>CM056608.1:9576538-9745077 GCA_029721355.1 Tegillarca granosa
AATAATTGACGTAGGTGAAAATGTAAATGTATATATTTGTTAAATGTGTCCGAAAACAAACACAATACAATAGGTAACAAAAATTAATCTAAACTGGAAACAATCATGCATGATTGATGAGATCCGGCTATATCATATCATCCAATAAAAGTAATTCTCTCCTTAAACTTATGATTTACTGGCTAACGTGTTAACTTTACAATATATAAATAGCGATGCAGTCGTGTTTGTTTATTCAATTTTTTTTAAAATCAAGAATGGAGTTTATTGCTCTTTTCGCATTATTTGTGCTTGAAGCCACCGCTGATTCACCATTACGGAGTAAGTTTTTATATTTTTTAATGTTTGCTTTTAAATTGATTAATTGATTAATTTATTATTATTATTATTATTATTATCTATTATTATTATTATTTTTATTATTATTGGTATAAAATATCTTGTAACAGTTTAAAAACACTGATCTGCATTCTGAAGATACAAAGAATTGTAAATAGCTTGATAAATAAATCGAAAAATATTTTCAGCAATAATTTCAGATATAAATTAAATGTACACTCCACTTTTTAAGCATATGGATGTGGCTTTTTTATGACGTAATGTAATCAAAATGAACACAAAACGTAGCGCTGTAGTCTTTATTTTTACTATTATTATCATTATTTATTTATTTATTTATTTATTCATTTATTTATTTATTTATTTATTTATTTATTTATTTATTCATTTATTTATTTATTTATTTATTTGTTCTACTTATTAAAACTGTTTGAGAAAAAATATCATTAATTTAGAGAATGAATTCAATAAATTTTGTTTTTTTAATAAAAAAAAAATTGCCTAATCATTTCAGTCTTTCGTTTTCCACAATAATAAAAATCATTTGAATTAAATGTAAACTGATAAATTTGTTTTGTTTTTTTTTTAAATTTGGTAAAATGAAAGATTTTCAATTCATTCACTTTGGATCAGTTTGCATTATTGTAGGAAATGATATGTAAACAAGTAATACAATGGTCACCTATAAACGATGTGTTACTTCTCAATTAAAATATGTAGACGCAAATTACGCCGAATCATATGTATGTGGATTGAAAACCATGACAAAACTAGCAGTTCACGCTTTATGGAGTTATGTTGTGATTAATTACATAATATAAATTCTTGTCAGAATCATTTATAATGCTTCTGCCTAGTTGTAAGCGCAGTTTGTTTACCTAGCCTGAGCTAATTACAATAGATATCGGCGATAATCACAATTTAACGCTTATATTTATACTAACCATATCACACTAAACAAGATGATTATTGAAAAAGTTTTAGAATTCGCCATTATATAAAAGTTGTCAAATTATGAGAGGCCGCTAAATGAAACGGTCATGTAAGTATTGAAGTAGATTATCATTGTTACTACGTAACAATCGTAAAGTTGACACGACTTTGTGTACTTGCTGTTCATGTCAAATAATCGTGGACAGAGCAGCGTGATGCATTGCAGTTATGGTCTTATAAATACATTTGGTTTTAATACCGTGAAGTTTTAGGAAAAGGGTCAATGATAAAATGTATAAAGTCACAACAGATGTAACAATGGTTATTGCAAAATGCATTTTAAATATCAAAAAATAATATGTTCTTGCAAAAAAAACAATACAAAACAAAACAAAAAAACCAAAACACAAAAAATAAAAAAATAAATACATACATACAAACAATATATATATATATATTCACAATTTCAGTCTTCTTCTATGACCTTGTAGTTTTTCAAGAATTAGCATGGATAAAAATAATACTCCATATGTATATCGGTTTACTAATGAGGGGCAATAACTCTGCAATAACTCGGTTTAACTAGGTAACCTTGATGATTTGCGCACCTCCTCTTGGTAATGTAGCTTTTCACAAACTTTTATTGAAATTCAGCCAGAAGTTTTACAGAAATAGTCTGCAAACGAAACTGCGACACACGGACAGACATTGCCAAAATAACATCCCCTCCCGATTCCATCGGGGGAGGGTATTAATTATTCAAACTGACATCATTCGAAAACGACGTGGTTGCGTTAAAAACGAATAAATTATGTTGTTTTAAAAACGTGAAACTAATGACGCAAAGAACATGAAAGAAGTTCGAAAATGATCTACAAATTAATGATATTCAAAGGATAGGATGGCAAAATGGCATCCCGTAAATAACGAACCCGAAAAAGCAAAAAAATGCGCCATCTGATAAACATAAGGTATTAAAACCCGTCACCGTCCAAACTTGTTTTGTTGTATACTCCGTTTCTTATTCAACGTTCTAGTTTGTATGGTTGGTGTGAAGTATACATGCACTTGACAGAACCTTCTAGTGATATTATAACATTATGCATTTTATAATCAGACCCCATTTGGCCACTTTTTCGAAAGAATTCAGTGGATAGATAATAACTATTATTATAATTCATTTTAAAATCTTGATATTTGATTCGCGAATAGCTGTTTGTCAATTTGCAATAACACATAATTAAAACACACCATCTTGCTGACGAGAGTTATTTCAAATAAACATGTATAATTTTTTTCATTATAATACTCGTAGCCGGAGCAATGTTCAACACTAAAATTGATCACATTCCGTCACCAATTCCGGATATAAGTCTTGCCTCATGCTGTCAACAGTCGACAGATGGTAAAAAAAATTGGCATTAGTGGATGCCACATACGATGCACCATTTCGTTCTGTTATTTTAGTTTAATTTCAAGTTGACGTTGAAAAAGTAGTTGAAAAAGACATCCAGTATTATCATCCTCACTTAGTCTCGCTTATATCATTTATTTATTTTTTATATTAAGATAGAACTTCTTCCAAATGCGTTATTTTGACGTTTACTTGATGGTTCTCCACATACCTCTTTCGCTAAATACTTAATTTGCATTTTGTGTCAACCCTTACCCCCCAAAAAGTGTGTGTTAATAAAGGTTAAAGAAATAAAACTACATGAAATAAATGGAAAAGAAACAAATGATATGTCAAAAAACGCTTACAATAAAAAAAACTTCAAATTACATAGAAATACAAAGACACCACTAACAATAAAACCTCTTATCCTTATCGGGGCCTCGGTGGCTGAGTGGTCTAAAGCGTGCGCTATGGATCACAGCGCCTCTCACTGCCTGGGTTCGAATCCCACTCGGGACAGATCCAAGTGAGAGAAAGTTTGTCAGTTTGCTTACCGAAGGTCGGTGGTTTACTCCAGGTACTCCGGTTATTTCCACCATCCCAGAAGTGACCGCCTTGAAATAAGTGAAAAAAATCTTGACCGGGGCGTAAAACACCATTATTCCACCCCCACTCCACTCTTATCTTTATCGGCCATTTTAGAAACCGAGTCTTTAGCAAATTTGCAACAAAACCCAAAACCCAGGTAAGTTAATATTGCATCGAAGCTTTTTTTTTTTTTTTTTTTTTTTTTCTTTTTTTGAGTGAAGGATTAAAATTTTTCTGTATTTTTTATTTATAGTTGAAAAGCCAGGGACGTGTCCTGCTGACATCGGAGGTGTTGGTCCATGCGTAAGTCGTTGTGGCAGTGACGGTGATTGTCCAGGAAAGTTTAAATGTTGTTCAAATGGATGCGGACAAGAATGCCAAAAGCCAGGTTCGATTTCGTATTTCAAAATGATTTTTTTTACTTAATGTTATAAGAAAAAGATAAATACCTACATGTAAAACAATTTTTATGAAGATACCTGGAACTTTTCTTTGGAAATTGACGTCAGATTTACTCCATGTATTATTTAAACTGTTTATAACATTAACAGGAAAAAAAGTTAAGACTTTTATGTTCTTCAATATTAATCGTGTACGTTTTATTTTATAAAATATCACATAATATTTAGGTCAATTTCAGATAAGGACGTTAGGCAATTTTTTTAAATGAATAAATTAAATTAAATAAAAATTGCGCTTTTTATCTCTTAAAACATTAAAAAAAAATACGCTTTATCTTCGCGTGTTTTAAAAGATGCACAATTCTTAGGGTCACGCTTTCAGCAGTTACGACACCTAAACTTGTCTTTTATGAATTCTAGTAAAAACTTCATTCTTGAGTGTAAAATAACAAGTAATTTCTGAAATGATGCCTTGGTATTTCTACCAATACCGAGCTACGAGGTCAAGGTTCTGCTGAAAACGTAGTTTCACTTAATGAACACCTTAAGCGGTAAAACATGTGCTTGAAAAGCAATAAGCAAAAATAAATAGGCAAAAAAACAAGATCTATGAAACATATATATTAATTAAGGAATATCATGTGTTTTTAACAAGTTTATTGGGTCATAACATGAAAAACGGTGTGCATACTTCATAACACGCTACGCGTAAAACGAACACATGCATTTATGTTGTGTTTGTATTGCAGTATAATATAACAGAATTTAGAAATTAAATTATTGAAAAATAAAAAAAATTGTAACTTCATTAACGTCCTCCTATTCAAAAGCAATTCCATTTGTGCAAAGAAATTTTTTAAGAAATAATTCATTTTATTTTACAACTAATACTCCTTAACACTGAAATTTGTTATTTTTAAACAATTAAACAATATACTTTATTTTTTAGATCACCCCTGCATAATTTTAGATTATAATTTTATAAATATTTTCATAAAACTTTTTTTTTAAAAAAAATATCATATGCAAAATTAAGAATTCTTATAAACAATAACATTTAAAATTATGCGTGTAATATCTCATATTAAAAATTTTAATTGTTTTAATTGATAAAAATTCAAATTTGCATAGTACAATAACAACAACAGTAACAGCATACACGTGCAATGCTTAAAAAAAACAGAAGTATTTTTTTTTTACTTTTCTAGTATCGATTATATATGATGAGTATACGCGTATAATACTCATTTATGTTTCAATTGATCCGCGATTTTTTGTCGAATTATTATAAACGACATTTGCTTGCGGATGTACAAACATATTATATAACATAACCGCTGTGGCAGTATTTTTTTTTTATATAATTTAAATTGTGTACAAAAACAAATAAATTTAAATCTGTGTATGGTATGTCTTGAATGACAATTACGTCATATAAGCAATGTGTTGCCATGTCCGGTTACAGTTTCATTACTAAACCGATAAGACACGGACTACAAACTTCATAAATAACTTCATAGCTGTTTTTTTTTATCACGTTGTATTCTAAATGAATTTAAGAGAGGCAAGGGTTCTAAAACGGGTATGTGAACGTGTACGTGTATTCAGATTTGTTATGTATTACGTCACCAGTTCAGAGATGTCACATGACGTCTTTTTTTCGTACACGTAGTAAAGAACTTGTAAAACGTTAAATACACGTTTATAAAAACGTTAAGGTTTTAAATGCATTTTTTGAAAGAAAGTGATGACTTTGTATGAACATTTGTTTTACAAGAAGTAAGTCCAAAAACAATTAACATCATGAATCTCATTTTTAAAAGTTTAAATTGGAAGTAAATCTGGAGTGTTTGTATGGCTAAAACATCTGTAGTGGACGTTGCTGATGGTCAAGATAAATCTTGACTTATCTAGATTGTTGTCTAGCACTTTGTAGAGGTTTATAAACAACAAGATGGCTGTAGAGTTCTATCTTTTATTATCGTCATACCTACGTCACATTGACATCATTCACAAATGAGTATTACATAATACACAAATCGGATATGAATCCGGATATTACATCCCTCCATATTTTTAAAGAAATGAAAATTTATAAACTAGATTATATTAACTATTAAAAAGATAATAAATGCTATGCATTAAACGCATACCCAAAGGGGCATGAGAAATGTCTTTTTTTAACAGTTCATTTCAGCCCTGAAATAAATTCAAACTCAACAAATGTTTAAAAAATTAAGTTAACTGAAAGTCAACAATGCATTAGTTATAAGATCTTAGACAAAGTCATCTAATTTACGTGGTCGGCGAATCTCTCGTCCCGATCTGGTAACGATCGTTCTATTTACCACCGCGGAACCGGAAGTCGGCACATCTGCACTAGTTTTTGGAATATCATTCAATTCCTCTTCCAATTCAAATTCTTTGTTTGGAACACCGAAGTCAATCTTTTTAAAGAAAGATTAATTTTGTGTAATAGTCTCCTGTTTATTGTAAGTAGGTCCAGGTGATTGTGATGCAGTAATCATGTTTCCCTTTGTTGAGATTACTGCATGTGGTTCCGGCATGAATTTAGGTGACAGTTTATTTTGCTTTACACTGTTACGAACAAGAACGGTGTCACCAACTTTTATATCATGATTCTGAGCTGACAGTTTATTATTGGCATAGTGTCTCATAGTTCCCTTGGAGGTTTCGTCACTTTGGCGCACAAATTCGTCAATTTTATTATCACCAGACCTCTGCACTTTCACCTGTGGAAGTTTAGTTTTAGGTTCGCGACCGAATAGTAACCGGTGTGGCGATACACCTGTCGAAATATGTGGTGTGGCTCTATATTGTCGTAAAAATTGAAACATTTGTTGTTTCCAGTTTCGTTGTTCAATATGCGACGCGCGAATAATCTTCATGAGCGGCTTATTTACAGATTCGGCCTGCGAATTGGCTCGGGGCCAGCGAGGTGTGATTCGACGATGTGTGAAACCTGTGTTTTCTGCGAACTCTCGGAAGGCGTTAGAGTTAAAGGGACTTCCATTGTCAGACTTTATGACCTTCGGAATGCCGAAAACTGACAAAATTTTGTCAAGCACAGCGATAGTAGTATTGGCCGATACGGATTTGGTTACCTCGACAATCGGATATCTGCTGTATTCGACAGTAACTACGAATAAGTAATCGCCTGAAGGTAACGGACCGCAAAAGTCTATGCTTAAATCTTGCCACGGTTCCGACGGTAGTTCTGACATATGAAACGGTTCAAAACGTTTTGGTTTTTTGGTTACTGACTGACAAGCAAGGCAACCTCGAATCGCATCCTCAACTCGATCATTGAGTCCTGGGAACCATACCTTTGATCTAAGAAAAGATTTCGTCCGCGTTTTACCTTGGTGCCCTTCGTGTGCGAGTGTAATAGCTTTGGCGCGTAGCTCACGAGGCAATACAATTCTGTGATCTCGTAGTAAGACGTTGTCGCTATGGACTGATAATTCATCGCGGATTGTTCTTAAGGACTGTATCTCAAGTATGTCGATATCTGGTTTCGTTATTTTTTTTACTTCAAACCAGCGGCCTGTGCGAACTAAATCAATAGCTTTCATGATGCACTTGTCGCGACTGGTTGCGGGCTGAACGTCATCGAGACTAATGGCTTTTAAACATGCCTCTGTTGTAATAAAATTTACATATTGTTCCGCTACGCGTTCTTCGTGTGATGAACTTGGGCACGGTATGGGATGTCTTGACATGTAATCCGCCGGGTTATCATGTCCAGGGCGATATTTTACTGTCAGTTTGTAAGTTTGTTATCGTAAACCCCATCGTTCGATCCGAAGAGGTGGTTTTGGTTTGGACCATATCTTTTCTAACGGTTTGTGATCGGTAATAACTTCGAAGTGTTTAGCTCCACGAACGAACATGTCGAAATGCTCGCACGCCCATACCACTGCTAGCGCTTCCCGTTCCGTTTGACTGTATCAAGATTCTACCGGAGTGAGCGCTCTACTTGCATATGCAACAACCTTCGAGTCTTGTGCTAGAATCGCGCCTAACCCTACCGGACTCGCATCGACGATTATTTCGATCTGCTTTGCCGGGTCGTAATAAGACATGACGGTATCACTTGACAACTTCGATTTTAGCGATTGAAATGAAGCTTCCTGTTCTTCCGTCCAGTAATACTCTACATCATTATGTGTGAGTTTTCGCAAAGGTTCCGAAACTGTAGCTTAATCTGAGATAAACCTGGAACAGTACGATGTAAATCCGAGAAAACTTTTAAGTTCCTTCGCGTTTTGCGGACGTGTTGTCTCTTGAATGGCCTTGACCTTGGCGGGATCCGGTGAAACGCCTTGACTGATAAATACTAATCCGAAGAAATTTATCCTTTGCTTGTTGAACTCGCACTTGCTGCGATTAAGCGTTAAGCCATTAGCTGCTAAAGCTTTAAATGTTGACTCGAGAGCTTGATCGTGCTGAGCTTGCGTTTTTCCGAAAACAATTATGTCATCGGACAGATTCTTTGCGCCTGACACATCGCGGATAACGCCTTTAACAGTCTCTTGAAAAATTTCGGAAGCCGAACTTATTCCGAAGTTTAAGCGTTTGTATCGGTACAACCCCATGTGTGTACTAAACGTTGTTATATAACGACTTTCCTCATCAAGTGGAAGTTGGTGATAGCCTGCGCGGAGATCCAACTTACTGAAGACTGTGGAACCATTAAGATCATTTATTAATTCTTCGACGGTAGGCATTAAATGCCGTTCCCGGACGATTGCTTTGTTAGCTTCGCGCATATCGATACACAAGCGAATTTGATTTAGGTCCTTTTTCGGGGGCGTAACGATAGGGGAGACCCACGGTGTAGGCGTGCCGTCAATTTTTTCGATAATATCCTGCTGAAGAAGTTTATTAATCTCAGCCTCAACTTTCGGTCGAAGAACGGTGTTCTTCTGTGCCGTATTGCTACTGGCTTTACCGACTGATCGATGTGTAATTTCACTGTTTTGCCTTTATATTTACCGATTCCTTAAAACAATGCTTTGTTTTCGTCACAAAGACTAGATGCGGATATATTTCGTACAATTCTAACTATATGGAGATCAACGCATGAAGGATACCCGATCAAACCGCCGTGATTTCCTTTGACAATGCAAAAGTTATGCATACTTGACTTTGTGTCGGTTTCGACGCGTAATTCGCAAACGCCTAAAACATCTATCTTATGACCACCACCATATGGTACAAGATGCGGTTTTTCGCGGTACTTAATTGCCGGAGAGCCAATTTTACGGTGAGTTGCCTCGTCCAATATATTAACCGAAGCGCCGGTATCAACAAGTAAGTCGCATTCGAGCCCGTTAACTTTGACTGAAACTCTCGGAGTTTTAGTACCGACAAAATTAACACGGTGGACTTCTCCAATATTATAACAATATTCGTCGTCGCTAGAACAGTTCAACGTTTCCGTGCCTTCGTGGTGGATTTCCTTGACAGACTCACGTTTACGACAAACTTTACTAAAATGGTCACGTTTTCTGCAGTGAAAACAAGTCTTACCCTTGGCTGGGCAAATGCCACGATGTGGGTAATTACCTCCGCAATTCCGACAACGCTCAATCGGGTTTTCGCGACCGCGAGAAATGCCACGACTGCGACCACGAGCGCTGCCTCTGTGGGTGCGACCACGTGACGTGAAAGTGTCTGGTGTTACAAAGTTTGAACTTTTTGATTTAACATTAAATGCATTAAGATTATAATTTACAAAGTCATTTGTTTCCATAGCCTGTGCATGTGTCTCAGCAATCTCAATTGTTCTACCCACCGTGAGAATGTCATTTAAAGTTTTATCTGTCTCTCTCAGAGCTCGTCGACGTAGACGGTTTGATCTGCAATTCTGAATAACAGTGGAGAGAATCTCTTTTTCAGCGTCATGAAAGTCACAAGATCTAGCTAACCTTCTCGGTTCTGTTACAAATTCATCTAACGATTGTCCACTTGCCTGCTTATAGTTTCTAAATTTGTAAATTTCCATTTGGATATTTTTTCTTGGCGCAAAATAGTTTTTCAAAACGTTGACAGTCTCCACGTATTTTGCTTGGCTGTCGCCTTTTTGAGTTTCATAAATGTCAAATACACGATCGCCTGCATAGTGCAGCAACAGTGCACGTTTTTGTTTGTCATCTGTGAGCTTCATGCCATCAAATAGCAGTTCCAACCTTGAAACCCACTTGTCCCATTTTGGACCGGCATCGTGTGAATCAGAATCATCAAATTTCGGAAAATTTAGTATAGAAGCCATCAAAATAATATTACCACCGCTTTCCTGGGTGCTTTACCTCGTCGCCAAATGTAGTGGACGTTGCTGATGGTCAAGATAAATCTTGACTTATCTAGATTGTTGTCTAGCACTTTGTAGAGGTTTATAAACAACAAGATGGCTGTAGAGTTCTATCTTTTATTATCGTCATACCTACGTCACATTGACACCATTCACAAATGAGTATTACATAATACACAAATCGGATATGAATCCGGATATTACAACATCCCTGTCTTTAAGTGAAGTTAAAAGCAAAATCTTGTCGTCCGCTGATAATGGCGCCAGAAGTTTAAGATCCGCTGCCATTTTCATTTGATTTGGTGAAAAGATAACATTGAATTTAGTTATAAAATGTTTCTTTGTTACACGTACACGTTGTACAAGGTCTCAAATCTTTTGAAACGTATACAACGTGTACGTGTAACTATAACTTTTACATACGCGTACACGCACCCGTTTAGGATCTTAACGTCTCTATTTACTATTGTTAATCACGTGATCCCTTTAGAGTTTTATACAAAACTACATCATAACCAATATATAATTTATAGATTTGTATTTTAGGACAATATAAGTAAAAAAAAATACTGTTTTAAAATTATTCTAGCCGAATTTACTGTGACTGTAGGGTAGAACAATTTTCATATTTAAATGACCCGTTGTTTTTTTTTTTTTTTTTTTTTTTTTTTTTTTTTTTTTTCGGGCATCCAGGTTTCGTCCACCATCCATGAACTGCCCGCCTCTATATATGTGAAAACATTTGGACTGTGGAGCAAAACACCATTAATCTAATCTAAGTTTTGTTTTCAAGTTTTGGTTATCTGTGTATAATTACATGTATTCATTTTCTTTTATAATTGTAAGAATCACTGCGGTAGTTCAGTTGGTGGTGTGCTCGCTCCGTAAGTGGAAGATCGGGTCTGACCCAAGACTTAAAAGTGGGTAGTGACTGTTCTTTTGCCAAGCACTCGGCAGTACGAAATGAAACTTAAAATAAACGAGGTCCCGTGTCATGGCAGGGATGGCACGATAAAGAACCCTGCTGTATAATGCCATCAGCGCAACGCACTGACAAAATTTCTGCACTTTCGCCTATAGCTGGCGACGTCTCGATATAAGTGAAATGTTCTTGACTGGGTTGTTAAACACTATTACTCAACTCAATTCTACTTGACTCTTTATAAGTGTTTATAAAGTATTAACTTACTCCATATACATGTTGAGTCTTGGGCGATTAAAAAGGTAAAATAAATTAATAATAATAATAATAATAATAATAATAAACTCCGGAAACAATGTAACGCCGGTATTAAATTTCGTTTTTCTACAATGGAGACAATAAGAAAAATAAAGAAAAGTTACATCTAAGATATATCTGTGAAAATGTTTATTTTTTAATGATTTTCCGAGTACTGATGGAACGATTTATAAAATTAATTTTCTTAAAAAAAACATACGAAAAAATTCAAATTATAAATTTAACCAACATTAGGTTTTTGCTAAAAAATCAATAAAAAATAAAATAGATAGTTAATAAAAAAAAGTTTAAACTGGTGCAAAAACAACATTCAGATAACGTATAACATGCATACAATGTTGTCAATCTGTAATCCTGAAATACAGAAATGTGAATTTGTAATTCGAAAGAAGCATGTTATAAAAACATCGGACAAACAATTCATTCACAGAGGGAGAGAAATGTTAAATGTTATTGTTATTGTTTTAAAAATTTGGTACAACTTTAACAAAATTATATTTTTTAGCTTTCAAAACAAAAAAGGGACATTGTCCAGTACTTAAAAAAGGAACGATAGGGACTTGTGTTGAGGGATGTTCTGGAGATCATTCCTGCCCTGGAGTACAAAAGTGTTGTTCCAATGGATGCGGTCACACCTGTCAAAATCCCGTTAAACCTGGAAATTGTCCAGCATTTAAGTCTGATTTAATAACAATATGTCTTGTTGAATGTAACGGCGATTATTCGTGTCCTGGTTCTCAAAAGTGTTGCAGTTTTGGGTGCCATGTACGGTGTTCTCCTCCAGCAGGTATGATATAATATTTGTTATATTATTAAAATTCATTGAATGGCCTCGGTGGTCGAGTGGTCTAATGCGCGCGCTTACGGATCACAGTGCCTGTCGCCATCTGGGTTCGAATCCAACTAAGGAATGCTTTGCATGAGGGAACACACATTAGTTTTAAATAGAATTCAAAATTAGAGACGGCTAAAAAATTTAAAAGAAAAAAAAAAAGCAACAGGACAGTTTAAGAGAAACTCTATTGGGACCACCGGTTATAAACTATATTCTGAACGGGAATGTGTAAAATTGAAAAGTATTACCAGAGGTGGCTCATTTAGACTTTTAATTAGAGTAAATGTTCTTTGTACATTGAAAATAATTAAAATCTCCAATTATACTGCAAATCTATGTTTGGCTTCCTTTTTAGGACACTACTTAGTAGGTACATAGTTAAGTATTTAGCAAGACATCCCCATTCTTGAGTTACGCGGAGCACCATCATAATTATTATTACCCCCATCTTGTTCTAAACATTTGAAGGAAACAACAAAGTTTCAATTCTTATATTTCCATAATATATTTTAGTAGGTTTATGAATAAAGATGTATATGTACTTCACTATGAGAAAAATTCGATAACCTGAAAAAAAAAATTGTATTTTTTATCTATGAAACTCTTCGATCTTAGTGACACTGATGAGGAATAAATTTCCGAAATGTGCACATCTAGCACCTAAAAATTTAACTGGTATTTATGTTATATATTCACTTAATTGGGTCGATAGTATTAACTGAAAATCAAAATGCAAATCCACAATGACGATGAAATACTTCCGTAAAAAGGATGAAGTTGCCTTTACAATTTTGTTATAACCAAAATGCTGTGATCCTACTTAAATGATAAATTGGCTACGTCTTGTGTATGTTTAAACATGAAAATACCCATAGGGACAACGTGTATGTAAATACAGAGATTTTATTTAGTTATCGAGGATACCCTTGCTATTTTCCTACACAGTTAGGCTCAAATAAGCGAAATTTTATCAGACTTTGGCTGTTTCATTTTCAATGCAAGTTTTGCATTTATTCTTTTCAAAAGCACATTGACAGAAAATACAAAGAAGCATCATTTTGGATTAGCAGTATTTGAATTATTAGGAAGATAGTATCATCTGTAAAATATTTTACATGTTTTAATTTCAGCTCCCACTCCTAAACATCCATGTAAACGAGGTGTCCCTGAAAAAGATAAATTTGGAAACGAGATCTGTTGCAGCGGGTGTTTTGTACCTAACCGATGTTCAAGAGGTTACGTCTGTGTAGACCGCACCCCTGGATCTCACCTAGGCGTATGCTGTTTGTCTGAAGGTAATTCATTTATCACTTTGTTATCATTTTTAAAAAAAAAAGGTTTAATTATTGATTCTTTAATTTACCTGTGTTAAATTTATAACACGTTTAGTTAGAGAAACTAAAACATCGTTTAAATATACAGAAAATGGTATGGTATGATATAGCAACCAGTGGGAAAGCAATACATATACTAGGTTTTTTTCTCAAACTGTACTTTGATGTGTTTAGGACAATGACTTTGATGTCAGATGTCTCATTATATAATAAATTTCCATTTATACCTTTTGCATAATTTTAATTGAGAGTACCAAGTATATGCCACAGAACACTTTATTGCATTTAGATAACTTTGAATAAAATGAAGCTATTCTATAAGCACCTGCTTACACGGTGTCTCTAGTAACAAAAAAAGCATTCTGGAGATACAGTAATATAATATAAAAGAAACATTTAAGACAGAGCAATAAAATAAAAGATAAAGATGTTTTCTAGTTTATTTGTGGCATAATGATTCGCAATATTTACAAATAAAATTTCATTTAGCCCAAGTTAACAAAAAAATTGTTAATTACATGATATAAAAGTAAAAACAAACCAGTCAGTTTGAATAAACTAAATATTCTTCGGTAATATGTAAGGTTGTTTTCAATAGCAATTCAATTCGTTGAATACTAATATCCACCTAAAAAATAGTATATACTTCAAATAATATTCTAAATATATAAACTTTGTTTTATAAGTGGTTTTCATTTCGTATAACTAAGGCCAATTCAACTTAATTGGTAGGTTCTCATCTCTGCCCGCCCCACCGAAAATGTGCCCCCCCCCCCCCCCCCCCAAGGTAATTTGATTTTCGTTTCACATCCCGGGCGTAATCAAAGTCTGTTCCGGAGTTATGTCGAGTCCGTGGCGTTTCAGAAAAGACTATCGTAAAAGCCGGAAGTGCGAGGATGAAATCGAAAGTAGCATGATATGTTACGGATAGAGCATGGTTTTCTTAATTTTGCAGTGGTCCGAAAGAATTACGGGCATGGTACGGGACAAATATAGCAGGCACCCAACAGTTAGTGGAGGTTGCAATAATTTAATAAGCGGTGATATAGACAAAAAGGGCCCTATTGCTGATGTAGATGTCAATCATGAGAGAGTGCCAGTTTTTGTATAAAATAAAACCCTCCCAGCTGCCCCAAAATTTTTGTCCAACCTGGATGTGAATCTACTATTTAAATTGAATTGGCCTAATACATCATTTTTAAACTTCTTTGTTTTATTCAAAGAAAAACCTGAAAATCCATGCCCAATAGGACGACCATTAAAAAACGATGCTGGAAAAGAAATTTTCTGTGGTAGGGGGTTTGGTAGCGAGGAATGTCCAAAAGGATCTTCTTGCAAAATCCATCCAACTGACAGATATGCTGTGTGTTGCCGTAAGTATGCAAATAACGTTAAAACTCAGCAAAGGGTGATATGATTGGTTGCCTAGGTTGCTAACCATGAATATAAGGTTATCATTCACTCGGCAATTTTCAATGAAAGATTTATTTCACTGCTGGAGAAGTGAAAAAGAAAGTTAAAAGTTTAAACACTTTTGGAAAATTAACTGAAATTTGATTACATTTGGCTGTGAGGGCTGTACATGTTTTAGTTATAAACTTTATTATCATCTCCTGTTTATTAAAAGCCTTTCTTGTAAAAAAAAGTAAATGGATTAAAACATGTAGACTGTTAATATTTAATTTGAATTAATGTCTGATTGATAAAGTTGTATCTTTAGTTTTTTATACAAACAGCTTCAACAATTTCTGATGCGGCTTTTAAACAATAATTCATTCATTTGGTAACTCCACGTGACTAAAACTGAGTATTGTCTATAACGTTTTTCTATGTCTATGAATTACGATGGCCGATAGCGGCCAAGCTGAAATGAAATATTTTACCTATATTTGTGTACCATGGTACACTTTTTATGGAACAAAAACATAACTATTTTGGCATGTTTTTGTACCATGTGTGATGTGCTATTTATTTATTTTTTTTTTGTCATGTGCTACTTTTGAATTGTATTATTTTATTAAAATTCAAAAGTAGAACATGACACATGGAACACTTTTTTATGGTACACAAAAATGACTCTTATGGTATGTTTGTGTACCATAGTACACTTTTTATGGTACACAAACACGACTTTTTATGTGAGTACATGGTACACAAACATAGATTAAATGCTTCATTTTGTCTGGCCATTATCGGCCATCGTAATGAATACATACTTTTCACAAGACATGTTAAAAATACATCGGCTTATATTCAATATATTCTTGATTGGTATATCTATAATTCCGGAGAAGGTTAGACTATTGCATTTTGTAAACAGATGTAATATGTTTCTCGACACACTTTTTTTTACCTTTGTGTTTGCAAGTTTCTTGTCTGTTATTTTTATTCAAAAAGATACCCAATGTTTGATAATTACAATGATTATGGATGTAACCTTAGTTAGTCCTATAATATTCTAATGTACAGGAATGACATTACAGAAAGTAAATATTTCCGGTTCCTGTATAAAATCAAATCTCAATCCCTGTTGATCTCTTGCTTTCTTTTCTGATGTCGTCTGTTAGTTATAACGCTTCTTTCTGCAGCTGTTAAAAGTTGTTCGATTTTTTTTTAATTTTAGGTAATAAACCAACAAGAGGTTGCAAATTTGGAAAACCATTAGGGCGATGTGGTAAAAATAGGATATGTCCAAGAGGATACAGTTGTCAGAGAGACGGTGGTTTGTGTTGTCGTAAGTATATATTGGAATTAAAAAGACGTAAAGACGTATATTTAAATTATATGTTATATTATATTATATTATATTATATTATATTATATTATATTATATTATATTATATTATATTTTGTTATATTTTATTATATTATATTATATTATATTATATTATATTATATTATATTATATTATATTATATTATTATATTATATTATATAGATTCATTAATTTTCAACTGTTTGACGTATGTTTTTTTATCTATCAAACTTTTTGGCCCCTAGTGTCTGATAAGGAATGATTTTCCGAAATGTGCAAATATGGCACATCAAAATTTAGCAGGTATTTGTTATGTATTTATATATTTACATGAGATGAGTTTATTTTTCAACATGAACGTCTTATTTATTTTGATTAACCAAATTACATTTTAACTTTAGTTCTTATGCTTGGTCCTTCATTAAAAGTACGTACTTTTTGTAAGAGTAAAAAACATACACTCTAGAGTACTTCGACAAAATAAGTAAGTTTGCTAGCTACATATTCAGGCTAGCAAATTTTCCGGTTTTCCAAATTTGCAACCGTATTTCGTTTTGGAACCTACTTATAAACTACAATAATCGTTATTGTAAAGAACATTTCGTTAACTCAGTCATTTTCTTTACCGGAAGTCAGATATTTTTACAGTTGTGTTTCGTTTCAAATTTACCGAACTTGTAATATCTGGCGATCTGTTGATCAAAACTTTAGGGAAGGAGTAAATTAGTTAAGATTTTTTATATGCACTTAATGCCAGCATGATATTTCCATACTTTATCATTCAAAATAGTGTAACACTTACATTTTTTATTACTGTTTTGTTACAGAAAATCAGATATCTGAATATTGACGTTACTTCAAGCTCAATTAACAGACAGTTTTTAAATTTAATGTTTGAACAAATTAAATAAAATTTGATAAATCTGTAAACGTCTATTTTGTCTTTTCTTTGAGTATAGCTCGAATCAAATGACATCTTATTATAAACAGTGAAAATTTTGAATAAATCCTCTACTATCTAACAGGGGCCTCGGTGGCCGAGTGGTCTAAAGCGCGCGCTTACGGATCACCGTGAGTGCCTCTCACCGCCTGGGTTTGAATCCCACTCGGGACAGATCCTAGTGTGAGAAAGTTTGTCAGTTCGCTTGCCGAAGGTCGTTGGTTTTCTCCGGGCACTCCGGTTTCCTCCACCATCCTAGGACTGACCACCTCGAAATAAGTGACAGAATCTTGATTGGGGCGTAAAACTCCATTACTCCACTCCACTCTACTATTTTACAGACAAACGCACTCGTACATCCTGGAAAACTATGTTGATCCTAGATCTAGAAATTATGCATGGGTTGTTGCAAAGAAACCGTTTTGAAACTTAATTCAGTGGGTCTATTTTTATCCTACTCCAATACTGTAGTAGTTGTTTAATTCTGTTTAGAAAAGTATCATCAATGTATAAAAATTTGCGCTTAAATTTTAAAACAGAAAGGGGGATAACTCTTACAATTTTCAACTAATTAACTGTCCTGAAGTTACCGTGTTTATTTTCAAAACATGGTTTTCTTTATTATATACAAAGCTAATCATTCGATAATTAAGCTGCATTAAGTTTTCAATTTTCTGATTATTATTATTATTATCATTTTTTTTATTTTCTAAAAATGTATTTTTAAAAAAAGATAACTCCTAAACACGATCCGTGAGATTCATTTTTCTAAAATTTTACTCCTATTAGCTGTAAAAAAACGGAATCCTCTAACGGGTTGGTCAATGGTTAATGATGATTATTATTTGCTTGGAGCATGCGCACGGATGAACGGGTTTTCCAATGAATCGAAGGTGATACCTGACAAATTGTATTAATTGTTACGTATCCCTTACTAAGTCACAAATGACAAATTTAATGAAATTTTGTGTTTAATTTATCGTATTTTACCGTTTTGTAAGTTGTGTTTAAATGACCATGTTCTAAAATTAGATCCCACAAACTACATCTCGCTGGGAATTATTGTTATTTCTGTATTTATTCGAGCTTTTATCGTTGAACCAAATGTAACATTGTTCATTAGGAACATCATTAATTAGATCAGCACCGTTTTAAATTTTTCCTAGGAAAACTTAATGCAGCTTTGTCTTTATAAGTGTCTTCAGCTTAACATTTCTGTCTTCCATGATCTTTCATACGCATTTATTAATCACTGATCGTGATAAATTGGTTTAGGGCCCACTCATAACACTGTAACAAAACTATTGAACATTTATTCAAGTTTCCGCTCAAAAATTAAGTATTGTTAAACCTTTGTCTAATGGACATGAACTTGTATGTTTGTGTTTTATTTTTATTACTAAGACATGTATGTATTTTTTACTTTTCAAGTCTGACCCAAGACTTGAAAGTGGGTAGTGACTTTCTTTCGTCAAGCACTCGACAGTACGAAATGAAAGTCACGGTTCTTTCGGATGGGAACTTAAAATAAACGAGGTCCCGTATCAAGGCAGGCGTGGTACGATAAAGAACCCTGCTGTATAATGCCATCAGTGCAACGCACAGGCAAAATTTCTACACTTTCGCCTATAGCTGGTGACTTCTCGATATAAGTGGAATATTCTTGACTGGGACGTTAAACACAATTACTCAACTCAACACTCAGTATATTACTCAGCATTCTGTGGCCTTATTTGATTTACATTCATTTTAAACTGCATATATCTGAATAATCTGTTAAAGGAAGAAGGCCCGTAAGAAAATGCAGACGGCCTTTGCAACAGAACGGAGAAGTGGTTTATTGTAGCAGAAGACGCAGATGTCCTAGAGGATACAGATGTAGAGCTGGTGTCTGCTGTCGTAAGTATATATATAGATGTATAAAGATCCGCTTTGGGACCACAACCTATTTTTTGTATGTGATTTTTCTCTTTCTTTGATCTCTTTAAGTTACAAAATAACATTAAACTTTTTTCTCTCTTTTTTATTTCTTGTATGAGGCACAGAAGGCTTAAAGGCAATGGTTTTAAAAATAAAACTACCTCTTTTTATCTTCTTCAAACTGTTCAAAGCCATGATAGCTAAGAGAAACTTTGGGGGCGAAATTGTAGCGGCAATTCCAGCAATCATTTAAAATCGAAATTCTGAGTTTAAATTCATTCTAATAGTAAAGTGTGTTCTCCGTACGAAATAAAGAAGAAAAAGTTTAAAAAATTTTGTTTAGCGATTTATTTATTTATTTATTTATTTATTTATTTATTTATTTATTTATTTATTTATTTATTTACATTGTATTTATTGTTTCAGGGCGGTAAAATTAGGACATAAACGAAGAAAAAGAGAAAGTTATAAGATAATTCAAATAAAGTATTGAAATTTAATTTAATTAATAAATTATTTATATCTTCTTGTATGTACGATTTGTTTTTTATTACATTTGTACATAATGTTTTTTCACGACTTTCTTCATAATTAAAAGTTTGATACAGATATGGGAATCTGGACGATCTCGGAGACAATGTGTCTAAATAAAACTCCGTTTGTTCGACATTCTTTTGTCTTGGTACCGAGAAGGTTTTGAACGTCGTGTATTGAAGCCAGGTATTTGATGATGGCAGGGGATTAACAGATTAGGATTATGATACACGATGTTTACCTGTATGGGTACATTTAATGACTAAATTAAAACTGCGATGGCAGAAGTCCAGTTTTTTTTTTTTTTTGTTTTTAAAATCCCGCTCCATAAACGATTTACATGTATGCAATTCTGAAAAATAAATCACATATGTATCTTTTCCACCATCCATTTATTTAATGGTATTTTTTTTTATTAGCTCACCTGGTGTCCGTCGTCCGTCCGTAAACTTTTCAAATTTTGACTATCTCCTCTGAAACCACTGGACCAATTTGAACCAAACTTTACAGGAATGATGTATGGATGGTCCTTTACAAAGATTGCCGAAATTTTCCGGATCCACCAAAAAACATGGCTGCCAGCGCAGGACATAGTTTAACATTGGACCTATGGGAAAAAGCATACATGGGCTATCTCCTCTGAAACTACTGAAGCAAATTGAACCAAACGTTACAGAAATGATGTATGAAAGGTCCTTTCCATAGATTGCTGAATTTTCTTTTGAATCTGTCAAATAACTTGGACACCAGCATAGGACATATTTTAACATTGGACCCTATGGGAAAAACATATATTGGCTATCTCCTCTGAAACTACTGAAGGCAATTGAACCAAACTTTACAGGAATGATGTATGGATGGGCCTTTACTAAGATAGCCGAAATTTTCCGGATCTGCCAAAGACATGGCCACAAGCGCAGGACATAGTTTAACATTTGACCCTTTGGGAAAAAGCATATATTGGCTATCTCCTCATACCTGCAACATTTTTCGGTGCTTCACCTGGAAATTGTTTAATGTGTTACACTTTTTATATTTTCTGAGATAAATTTAATGAATTTAAATATTCATTTCTAAGTAATAATTAAATGCCCTACCTGAAAAGAAAACTTGTTAAATATTACCAAAACCTTGAATAAAATTTACTGGAAAACTAGAACACTTCACTTTCATTAAAAAATAGAAAAAATATTAATGACATGCGTATTGCGAGAAGATGTTAGACACATGTTAGTCAATCAGAATTAAGGTATTGGGTCACGTGCCATACTACTAGAATCAATACGATCAGCCGACAAGATCATTGTTATTTTATTTAATTAGCGGTGTATTTGTCGTGAAAGATTAAGAAAAAATTCATTCAAAATATAACCATTCTAGATCCTGATATCACGAATGTCAATTATGGATTACGCGCACTAATTACAGTTAGAAAGTTCTAATGCACAATAAACTGAACATATCATTATGAAACATAAATACTACACAAACATCTCCTAGTGCATTCTGGATAATCCAGAGTCAATATTCGCTCCACCATCACTATGCTACTATATCGCGTAGGTAACGGAGCACATTTAGACTCTGAATTATACAGAATGCTAGTGCAACGACCATTATTAATATTTTAAATAAATTAGTTTATAAAGTTATGAAACGCAATTCCAATAAGGAATTGACGTTGGATATTCTGGAAAAACATACTGAATTCAACTTCTGAAACATGCAGTTCTGTGCAATAAGTCAAAGTAAATTGTTGTCGTGATATAAACGTTTCAGAAAATTTTAGTTTAACAATCAATTTTAACAAACGTATTATCAAAAATGCAGATATAAATGTGGTTAATACTGATGATTTTAATTTTTAAATTTCCTATTGACAAAACATCATAAGGATTAAATATCATATGGATGATATTTCAATAGAACTATGGTATTTAGAAAAAAATAAACAGTTGTCTTGTAAATAAATCATAACTGGTGTTATTTCCTTGAGAAATAAGGATTTTCTTTAACCAATATAAGAAACTAATTTTTTCTGCATATCATGCTGAAAACTAATTTTGTTACAACTGGATGATAAATAAGATTAAAAAAAGTTTTTTGAAGAATTTTGATTATATTTGAAATAAAGATGGAAAATGCAATATGGACATTCACTTTTGACACAGTACTGTGTCGGTGTTACAGTTTTATAAAATCCATTGTTTTTGGACAATTTTTTTTCTCACTTTGACACCAAAATATTGAAAGGTTTGGCAGCATGATAGATATGCTCAATATAACTGCAGAAGATCTGGAAGAAAAACTTGAAATATTTTACTTTGAGGCTCAGCAAAAGCCCTAGACAAAGAAAAAATATAGATACACTGGCACATACAACAAAAACAATGATGGACTAAATGAAGAAATTGAACACAAAAAAGCTCACTTAAAAGTATTAGTTCGGTTATTAAAAGGCATTTAACTGACATCAAGAGAAATATCAATACATATATTGTAAAAGAAGATATATTCAAAACTGCTAATGATGTTGACAATGGAGTTTTAAAACTTTTCCTGAAAAGGTGCGCTCTGGAAATCCAGACCAATAAAACTAAAAACGACTAAAACGTGGCGATCTGTTTAAAATAACAGAAAATTTTCGGGGTGCTGCTTGTGACCCTGTTATCCTTCGTCAGTGCGTTTAGTATTACATTTCCATGATTTTTAAAAAAAAAAAAAAATTATTCAGAATTTTTACAGAACCTTGTCAAATCTGGATAGAAGACTGGTGCTAAATCATTCAACTACACATACAGATATCTAGATGACATTCTATCTCTAAATAATCCCAAATTTGGAGAATATGTATATGTCATCTTTGTTTTTCCTTACTCTTGCTGTTAGAGGGACCTCGGTGACAAACTGGTCTTAAGCGCACATTTACGGATCAAAGTACTTCTTATCGACTACATTTGAATCCCACTCTGGCAGACCCTAACGCGAAAAAAATTTTCAGTTCGCTTCCTGACGGTCGATGGTTTTTCTCAGGGTACTTCGGATTTCTCTTCCATTCCAGTACTGACCGGCTCGGTATTAGTGTAAGAATCTTTACTTGGGCGTAAAACACCATTTATCTAATCCAATGTGGTCTCAGTCCTGTTGCGGCAATCAAGTATATATTCTTTAACAGAAATATACAAAACAATACTGATAATGGGTTTCAATATTGTTTTAATAAACTTAGGCATTTTACAGGTATCCCAAGCGATATTGACCTGTATGTAGGCGAAATTAGTGAAGAATACCAACCAAGATGGTTTGGTAGGTCCAGCATTCGCTTGTATTATAACCAGACAGTTTAGGGATTTGAAAATAGGCGATAGGGTCTTGTATGAACGACAAAATGTTTCTACAGCTTTTTCTAAAGGAATGCATCTTAGTATTGAGCTAGACGCTTTTCATTTTATGCATGGTTTTAAAATTTGGGTTTAAAAAGCTTCAATTTCTCAAGTTTCTCAGATTTTAGCCAAAATACGGATACATAGAGTTTGTTTGGCTTGTTTATACATGTAGTTATATTAATTGACTAAGTAAATAACTGCAATATCAACAGATGTCGTTAGCTGTTTGTATTTTATGCAAGTAAACATTTTTAATTTGTTTTCTTTTACGCCCAATGTAAAAAAAATCTTTCCTAATTAAGAGGCTTTCCGGTAATGGGATGGTGGAGAAAACCGTGATATCAGACTCGGAAACACCGCAAACCTTCAGCAGGAAAGCTGATAATTGAAATAACACTCCGATTCGTTATTAGTTTGCTTACAATTGAGGTGTTAAGGGACTGTTGTTCGCAATCCGGTTTATAAGAAAACTCGCAACGATTTATTTAAACGGAGGAGTTTTGATGCAATTTATAAATGTATCTGGTTACTTATATTATTTGACTATATATGTTTGTTAAATAAAAAGAAATGTAACGTTTCAGTTGTATTAAGTATTTAACCTATTTATAAACGTCATATATTACAAGCATCAAGCATTTTATTCAAATTAACAAAAATGTGTTAACGGGAAAACCTAGTTAAAATTTCTGCTTTGCGTAAAATCAATCGTGATAGTTCCAAAGTTATACAAATTAACATAAAAGTATTATAATAAATACTTGAACAGAGTATTATAATTTCCGTCTTTAATCTCCTTACAAAACGTTAATTTTTTGTAGATCAGTAAGAGCAGATTAAGACAGCAAAGCCAAAAATATTAATCTGCAATAATTCAATTACAACCTGATGTGTTCTGTAAAATGTCTGAAAGGTAGATTAAATTAAATGAAATTTGGACATAACCGAGATGTTAGTGTTTCTGTGATTGTAATTTGGAGATGGACCGGTATGTTAGTGTTTTGTGATTGTTGTTTGGACATAGACCGGTATGTTAGTGTTTTTGTGATTGTAATTTGGAGATGGACCGGTATGTTAGTGTTTGTGATTGTAATTTGGAGATGGACCGGTATGTAAGTGTTTTGTGATTGTAATTTGGAGATGGACCGGTATGTAAGTGTTTTGTGATTGTAATTTGGAGATGGACCGGTATGTAAGTGTTTTGTGATTGTAATTTGGAGATGGACCGGTATGTAAGTGTTTTGTGATTATAATTCTGAGATGGACCGGTATGTTAGTGTTTTATAATTATTTTTTGGACTTGAATCGGTATATCAGTTTTCGAGATTGTTGTTTGGACATGGACCGGTATGTTAGTGTTTTGTGATTGTTGTTTGGACATGGGCCGGTATGTTAGTGTTTTGTGATTGTTGTTTAAAGAAGGACAAGTATGTAAGTGTTTATGTGATTGTAATTTGGACATGGACCGGTATGTTAGTGTTTTGTGATTGTAATTTGGACATGGACCGGTATGTTAGTGTTGTGTAATTATTTTTTGGACATGGATCGGTATATAAGTTTTCGAGATTGTTGTTTGGACATGGACCGGTATGTTAGTGTTTTGTGATTGTTGTTAGGACATGAGCCGGTATGTTAATGTTTTGTGATTGTTGTTTAGACAAGGACCATTATGTAAGTGTTTATGTGATTGTAATTTGGACATGGACCGGTATGTTAGTGTTTTGTGATTGTAATTTGGACATGGACCGGTATGTTAGTGTTTTTTAATTATTTTTTGGACATGGAACGGTATATAAGTTTTCGAGATTGTTGTTTGGACATGGACCGGTATGTTAGTGTTTATTTGATTGTTGTGTGGACATGGACCTATATGTTAGTGTTTTGTCATTGTAATTTGGACATGGACCGGTATGTTAGTCTTTTGTGATTGTTGTTTGGACATGGACCGATATTTTAGTGTTTTGTGATTGTAATTTGGAGATGGACCGGTATGTTAGTGTTTTGTGATTGTAATTTGGACATGGACCGGTATGTAAGTGTTTTGTAATTGTTATTTGGACATGGACCGGTATGTTAGTCTTTTGTGATTGTGGTTTGGAGATGGACCGGTATGTTAGTGTTTTGTAATTGTTATTTGGACATGGACCGGTATGTTAGTGGTTTGTGATTGTAATTTGGATATGGACCGGTATGTTTGTGTTTTGTTATTGTTGTGTGGATATGGACCGGTGTGTAAGTGTTTGATTCAAACTTTTAATCAAGTATTTTGAGTCTTGTTTTGTATACGACATAATAAATTGATAATTATTTTTATATCGGAAACTCATCAAAGCAGGTATTTTGCAGTGTAGGTTTGTATCTACAAACAAGATTGATAAAATTCCATGAGAACGTTTGGATCAGCATTTACGTTAAAAAGAGTGGATTCGAATTGAGTTTACAAATAACGATTTACGCCAAAGTCAAGACTCCTTCACTTATAGCGAGGCAGTCAGTTCTAGGATCGAGCAGGAAACTGGAATGTCCGAAAAAACCACCAACTTGCGCAAGCGAACCGACAAACTCTCACATTATGGTCTGTTTAAATGGGATTCGAAATTAGGTAATGAGAGGCACTGTAGTCAGTAAGCGTTCGCTTTAGACCACTTGGTCACCGTTGGAAAGAGTGAGGCGGAATAGATGAATATAATATTTTACGTCTCAGTCAACATTAAAATTTTATTGAATTCAAGCCGAGAAAATAAGATTTTGTATAGTGGAGAAAAGCGGAGTATACGGCAAATAGCTCGGAGAAAACCTTCATTCAACAAAATAATCTAATAAACTTCCTAACACTAGAATCTCACAGGTACTTGTGGACAGGATTTTATCCCTCAGGGCTTTTGGGGTAAATTACCGTTACATTTGTATTATTGTTATATTTATTTTTTTACATTATTTCTTAATACTTAGGTAAAATAAATTCCAGAACTACTTGAAAACCGACATTTAGAAAAATATAACAATAATATCGGTAATTTACCCCCAAAAGCCCGAGCTGTTCAAAAGTACCTGTGGAATAATTCAGGCGTTTCCTTCCTTGAGTTATATTACAATAAACAACATTTTCTTAATGAGTATTTTATTTATTTCACATTTTGTGCTATACAAGATTAAATCGCTGAGATTTATATTCCAAAACATTGTCATAGTTCCATTCATCATACCATCTACAGCTGCCGTGCTCATATTCATCACAAGAAACCATTGGTTGATTCTCGTCACGGATCGGTAAATGTGGTGGAGGGGGTCGCTTACCCAAAGAATAAAAACTTTTGTAATAATACCTGGAACAAAATAGGATAATTTTGGACATCATTAATTGTCTCAAATGTATATAGAAAAATAAGAAATCATTGCAAGGAAGTAAGTAAAGCGCTTTCAAGAGCCAATGCTACAAAACACTTAAAAAATTTCTTCATTGAACTATTTTTAATTCAGTAAAAAATTCTTTGAAGGAGGAACGCAAAGACATTTTCCGCTCACGGATCACAGTGCCTCTCAACGCCTGGGTTCGAACCCCACTTGGGTAGATCCAAGTGTGAAAGAGTTTGTCAGACCGCTTGCCCGAAGGTCGGGCGTTTTCTCCGAGTACTCGGGTTTCTTCCACCATCCAAGAACGGTCTTCCTTGCTTTAACTGACAGAATCTTTACTAAGACGTAAAACACTATTATTTTAATCAACTCGTAAAAACATTTTCAATTGTTCTTTTAAATAACAAACACGTAAAAACAAAATCCGACACGTAACTTACACGGAAACAATTGAGGCTAGATATGATTTGTTTTTACAAATTGTTTAGAAAACAAAAAAAATGCTTCGGGCATTTGGATTCTTTTTCAAATGTCAATTTCTTTTCAAAATAAAGCATGTCATTCCTTTTTAATTTTGAGTTAGTACCATGTCATTGTTGGTGTGATCGTAACCTCCCCCCCCCCACCCTGTCACCAGGCAAGAGACACTTCGGAACAAAGCTAAGGTTACTATACGCATGTATTATAATACTATATTTACCATCTTTGTATTATATATTTATGTCCCGATGTCACTTTTGCTGCCTTGTGTAACGACATATGTTCACATTTTCCGTCTTCATTCATATTATTCCATACTAAGGCTCGACCTTTTCTTGGTTTAACCCATATACCTAATTCTGTAAAAAAAAAATAATAATAATAATAAAACTAGAGATTGTAACTGGGATACCAGTTACGTATGATTCCCCACCATCCATAATCTATTTATTGTCTAAAATATACACCTGCTGATGGACTGATCTCGAGATGGATCGATAGTACGTTTTTTGTTAAAAGAAACCAATTGAATCTGCATGTTTAAATTTATAATTCGAAATGTATGTAAATTTTACAAGTTCAATAGATCAGAATCATGCGTTCTGTCTTCTAACATAGACCCTATCCATTAATTTGGCAATTACATAAGCTGGTGTATTTTGATTGGACAAGTATTCAACTTTGATTGATAG
The DNA here is from genome assembly GCA_029721355.1 of Tegillarca granosa. NCBI lineage: Eukaryota > Metazoa > Mollusca > Bivalvia > Arcoida > Arcidae > Tegillarca > Tegillarca granosa. The sequence continues at coordinate 9,604,003 of CM056608.1, forward strand.
CAAATCTATTTCACGAACTGTAAGGTGTTTAACCAACAAATTTGATTGACGTGTGTCATGTCTGTGAAGTAGCCATAATCTACATATTTGATTTAATGGATAATTGACGAAGAGATTAAAGCAATTATACATATCAAAACATGTAATAATGCTATTGAATTTGTTTACAATTCTTTAAATAGGAATTTAATCCTGTAAAATTGCCTTAAGAAATGAAATCAAGTATGCCATAAGATAGTGTTTCTTGACTGAGGGTGGGTGTTAAGAATTCTGGCTTCCCACCCCTACCCTCTCTTGAAAAGGATTTCCTGGAGGTTTTTATCACTCTTTTCAAAAGTCCACAATGAAAAAGAAAATATACAGATGAGTGGAAGGGATTTTAACTATTTAAAAGCTATACATGTACATAGCACTACTCACAGTGGGAAATGACCTTAGATGTCCTTTATTAATATCACTCTATTCAACTTTTCATAAGGAACCAGAAAATACATAAATAAGGGGTGGGGATTTCAATAGTTTAAAATTAACTTAGCACCACCCAGCCCTACCCTTCAGTGGGAAAGGACCTTAGGTGTCTTTGATAAGTGTCATTCTTTTCATTTTATCATTAGGAACCAGAAAATATATACTTTAGGGGTGGGGATCTCAACAGTTTAAAAGTTATGACAAAGCCCTATTTATGGTTTTATAGCACACTGCAAAGTGTTTAAGGAAAAATTGGTGATTTTTGTTTTTAAGACCCCATCTTCCTGTCCCTCCCCCAATAAATACACATGGATGTAAAAACTTTAATGGTGCAGGAACCTATCCTAAAATTTTGAACGAGATTGAATGATGCGTTTAACTTGTTTGGCAGTGCTGATAAAAATTTGATATATTTTTAACAATTTAATACATAGTAACTGAGAATTTATTAAGAACAAATTCTGTATGTGAGAAAGAGGTTAGTCACTTAATTAACATGTAGTTCATTAACATTCAATCATTTTGTTTAGTGCTTAACTTTATACATTAATTCCGATTATCCATTTTTATCGGGCGCTCATATATCTGAGAAACTGAAGAAGAAAGAAGAAGATTCTGTAAGAGTTATCTCTCTTTGTACGTATTGGACAGAAAGATGTTTGGTATTAAATTACGCAATTTACACGCACCGACCGCTGAGCCGTTGAGATAGAAAAAAAAAATGGATCATTTAACAATATCTACCAAGATAGCAGATTGTTGGTACCAAATTTCATCGAAACCCATCATACCGTTTCCGAGTTCTGCACCGGACAATTTTAAGGAAAAATAAAAAATTATTATAATAATAAGAAGAAGAAACAGAACGAAAACAATATGATTCCCCACCTTTGGGGACCAATATTTAACTAAGTCAAAGTTTTATTTTTATGTTTTTTTTAATTTCGAAGCAAGATTTTTTTTCCATTGTCACTTACATCGAGACGGTCAGTTCTTAGGTAGTAAAGAAAACCAAAGAACCCCAAGAAAACCACAAACTTTTGTACATTAAACTAGGGTTTCAATAGGAATCTAATCTCGATGTGATCAATTAGTGCGTTCAGTTTAAGACTAATCAGCTGCCGGGGATTCTAGTTGCACCAATAGTCTACTTAATATAATGTAATACCATTCTTCTTCAATTTGCGTTTTAAAAGAAAAATAACATTTTAGGTATCCTGAACAAAGTGATTGTAACTTTTGTACCAATTTCCAGGGTTGGGTGGTCGTTTTTTTTCTCCCGTCATATCAGCAATTTTTCAGCTATAAGTGAAGATTAATCGTAACCCAAGTCCACATGGTGCGTAAGTATGCAAGTGTTTATTGTCTGCATTGTCCTATTGCACCCTTATTGTTACGTTTAGAGTGTTAGTACACTCGCCCGCAATGTCCTCACAGATAAACATACCAGAGAACTCAGTCCAGTACAGTGGGTTCGAACCCCGGCCGGGTCTGTCCCAAGACTTGAAAGTGGGTAGTGACTGTTCTTTCGCCAAGCACTCGGCATTACGAAATGAAAGTCATGGTTCTTTCGGATCGGAACTTAAAATAAACGAGGCAACATGTCACAGCAGGTCTGGCACGAAAAAGAACCCTGCTGTAAAATGGCAACTGCGCAACGCACAGGCAAAATTTCTACACTTTTGCCTATAGTTGGCGACGTCTCGATATAATTAAAATATTCTTGACAGGGACGTTAAACACCATTATTCAACTCAACCCAGTCCAGTAAACTGGAACCGAGCCAACCAGTACGGACAAGACAAAACCTGTCTTACTCACAGTCAACCGGGGTCGAACCCACAACGATACGCATTGAGTTTAAGGTTTACGACTTAACCACCTGGCGAACGCGGTCCTTCTCTCAAGTTTATTCATTTATTAACCTTTCATTTTTGCGGTTCACAGCGGTGAGGCGCCTTTAGTTTGTAAGCTTTTGCCTTTATTCTTCCGGCTAACACTTTCCTTTTTTCAAAATATATCTATTATTAACTGATTTTTAAATGAATCTTTACCTGGGAATTCGGTTTCACCACCTTCAGTAACATCCTGTAGGTAAACCAGTATTGTGGCCATTCTGTCTCTCTTGTCTTCGTTGTTTTCAACACAATCTGTGTGTGTTTTATATCCTGTTTTAAAAAATAAATTTCACAGGTGTAAAACATTTATTGGTTGATTTGTGGAAGTGTTGTTTAACGTTGCATCAACAATTTTTCAGTTATTTGCGACAAAAGCAAGGTTGTTAATACATAAACTTTTAAGATTATTCTAGGAGCTGAGTAATGGTGTTTAACGTCCCAGTCAAGAATATTTTGCTTATATCGAGACGTCGCCAGTTATAGGCGAAAGTGCAGAAATTTTGCCTGTGCGTTGCGCTAATGGCAGTATACAGCAGGGTTCTTTATCGTGCAAAGCCTGCCGTGACACGGGACCTTGTTTATTTTATGTTCCCATCCGAAAGAACCGTGACTTTCATTTCGTACTGTCGAGTGCTTGGCGAAAGAATAGTCACAACCCATTTTCAAGTCTTGGGTCAGACCCGGCGGGGTTTCGAACCCACCATACTGGACTGAGTATACCACGACCTCCCACTTACGGAGCAAGCACTCTACCAACTGAGCTACCGCAGTGGTAATTACTCAAAGAGCAAGTTTGTGTATGCAAGTGAAACGTATGTGTGTGTATTATGGAGAAAGAAATCGATATCCTGGCATCTTTATGCCTAGCGCCACACGAGAAAGCAGTTTATCAAATTTTAAAGTCTAATAACGGTATGATCCGGCCGGGGTTCGAACCCAAAAACTCCCACTAGGTGGACACTCTATAACTGAGCCATTGGGGAGAGTTGCAGGTAAGAGTGAGTTAATTATTGTTTAAAGCCGCATCAGATATGTTATAGTTATTTGTAGTTAAACAGGTTTAAGGACTAGAAATTTACGTCCTTTTAAAATAATAAGTCTGACCTTTTTGGCTTCTTTTCATGTATTCTATCTGAAAGGACTTTGTTACTATGAAAGCAAGATACCTATATTTAATGGGTACGAGGTTATTTGAAATTTCCCGCCATTTTCTGGACTCAAAGCCGTTGCCTCCTTAACTCGGTGTTCAAATATTTTAGAAAACCTGCTTTCTCCTGGATAAAATGCTGTACTATAACTCCAGTTACTTTTTAACCAGATCTTCAACTGTGTAGAGAAGGAAGCATTTAAACATGTTGTTCCTAAAAAATAGAAATTTGTGATCCGGAATTACGCATTTTAACGTGCTTTTTAAAATGAAATTCTCCATTTTAAAAAAGTTAATCATAATTGCGTCTTTTAAATATTTAATGAACATGAATATAGACTTTACATGCAGTAAGCAATCAGTTTTGCAAAATATATAACAAAAATAAAAGAAAATAAAATGAACTGAAGCTTTGCCGACAAACTCTGTAAAATACAGAACCATCATTAGGAAAATACATGTAGCTTTGCCGACCATCTCCGTATGGTATAGGAACATCATAGGAAAAATACATGTGCTGAAAGTTTTGCCGACCATTCTGTATAACAAAGAGCCATTATATATTATATAAACTAGAGATTGTAAGTGTGCAGGCAAACTGACAAAGAAGTATCCCACTGCCGTCACATATTTGATCCCCGAATTAAGAAAATACAAGAAAATGGAAATGTATGTATCTCCAACAATTTGAGGGGGCATTAATCTCTGATAAATATAGCTCTTGTTTATTGAAAACACTATATCATTTGTTGCATTATGTACCTACCAAGTTTCAACATGATGTGTCAAGTTTTAAGGGAGAAATAAGTGATAAATAAAAATATGTTGTTGGAGGGGGCATTAAACTCTGATAAATATAGCTGTTGTTTGCGAATTGCAAAACAAAGTACTGATAACACCCCTTTAGATGATGCTTGTTATGTGGAGAAAGTTTCAAGTTGATCCTGAGAAATGTGTCGGACAAAAAACTTTCGTGGGTGTGAGACTTAAAAAAAGTAAAAAAGCATTCTCTTTTCCTCATCCTTTTCTGTTTTCTTCGTGTTTCTGTCACAATTTGAAAACAAGTAATACGATCTGATTTTCACCAAGGCAGTTGCCTCGGTTGCCACATAGTAAGCCACGCCCCTGTTATTACAGTGGGTGGTTGGGGCTAACCATTAAATGATTAGCTAACAGAATATAACCTCCCAACAATCCCGGTTAACGTTTTGATTCACAAGTATACCTTGTTGAAAGTCCTTAGGTGTGACTTTGATCTTCTTTTTAGCTGCTTTCAGATGTTTCTTAAGCGTTGCTATGGAATCAAAACAAATCAACGGATCTTTCTTGGAGATTTCTTCCACGTGTTTATTGTGAACCTTCATCAATCCATCACATTCTGCTTCCGATAAAAACTCATTATACAGATATACCCTGTAAAAAATTACCAATGTAAGATTTTAACATAATTAAATCTTACAAAGCACAAAGGTGACAAACGTGCTCCAGTGAAAGTTTTTGTGTGCTCAAACAAAAGCTACCACTTGCTTACGATAAGGATATCGGGTGCGTACGCGAAAATTATCGCGTGTTCATGCAAGAACGCGAAAGTAATTGCGTGAGAACGCGAAATTTATTGCGTGGGCACGCAAAAATGATATTTTTACGTCAGCACAATAAAACTTTAACGTAAGCACAGAAACCTTAATTTTGCGTTAGCACGCAAAACCTTTCACATGAGCACGCAATAGTTTCACGTGAGTACGCAAATTTTTTTTACGAGAGCACGTGGTAGTTTTTTTTGTGAACATGCGATAGCTTTCGCGTGAGCAAGCAATAACTTTTTCATGTGCACGCGGTATAAAAATATTTTTGTGTCACCTCTGTGATGCCGTATATTCTTAAATACTATTTAAAAAAAAATAAATAAAATAAAAAAAATAAAATAAAAATAAAAACCTACCTCCAGTTTTGGAACTAACTATCGATAATTTTCTCTTAATTTGGTCTGAGTGCGAATGTTACCTCAACCGCTAAAAGGCACTGCCTTTTGCAGACATCCGACAAAAGTAACAAATTAAATTTGTGCAACCTCGGATCTAATTGATAATCGGGTCTAGGCGATGAAAAAGGCACTGTGTTCCTTTAGACCATTCGGATAACACATAAAAATTACCATTTTATCAATATCCATGGTGCATATCTAATTCGGTAAACTGTATAATTGGACTTATTTTTTCCACCTTGTCGTCTGCATAATGTATTGGTTGCTTATGTTACCGACAAGCGCGTGCTTTACAGATTTTTTTTTTATTTTACTCACCGCACACTACTATTATTTGGTTTCTGTGGCAACAGTTCTATCGGTGGTAACCTTCTTCCGTCTGCGAATATTTTTTTCGGGGACATTGATCTTAAATATGTAGGTTTAAAATCTCTCATTTCTTTTGGAAGTTCTGGCTCCGTTCGCACTGTTCTTTCCGGTTCCACTTTAACGGGTGTGGTTTTTAATGGCGATTGTTGATCAGGTGATGTATCTTCCGGGTTTGGATTTATTTGTTTTTCTGAGTTCATATTATTTTCATTTTTGTTAATATTTATTTGTTGTTTTTCCTCTGCATTGTTTATCTCATTTTCTATCGTTCTTTCGTGTTTCATATTAATAAAATTTAACGTGTTTGGATAAAATAAAAACACAACTACAGTTCCCGCCATAATAAGCATTCCAACCAGAACGAAGGAACCGGATGTATTTCCGCCCACACGCTCCGTTTTGTTTGCCTCTCCATTTGACGAAATATTTCCATTTTTATCTTGCACTTTTCGTTGTCTTACTTTTTTCCCCATTTTGATGGACTATTCTATCTGAGAAAACAAAAGTAAAATAATCATTATATTACTTATAACATGTATAATTATATAGTATATGGTATAATATATTATATAAATAGACATAATGACTTGAGGAAGTAAACGCGATAGTATATTTACTCTTTACAATTAGATTTCCATTGCATTATTTCCCATATGCTCTCTCTCTCTCTCTCTCTCTCTCTCTCTCTCTCTGGTTTTTATCAAATGATTAAATAGTGTTAGTTGGTTGGCTTTTTTGTTGTTTAACGTCGGATAAGCATTTATTTAGCAATTAACAAAGACAGCAATAATTTTTATGGATTAATCTTATAATAAGTATGTGTATGCATGAGATGGGGTCTGTTTTGTGCTAGCACGGGCTCAGGAAGATTATTTAGTAAGGTGCTAGCTCAAAGAATCCGTATTTCGCAGTAGAGCATGACGTTTTCCTAGTCAGATTATTCTTGCACCGTATGAAACAGTCGATAATATGTTCTTCTAAAGCCGGGCGCCCGCCAGGCGTGGAAACAGTATCTCAAATTTGAGTCTTGTGTATGGCAAGGTTGGCTCTAACCCAACCAACCCCCCCCCCCCACGACCTCCCATTTTGATGGCGGATGTTCTACCACTGTGCCAACGAGATGGTCATTATGAAGTGTAAGGTGAGATAACAATCAACCAAGGTTTACAACACAGTTGACAGACGATCAATCTGGTACATGGGACACGGTGTATGATTTGTCAAATACTTTCATTTCTTTATAATTTATTAATAACTCATGGTTTCAATTCATTTGCGTTCTAAAATGCGTTAATCAGGCATGGTATTTTCAGTTTAAGGCCACATAGGATCCAAAAAGCCAATCGTAGATACATTATGGTTACACAGCATTGTTTGAAAGCAGTAAAGAAAAATAATGTTTATGATGATTAACAATCAACAATATACAAAATAATTTTATCCTAGTGACAACTTAAAAATATAGAAATTGGTATTACTAATTTATACTCGTTGGTAGCCTTAAAACCTGAAGCTTCACGCTCAGTTACGCAGTTTTAGAGAGCAAATAAATCCTATGTGAAATCGGTCATCGGTCATAAATCACCAAACTTGCTAAAACCACGCCTTTATCTAGAGAAATTTATTCCTCCACTCCCATGGACCATTGCGGTAGCTCAGATGGTAGAGCGCTCGTTTTGTACGTGAGAGGTCGTGGGTTCGAAACCCCGACCGGGTCTGACCCAAGACTTGCAAGTGGGTAGTGACTTTTCTTTCGCCAAGCACGCGGCATTACGAAATAAAAGTCACGGTCCTTTCGGGTGGGAACTTAAAATAAACGAGGTCCCGTGTCACGACAGGCTTTGTACGATAAAGAACCCTGCAGAATAATGCCATTAGCGCGACGCACAGGCAAAATTTCTTCACTTTCGCCTACAGCTGGCGAAGTCTTTATATAAGTGAAATATTCTTGCCTGGGACGTTAAGCACACTTACTCAACTCTCCTCCACTTTTATGTAATAGAATTATCTTTTTTCCATGTGAAACGTAATTGTCGACCCTGGCATTGTCATAAGGCGAGACTTAGGTGTTACTTTTCCGGTGTCGGCATAGGCGGCGGCGGCGTGTCAAAAATGTTAAAGTTAAACTAACCAGACGGGGCATTTAATTCAGTGAAATTCTTGTTTTTATTTAAATACTTGAAAACGTTTCATAGCAAAAACTGTATAGCCAAATACATAGTTTTAAATGATTATAAAGTTACGTTTTACAAACATTTTAAAAATAGCGCATCGGGTGACAATGTTTAAAAAATATGTTTATGTATAAATATATATATACAGAGAAATTACATTTTCAACTGATAAATCCCAATTTAACCCTCTCCTTTATTATGTAACAGGGAGGAAAAAATCGGGGTCGGACCGGCGATCTAATCATAATCGTCATACGATTGTCAAGCAATAGTATGTAGATGTTGAGTTGGTAGAGCACTCGTCTATAGTGCGGGAGGTCCCGTGTTCGAACCCCGGTCCGACCCTGCATTTTTCTCCTTTCTGCTACAATTGTATTAAATTGTAATGTATTTTGTTTTTCTATTTGACTAATGTTTTACTTTCACGTGTATGATGTTACCTAGTCAGAGAGAGAGAGAGAGAGAGAGAGAGAGAGAGAGAGAGAGAGAGAGAGAGAGAGAGAGAGAGAGAGACAACCAAAATGAAATGATTTTACAAAAGATTCATTCAAGTGTGAAAAACAACTTACCATACAGCCTGCATTATCTGGGTATATTGCATGAATAAAGATATTTACCTGATGTGATAGGTAGGTTCAGGTACGAGAGCGAAGTCCATTTTAAAGTTTTTCTTAGTCACGTGACTCGCCTAAAGATATCAATCAAACCAGTTTTATCTTATTACAGCAATCTCCTACGACAAGATGAATAAAGATACAGGTATAACTAAAAACCAATAATATTTACCTGTAATATAACGTACTTACCTGTATAAGATAACCGTGGCCATGTCTATTTCCGATAAGTCTATCATGTAACTTGTGTGTATTTCCGATTTAAAAAAGTTCATCTACGTTCCAAAAATAACTTGGAATTCCGACTACATATAACTTTTTTTTGTCATGGGTATTGTATTTCCGGAAAACTCAATCAACCCCACCCCACCTCAATAAATAATATTCTAAAAAAAATTCGGAGACCAAGAAAAATTCGTACACTAAACTTTGAAAATTAAATGAAGAAGACAATAACAGAAAAAAGTTTTAACCCGTAAAACATTCGGCGTTTCTTAACGTAAGTATTTCTTTGTAATCCTTCAACGTAAGGAAAATCCTATTTATTTCTCATTTTTTATATCTGTTTTTTTTTTAATTTTAATTTTTTTCTAATTTGTTATTATTATAATTATTATTATTATTATTAATATTATTATTATTTGTTGTTGTTGTTGTCGTCGTTGTTGTTATTGTAATTATTGTTGTTGTTGTTGTTGTCGCTATTATTATTTTTTTTTTTTGTACAGAAGAATTATAAAACATATAATTGATTACTTCGGCATTACTGTAAAATATTCGCGTCCTGTTTCTCTCGCGAATTTATGCAAAAATTCCCTGAATCACAGTAATAAAAAGTCTACATCGCACTTTTATTCAGTGTCACCCGTTCAGTATTTGCAATGCGAGTTTTTCTAAACTTTATTTTCACTCAGGTTTATTTCTTCGCTTGTTTTAAGCTGTTATGGTACAAATTATTTAAAAAATCTCTCTTCTTTTGTAGCAGTAATGAAACAAGATATAAAATCTATGTTTGTTTGAAGTAATTATGGATCAAATTCTAAAATCTCTGCCAGTTTTCAGTTATTATGTGGAAAAAAAAATTTAAAAAATACGGTGTTTTAAGTTGTTATCGATTAAATTAAAAAATATCCGCTTGTTTGAAGTAATTATGGAACAACAGACAAACAAAAATTAAAAAACCCGTGTATTTTAAGCCTGTTACGGTAAAATACTAAAATCTTCGCTCGTTTTATGCTGCTACGAAACTAATTCAAAAAAAAACGTCGCTCGTTTTAAATTTCTAAGGAACAAATGATAAATCTCAGTTTGTTTTCTGATCTGCTTGTATCGCACACTTTATGGCGATCTTTATAGTGCTCGCCCGAAATGTCGCATATAAAAATCGCAAGCTGCTAAGCTAAATTGTATTGGAAAAGTGCCAGCCAGTAAATTGGCCGATAACGTTATCCAAAAATTTTGAGTTACAGCCCCTGATCCGCTAGAGGGCAACTAATTCCAGGGAGTTCACGGTTGTAAACAACTTGGTTGCTATTATGCAAATAACTTTTTTACTTGAGGCCAACAGGGGTTGAGACAACAGAGCTGTGAGATGATTTCATTTTATAAAATAACCGTTCCGCTACCGATACGAAAATGCATTTTTTATTTTATTTAAAAGCAATTTTTATAAAGACAACAAAGAACGATTAGAGTACTGTCATACAGATGTTATTTAAATGTCGATTAAAAAATTAAAAACGACAATAAATAAATAAATAAAAATGAAAAGGATAAATAAATAAAATAAAAATAACATAAAATTTAAATTAAAAATATGTCTCGATAGAAATTATAAGTATATGTAAATTAACTCAATTTAATCAGCTAGTATGAACTGTAAATTACCACACACACACACACACACACACACAGATATATATATATATATATATATATATATATATATATATATATATATATATATATATATATATATATTCTAAAATATGATTTTGAACGTGGGGATGTTGGTGACAGCTGATGGAAGTTTATGTACGTAACTGAAATCATGGTCAGTTTTCGAAGCTTTTACTTTGTTTTTAGGATTGTGATTTGGACATAGACTGGTATGTTTGTGTTTTATTATAAATAAATAAGTAAGAAGTAACTTCTTAAGTAAGTTTTAATAAATAGTAAAATGCATTTCCTGTACTGGATCCATTATTAAAACTATATTTAAAATCTAGTTTTAATTTCCGGAAAAATACACTGGAAACTTAAGTGAAACATCGTAAGCGGATGTGTCATAGCATGGTTCCCTCTTTTCTAATAATAGTTGCCTTATATGTATATGTATTATATAGTAGCGCAAGTTGCTGGACAGGGAACTAGTAAAAGAAATAACGTTCATCACATGATGCATCACGTGATCAAAATGAAAATTTAACAAGGAAACTGTTTGTCAGGAATTTTGTTCCTGATCAGAAGTGAACTGCATAAGTGAAGTGTATTTTGGACGAAAAGGACAAGCCATATAAAATGGAGGATGAGGGGGACGAGATCCAATTCAGGAAATCTGAAACGAAAATATGTACTTTATGTGAGAATGAAACGACCGACTTGAGGTCAAAATGTGAAGATTGTAATGCGTTTTTGTGTAACGTATGTACAAAGTCCCATAGGAAAATTAAAGAAACTAGTCAACATAAAATAATTACCCAACAGGAATCTAACAGGCCTAAAACTTTTATCGCTCAGTCCAGTTGTTCGATACACGACGGCGAAGAAGTCATAATGTATTGCAATACTTGCATGCAATTAATATGCAGAGACTGTATCTCCGACGAACATAAAAAACATGAGTGGAAAAAACCTAACGAAATTGTCAGAGTCAAAGAAGAAAGTTTATCCAAGAAGTTGGAAAAATTTAAAGACTCACGTATCCCGATAATAAAAACTGCTCTAGAAAAAATTAAGAAGATGAAAGAGGAAAATTCTACTGGTGGAGAAAAAACCGGAAAGGAAATTCAAGAAAGATTAAATGATCTTGTAGGTGTACTACAAAAAATTGCTGATACGCTCTCAGCAGAAAATGAAACACATACTAATAAAAACGCCAAATATCTAGATCAAACGGAAACCGAATTTAATAAAGCATTACAATATCTGGAAAATTTATGTGAGGATTTTAAAGAAGTAATGCAAACCGGATCTGACCTTGAAAAGATAGCAGCCGAATCGGAAGCCGCCATCCGTCTTGATCTCGTGAAAACCACAGATTATGATGTCCATATATCTGTATCGAAGTTCTACAAGAGCGACATTGACGAATCGAAACTACAGGCTGCGTTCGGATTTGTAGATAATGGAATTGACCAAGGTTCGGAGGATTACGAGGAAGCTTTTAGTAAAAGAAGTTCTGTAAACGCCATTGATGTTAAAATCGTTTCTGAATTCAATCATAAATCAAAGAACGTTTATGCAATATGTCCAATTTCTGATGAATGGGTTCTGTTGCACTGTGCAGGTGATTATGAAAACACAGCGGTATCGTTAGATGGAACTGTGAGACAAACATTGAAACTAGATTTTATAGCAAATGACTTTGTAACCAAATCTGATATCATTTACATGGTTACTCGCGGAAAAATTTGTCAGATGAATTTGGACGGGGATAACAAGGGTGAAATAAGTACATCACCACTCACACCAATATGTTTGTGCCTTGCACGTGATGGAAACATCTTGGTTACAATGGCGGATGAATTGTCATTTGTCACCAGTTACAAAAGTAAGAGACTTGTTTGTAGAATGACAACAAGCGGGAAAAAGCTGAAAACGTACGAATACAACGGACTCTCCAGATTGTTTACGTGTCCGACAGGTATAGATGAAAATACTAACGGAGATATTTGTGTCACTGACAGTACTAGCAATACGGATGGCCATTTGTTAATACTGGAAAGTGACGGAGGACTAAAAACTACTTACAGAGGAGAAATTAAAGACCAGAAATTTAAACCTTTAAGGGTCAAATGTGACGCAAAAGGAAACATTATTGTCAACGATAGTTACAAAAATGTCCATCTTTTAAATAGCAATGGCCAGCTTGTACGATATTTGATGACTGCAAATGAATTGGCACACTCGCCTTACTCTCTCGCTATAGATGCGAAGGGGAGACTTTGGGTTGGGTGTTACCATGGTCAAGTTTACGTCATTCAGTATTTGAAGTGAACCAATCGTATTGCAGTTATTATGGACAAGACATTAGTGTGCAAGTTTCAAAAAGGGACAATATGTACCTTTTCGCCTTATATAGTAGAAAAAAGTGTACGTTATTTATTGTAGAATACACGCTCGTTTTTAGTCTAAACCGGACTTTATTTAGGCCATTTCTGTTCAAATTTGACTATATAAACGCCATTCAATGTTTCAAACGGATTTGTGTACATAAACGGTTTTAATATGCGTCATTGAATGTATAAACCAGACTTTTTATGCGTCATTTAGTGTCTTCACTGACATTTGTACGCTTCATTCATTGTTTAAACTTGACTTTTTATGCGACATTCATTGCTGGATTTTTATGCGCAATTCATGGTTTAAATTGGATTTTTATGCGTCATTCATTGTTTAATCTGGACTTTTATGCGTCATTTAGTGCATTAGCTTGACTTTATATGTGTTAATTAGTGCCCAAAGCGGTTTTTGCTTGTATCATTAAGTGTCCTAACTGTACTTTATGTTGTATTTGCTTTACTGCGTCATTTAGTGCCTTACCTAGACTTTGTATTCGCCATTTAGTGACTTAACTGGACTTCGTATGCGTCATTTAGTGCCTACTTCGGACTTTGCTTGCGTCATTTGTTTTTACAAACCTTGCTTTTTATACGCAATTTCTGGACAAAAGAAATAGGATATATATTTATTTATTTATCATATGTTTACTAATAATATCACTATTTTTGTATGTGTGATAACTCGAATTTACACAAGTTGATATCAGCCCGAGTGATATCACACCCCTAGAAAAGTGATATTACACCCCTCATAAAATTCCAATAATGGCGGATTTTTAGTGTCGCTTCAGCTTGATACTGACTATTTATGGTTAACACGACGAGCATGTGTGCAGTTCTTTCATGTATCAGTTGTATTTAAATTAATTTTAAACAAGAGTTTCGGAATTTGCAAACATACTTGTAAACACATCGGAGAGGTACAACTAGTTTACACTGATTGTGCACGACGGCACTTGAAAATATAAACGATGCTGGCTTCAAGCTGAGACAAGTATGTCAGGACAAAAATGAGACATCAGTTCGAAGCGGAACTGTTCACCCGTACAAAATATCAATTAATAATATGTTGTCATCACTATCATCAATAAATTAACTTACAGAAGCCAAAAATTAAATCATTTAAGCTAGTAGCCAATTCGTTCCTGTACTTGTGCGGTGACGTTTCCCCGCCATCAGTGTAACATATCCAAAATATGATGCACCTGCCGGTTCAAAAACTCAGATTCCATGTTGTCATCACGATCATGATTAATGACTGCATGACTGCAGATCTTAAAACTAATTTTAACAACCTTCACTTTTTAATGAAGAAAACAAATGCCTCTGTCCACGTCATGTTGGACGAATATGGCGACTGACTGACCTAGTTGTTGGAAGATCGACGTCAGCGGTTGCTAAGGGTAACATTGACGTATGACGTATGCGGTAAAAAAAATTATCTATGAGATCATGATAGATATAAAAAATAAAACCTGCTGACTGCTTAAAAATTTGATTATTATCAATTGTTTATTTGACTTCAAAGCAAACATATGATAAAAAGTTTATGATATGACCATTTTGATATCACACCCTTCATCAGCCCAAGAGTCCTGATATCAGCCGTCGGGCCTTCGGCCCTCTGGCTGATATCAGGACTCTCGGGCTGATAAAGGGTGTGATATCAAAATGGTCATATAATAATCTCTAAATATTACACGTATATAGTATAACAAACATATCTTAACACTAAATATCTATTTTCATCCAGCTCAATAAGTTTTACCTTTTATTTCTGTAAATTATTTTTCTCTGTTAATTCTGAGAATAGAGTGGAATGATTTTTTTTCAGCGCCGATTAAAATAATTTTATTGTTAGTGTCAGTTCTCAAATGGTGAAGGAAACCAGAGTACCAATAGAAAAAAACCTACTTTTCACATGCAAACTGACAAACCTTTTTTTACACTCACATCTTTCCGAATGGAGTGGAGGGAGTAATGGTACGGTGTTTTACTCCCCAGTCAAGAATCTTTCACTTATTTCGAGGCGGTCAGTTCTGGGATGGTGGAGGAAACCGGAGTGCCCGGAGAAAACCACCGACCTTCGGCAAGCGAACTGACAAACTTTCTCACACTAGGATCTGTCCCGAGTGGGATTCGAACCCAGGCGGTGAGAGGCACTGTGATCAGTAAGCATGCGCTTTAGACCACTCGGCCACCGAGGCCCCATTTTCCCGAATGGGATTTGAATCTAGGCGATGACAGGTCTTTGCTATATAGGTTATTGAAGGAGACATTAAAACAATAATAACTGATTTATGGTTTAAATGACCTTTCTTTAAGTGATATTTCCTATTATTCCGGAAGCTTCCTAAATAGAGGATGGTTTAACTTTATGTATTAACAAAGACTACATATTTATAAATATTGTCAATAAGACCACTGAAACTTTTAAAATGGACACCAGAAGGCTCTTTAGAGTAGAGTTGAGTAATGGTGTTCAACGTCCAAATCAAAAATAGTTTACTTATATTGAGACGTCGCCTGCTATAAGCGAAAGTGCAGAAATTTTGCCTGTGCGTTGCGCTGATGGCATTATTCAGCAGGGTTCTTTATCGTGCCAGCCCTACATTGACAAAGGACCTTGTTTATTTTAAGTTCCCATCCGAAGAACCGTGACTTTCATTTTGTAATGCCGAGTGCGTGGCGAAAGAACAGCCACTACCCACTTTCAAGTCTTGGATCAAACCCGTTGGGGTTCGAACCCACGAACTCCCACTTACAAAGCGAGCACTCTACCAACTGAGTTCTACTTCAAGACATGAGGTGAACATGGTCAACTTTTTTTCAAAGAAAAGATACTTTTTGTTCTACTGTTCTTATCCCATTGTCTAATGGTACAAACATAACCAGTCTTTAGGAGCCAATCTCAAAAGTTATCTAGATCCCATTTCAAACCTTTTTTTTAAAAAAAAACTTACACTGCAGCTTTTTTTTCAGAGGTCTTCTGGTGCCGTGAAATCTTCCGGTGCCTATATCAGAGGTCTTTCGGTGCCAAGGTCAGATAAATCTCCTTGTGCACATCTCAGATGACGTCTGGTGCTTATCTTAGAAGTCGTCATCCCATACGTCTAACAGTGCACATTTATAAGTCTCCGGTGCATATGTCTGAAGTCATGTGCCCACCATGAAAGTCTCCTGGTAACAATCCAAAAGTCACTTCGTTACCATTTCAAATGTCTTCTTGATCCCTTCTAAAAAGTTGTTCTCGTTTCAATCTCTAAAGTCTCTTGTTACCCATCTCAGACGTCTTCTGGTGCCGAGAAGTCCCCTGATGTCCATATCAGTCGTCTGCTGGTTCCATTTACAGAGTTAATCTTGAGTCAAAAAATCTCTTGTACTCATCTTAAAAGTCATTTCGTTCCCATTTCAAATGTATTCTGTAGCCCCTCTAAAAAGATGTTCTCGTATCAATTTATACTTTGAAGTAGTTACTTACCCAGCAATATGGAAAATAAGAAGGAATTGTCCCTATATATATATATATATGATATCGACATAAAAGTGAGAGTCTAAACAGATTTTTATGTCGCAAATTTTAACTATTATAAACCGAAAATTTAAAACGAAAATTCAGTATTATCTCTCCCATATATAAATTTATATATTTATATTTATTCTTGCAATTGTGACATAATTTCAAAATATAGTGTTTTGATTGACCAGCAAAGTGTCTAGTTTTCGCAGTTTTCACATTTTCCCCCGATGTTTGCTCTGATTTTTGTAACAATTCATCGATTAATCAGAAGAAAAGACAAATTACATACAATATAAAAGTTTTCATTAAAAAGTTATTTTCCTGATAAAAAAAATCACACACACACACACACACACACACACACACACACACACACACATATTTATATATAAGAAAGACAAGTCGCAAATTTAAATTAAATATGTTTCCGCTCAAATATAAATACATTCCATAAATATAAAAAAACATAAAAATAAATTTGTTTTATTTTTACATGTATAGTGCCAAATTTTCAAATTAACCAATTTTCCGACTTGGAGTCGTTTCATAAGTAACATTTCATTGGTTAATGATAAAAAACAAAAGACATGTATTTATATAACATCAAACAATTTTTATTACGAGTCAGTTATCTTCTTACAAATGTATATATA
Source organism: Tegillarca granosa (assembly GCA_029721355.1). Lineage (NCBI taxonomy): Eukaryota > Metazoa > Mollusca > Bivalvia > Arcoida > Arcidae > Tegillarca > Tegillarca granosa. The sequence goes on from CM056608.1 coordinate 9,621,113, forward strand.
TTTATGTTAATAGCCTTTTTACATAACTGACACCGGATTGTATATCAATGACATTCTTCAATATCTTGTCAAAAAATGCTTATTTTTTCTAAGAAATTTAAATACAAATGACAATTATGTCAATGACATTTATTAATTATCCATTAGTATAAATTGAAAATTTATACATGGATGATAGACGGATATAACTGCTTGAGCGGGATTTGAAAAACAATCGAATAAATTTCCTGTATCTTCTGAGAAGTTATAGAAAATGATTGTATTACTTACTTAATAATTTTAATGGAAATTGGAATGTCATACTAAATATTTTTCTTGATACTTAAAACGTCATAACATAAAAGATTTTTATGGAAATGGGAAAGTCACACACACAAACAAAACAATAAAAAAAATAAATTTCATGGAAATAGGTTTGCAATAAAATAATTAATCTTCATAGAAATTAGAATATACTAAAGTATATCTTTTTTATCTCCTTCTTGAATTTGTGTATAAGCACAAATTAATCTACATTTAATAAAGTTGTGTAGATTTCATTCTTTTTAACATCATTGAAGTTGATGAAACTGGTATTTAATTTAAACCGCGTTAGCTGATGGAAACTGTTGTGTTTGTGGAATGCAATCGAATATCCAAATCTAAAATGGAAACAAAGAAGAAGAAAATATTATCTTTTTTGTCATAAATTAAAAAATGGCATTATTTTAAATGATATTTTTGTGTATAATTTTAAAAATTTTGTTTTAAAAAATTCTAATGACATTCTCATAACAAATAACATAACTAATCTTGATAAAGATGAAGTTCTTAATGTTTATTTTTTTAGAAAATAAGATACATGTACTTGCAATGTGTAGTTTAAATTAATAAGCAAAGACTCTAACTGAATTAATGGTTAAGGTTGCTGGCGTAAATTGGACGTTTTTGTGTTCTTAGCGTAAAATAGAATTTGGAAATATCTAAAACGTCTTTAGCATCAGTATAAAATTTTATATCATGAAATTCGGTTTGAGGATAAATTGATTTTGTAAAACGTATAAATAGTTCTGTTATAAAACAATTAACTATTATGTACTATAATATAATAAATTCACGTGTCTATTAAACTGAAGGCAGATCAGATTTGTCTGAATGCATTGAAATTTAACCAAAAGGGTTTAACATATCTGCTGGACAGCGCACCTGTTAAAACATTCGACTGTGTTTTAAGGGACCCAAGATTCAATGTTATAATACTTGGAGGTATTGTTATGGATTCCAGGGTGATTTAATAATACTCAGATATATTGAAATTGCACTCAAATATTTTATATTGGTACCTAAATGTATTGGTATCGTTTCAGTATGCACTGTAATTGTTCCAGTATGTATTGTAATTGTGCTCAGATAAATTGAAATGGTACTTAGATATATTGTTATTGTTCCAGAATGTTTTGTAATGGTTCCAGAATGTATCGTAATGGTTCCAGGATGTATCATAATGGTGCTCAGATATATTAAAATGGTACTTAGATATATTGTTATAGTTCCAGGTTGTATCGTTATGGTTCCAGGATGTATCGTAATGGTTCCAGGGTGTATTGTAATGTTTTTAGAATGAAATTTAATAGTTCGAGAGTGGATTGTAATGGTTCCAGGATGTATCGTAATGGTTCCAAGGTATATCATAATGGTTCAAGGATGTATCGTAATGGTTCCAGGGTGTATCGTAAGGGTTCCATGGTGTATCGTAACGGTTCAAAAATGTATCGTAATAATTCCAGGATGTATCGTAATGGTTCAAGGATGTATCGGAATGGTTCCTGGATGTATCATAATGGTTCCAGGATGTATCGTAATGATTACAGGATGTTTTGTGATAGCTCCAAGATGTGTTGTAATGGTACTTCAAGGTATTTCAAAAATTTAAGCGTTTATTGTAAATGTACTCAGGTGTACTGTTATAGCTATAATAGTTTTGAAACTTTGATATCTTTTTATGGTTCTATTATTTATTGTTATTGTACTAGGGTGTAATAAATTTTCCTTTTACTTCTATTTTTGCTATATTGTAATAATACTGAGGTATACTGTAATAGTAGAAAATTAACTTGTAATGATACTTGGCTATACGGCGGATTATGATGTGATTAATTACACGGCGCCCTTAGTGGTTTACAGTTGTACATTGAAATGCCAAATCAATGTTTGATTTAATGCAGAGTGCTGGATCATGCAAGATATTCTGAATGCTGCCCAAAATTTCTGATTAGTTTTACAAATATGTTCTAATAAAGTTTTAAATAAAGTACACAGCATCTTACCTCGTCCATATAACCTTCAAAATAATCAGTAGAACCACAACTTCCTATTGATAACGCTTCGACACTACTGGTCTTCAATTTACCTGAAAGAACACAAAGATAAAAAAGTTGTCTTACAAGTATTTATTTCAAAGTATTAGACTCTACTATACTGCTTCCTGGGCTAGTGCAATTAGAGGTGTGTGTGGGGGGGGGGAGGGTGTTAGGTGTCGGCTTCCGTAATCAGAAGCATGTTCAACAACGCTTAGCTTTTCAGTTCACTAGTGCTAACGATTTGTTTCTCTCTTGATCGAAGGCGAACAATTAATATTGCGTCCAAGTCATTGTTATTATCAAGATGCCTCATCAGTTATTTTTCTTATATTTGTAAACTGGCACTGACCGGGGTTCACACACACCCACCCACACACACACACACACACATCGGGTATTAGCACATGAGTTTTTATTGATTATTTTCGTAAACTTTGTGACAATGACAAAAAACACTTTATATATATATATATATATATATATATATATATATATATATATATATATATATATATATATATATATATATATCAGACGTTGCTTTAATCATTTCTTTTAATTTTAGACTCTTTAATTTATGGTGAACAACCTTACGATAGTGATTTTGTTGGCATGGCATGGCAATTAACAACCGGACAAAAATAATTTCCCTTATTAAAAGGCAACAGGAATAATTGCAACATTCTGATTACAATGAGAAAAATACCGACTTAGGCAAATAACAATGATTTTTTAAAGGATAAGCCAAAACAAAAATCGAACCGATGCTGTAAACTGGCGTTTAGACCATTCAACCACTTAAGCCCTTTAATGAATAAATGAAAGTTACAGATCCATCACTATTTATCTCCCAGGATTAAAGGCATTGGTAGTATTGTGTGTACAGTTCATTTGTGAAAACAAAATGAAAATGGGATTTTGGGGACTGAGTGGCTTCCCGGCACTTCGATGAACGAGTTGCCTTATCCTCGTCCTATCGGTCACAGCGCCTCTCGCCGAATTTAGTTTCTAATCCGACTCGGAACAGATTCTTATGTTAAAAGTTTGTCAGCTCATTTGCCGATGATTAATGGTTTTCTCGGTATACTCCGGTTTCCACAATAATCCCAAAACTGATTCTGCGGTAAAAGTGAACATATATTGTTGGGAAACAAACATCTTTAAAACCACCGGCAAATCAAAAAATAAAAAATAAAAAAATAAATAAATAATAATGATAATAATAATAATTATTGTTATTATTACTATTCATGTAAATTTCTTTGATAATAATTGCATCAATACTATTTTGGCATATTTTGTATGTTGCAATCAATCGGAGCGTGTATTAACATGGCACATTACACGCACGTAAATAAGGATGCGGAGCTTTCTTTTGTCACGTGATGAAATATGGGTGGAGTCACAACCATATATGGGACACATAATTCACAATCGTTAGTACTGCGTTTGAATTATAAGTATATTCGAGCGTTCAAGGAATGAAAGTAGTTTGTAATTTGTTTACAAAATTTCTATTTAAACAAAGACATTCATAATTATAATAATAATAATAATAATAATAATAATAATAAACATCGGGATACTTGCCCCCTAGAGGTCTGCTTTCACGGTTTGTCTTGAGTTTCTTTTGGCCTGTACTTTCTTGGTAAGTTACCTCGCCATATAATTCTGATCCATCGTAACGTAGTAAAACATTGTTCCAACTTTTACGCTACAAATAATTCCAAAATAAACCATCCTGATTTGTAACAGAAGATACTATAAATAACTCATATAGGTATGTAAATATTTATATATCAAATAACTTGTTTAGCAATCTGACATATTTAAATTTTTCAATTCCTCAGGTAATCTTTTATTTTAGCAGTCATCATGCAACAAATATGAATTCTAGTTTTTTATCATTTTATCAAAATCTCGAAATTTTACAATGAACTCGGTTTAGGGGGTGGGGGTGGGGGTTGGTGGTGTTCCGCTCTTCTGTGCCACCCCAGAACACCATTACTCTTTTTCAATGATGTAGTATACTTCTGACTACAGTCACCTATTAAAATACACTAAATAAAATTTCTAATACAGGTAGGTTAGCTCATTCCTCCAAGTATAGGAAATAAATTCAAGGACATAACAAACAAAGAAGTATCAGTAAGTAGACACATTCCTCCGATTGATTGGTTGATTTAATGACGTTTTACGTCCCTGTCAAGAATATTTCACTAACATCGACACGTCACTAGCTGTAGGTGTAGTGACAGAAATTTAACCTTTGCAGTGCGCTCAGGGCAATTTGTAGGGGGGCGTCTTTAACGTGCCACGCCTGCAGTGACACGGGGCATCGGTTTATAAGGCCTCATCCGAAGGATCCCGTGACTTTCATTTCTAAATACCGAGTTTAGAAAGATCAGTCACCACCGATATTTAAGTCTTGGTCAGACTCGTCAGGGGTTCGAACCCTCGACCTCCACAATACGAAGCCAGCCACATGCCTCTGAAAAAGTTTATCAATTTTGAAACTTAACCGCATGACTTTAACGTTTGAACTACGTAACTAAGCGTGATTGTTATGATCACTGTTTTGATTTCAAGATGTATTTAGAAATGTAAAGAATATTGAGTTGAGTTGAGTAATGGTGTTTAACGTCTCAGTCAAGAATATTTCACTTATATCGAGTCGTCGCCAGCTATAGGCGAAAGTGCAGAAATTTTGCCTTTGCGTTGCGCTAATGGCATTATATTACAGGGTTCTTTATCGTGCCATGCCTGTCATGACACGGGGCCTCGTTTATTTTAAGTTCCCATCGGAAAGAACCGTGACTTTCATTTCGTAATGCCGAGTGCTTGGCGAAAGAACAGTCACTACCCACTTTCAAGTCTTGGGTCAGACCCGGCTGGGGTTCGAACCCACGACCTTCCACTTGCAGAGCGAACATTCCACCAACTGAGCTACCGCAATGGCGTAAAGAATATTGACGAACATGAAATAATATGTAAAAATTCTAAGATTTCTCAACGTAATCTTGACATTTGACGTTCATCAATTTACATAATCTTGTAAAGTGTAAAATTGAGCCGTGACACCTACCACCGACAGGGTTTTTAAGTAAAAAATCCAAAACCAAAATTGTATTATATATGTTATATTTATTTTGTATATGATAAATGTTATACTTAATGTTATGTAATTATATATTATTATTATGCTTTATATGTTATGTCATATGTTATACATGTATAACGATGGTTTCTGAGGGGTGAAAATATGCAATATCACCCTCTTATGAATGTTATATTTTTTTTATTATGCAAAATGTCTTTCTCCATATATTCTCTTAAACTAAGTTTCTCTGTTACTTTAAAAAAATGATTACTGTACCAATTCATACACTGCAGCTGACTTCTGGCTACCTATATCAGACAGGTAGTCTTGATCAAGGAAACGCTTGCATATCAATAAATTGTATATTAATAAAGATCTTATCCATCAAACGTTTAGCAGCTTGTGATCGAAATGTGCTCGGTTGTGTGATTTTGGATTCCTTTTGCACATGTGATATTTTTTGTAATTTTACCCGTTACCATAACTCCTCAACTAATGTTACCCTGAAGCACGCGCGCCATTCTTTATTCTTAGTAAATCTAAGGGTGATATTATTTTATTTTCAAACAGTTAGTTATCCAATCAAATTACTTGAAAATTACATGAGGTATAATAATAAATGTTGTATGTATAGTCTATTTAATGTTATATATGCATATCTAATACTATATATGATATACCATACATTATATATGCTATACTTAATGTTACTTAATGTTATGTATACTATATTTAATGTTATATTTGTTATATAATATATACTATATTATATGATATATACATTATATTAAAGACAACTGCGGTAGCTCAGTTGGTAGAGTGCTCGCTCCATAAGTGGGAGGTCGTGGGTTCGAACCCTGATCGGGTCTGAAGACATGAAAGTGAGTAGTGACTGTTCTTTCGCCAAGCACTCGCGTTACGAAATGAAAGTCATGGTTGGGAACTTATAATAAACGAGGTCCCGTGTCACGGTAGGCATGATACGATAAAGAACCCCGCAAAGGCAAAATTTCTGCACTTTCGCCAATAGCTGGCGACGTCTCGAGATAAATAAAATATTCTTGACTGGGGCGTAAAACACCATTACTCTACTCAACTCATTATATTGCATGTTATATATGTTATTTTATATGTAATATTACTTACGTCATAAGGTATCTTAAATGTAGCAGATTCTGTGTCTGTTATCCCGACGAATGTCAGAGTCTGTGTGGCAGGCAGCATAACGATAGCTATGGATGGTGAGAGTTCATGCTTATCTCTAATCCTGCAGTTCGATACTAGCACTTGAACATCCGGTCCAACAAGTCTACCTTTGTTATAGCGGTTGGAGTCATAAAACCTCAACTCAATAAAAATATTATATAAGACTCCAGAATTTCCTTTGTAAAAGTCTATTTGAGCTCGGCTACCTCTGCCGAATTTTCCAAAATTTTTTGTACTTGTGATATTGTGGAAGTAAACATGTGTCTGTCTGCTGTTTTCTACTTTATCCTTGTTGAAATCAACATGTACAGTCGGCCTGCAATCTGTCAAAACAAAGCGTAATAGAGTTAAAGGGTTATGTGATTGAACCGACATGATTATTTTAACGCAATCGGCTGATTCAGTCACGCCATTAAAATATACTACGAATTTGGATGGTCACTGGGTTCTGAAATAAAGAAACATGGGTTCAAACCCTATATAGGACTTTAACATTTTAATTTTTTTTTTTTAGTAAACCAATATCAGAATCCAAGTCATATTAAAATTGTATGTTTGTTTGCAAATAACAATTTTTAAAGTAAAATATTAGAATCTTATATCTTGAGAACCATTATATACATAGTAATGTAGAGTAGATCAATGGCGTTATGATAAAGATTACATCACTTAAATAGAGACAGAGTTTAAGAATGGTGGAGAAAACCGGAGTACACGTTTAGAGCAAATGACTTTCGGCAAGCCAACCGAAAAAAATTCTTCGAACCTTTTTTGTGCTGTTATCCGTAACCCAGCTTTTAAACTACTCGGACATTATTTTTGGTTTATTCAAGAAGTAAGTTTTTCTGTCTCGTTTTAAGTTTATTATATAAAACAAACGAAAAACATCCAGATATATTTTGCTTTAAAACTCAAAATATTTTCATTGGTGTTAATTTTGTTTTTAAACTTAAACTGATTAATTATTTTCCACCATTAAAACATTTTTCTTTTATTTATTTTAAAAAATTGCAATTGTGTTATTGCAAATGTAAAGCAGATGGCTTCTAGGGATAAATTAATACAAAAATATTAAAAAGAATAAAAAAAAAATAAAATAAGGAATAAATAAATAAATAAATAAATATTTGCATAAATTTTAAGCTTAATACTTTACGTTTTATTTTTTGTACTCACCCATTCCTACAGAAGGATCCCCAGTTCCGGGAACGCATGCGCACTTTTCTTGCATATATACAGTCCCATGTCCACATGGCATCTGGTATATCTGGCCATTGTCGTTAATACTGAACTTTTTATTATCTCCGGGCACTGGACTTAATGGACAGTCTGTAAAAAATTAAACTGGAAGGGTCAATACCTTAAACCGTTTGTGCCACTTTCCGGTGCAGTTATAACCCGAAAACCCGATGTTTTATTGATTCCGGACAATACATTCTCAACTGCTAAGTCTTATGGACAGGGGAACAAGTGTTTTGTTTATTTTGGAGGGCTTTAAACTGTACAAAAATGTTTAGATTCGATGAATTTTGTTTTTGTTTTCCTTCAGTCAATACTACGATGAAATAATAAGACATATATAAATAGTGATTTGCAAACTTCTGCCTTTATGAAGAAACAGTAATCCGTTGCAGATTATACTACATGCATTCCCTATTCAGCTTGCTGACTGTAAAAGAAGAAGACTTATTAAAGGATATAATTTACAGATCGACTGAAACCTCGAACCATGAAGCTTGGTCCATAACCCTTTCACCACTTATAGCTTGTTGACCCAGTTATCACACACACACACACACACACACACACACACACACACACACACTGAATCACATACCGAGCTGTCCAAATGGACCTAAACCAATGAGTATTTAGTCCAAACCATTTTAACACGCCTCCCCATAATTAATATTTCATTTTTTAAAAAGTTATTTTAGAGAAAATGCAAAATTCTGTCGACACTTTTTACTTACTTGTAACTTGATAGTTCAAGTCTCGAACACAGTCATCCAAACATACTGAGTCGGCAAGACAGCTGCCAAAATCTACATCCGCTGGGCAACATTTCTCGTAACATATTGTATGTGGCATTTCTCTACATCCAACACCTTCCACAAATATTTGGTTTCTAGGACAACACCAGTCGTGACAGGAAGTGTCATCCACACAGCCCACGCCCTCCCGGTACGCCTGTCCATTTGGACAACAGTAAGGAAACGATTTTCCGTTCTGACATTGCCAATAAGTTCGACAATTTAAATGAGGATCTACATACTGTAAAGATCTGTCTCTGTAAGATCTTAGAGATGGGTCCAGTTGGCACTGATCTGGAAAAAAAATTAAATATTTGATGTAATTCAATTATAGTCAATCTTTGATTTATATTCTTCAGTAGTTGACTAGTTTCCTTGACAAAGGTTAGACGTCATGGCTGTACTCTACTTGGTAATGTCTAGAGATTAATTATGTTCTCTGAAATTTTATCGACAGCTAACCTATAAATTTCTGCCATGGCTGTACTTTAGTTTGTAATAACCAGGGGTTAATCGTCTGCTTTGAAATTAGTTCGACAACTTGCATATAAACTTTTGCAAAGCCCGTATTCCGGAAGATAATAAACAATGATTCATTACTTTTCTTGAAAAAACTTCAGTACGGAAAGTATAAAAATGTACTGTAAATTTCATAGAACCATACGGACTAAAGAAAAACACATCACTTGTACATCACCTTCTCGATCTGCTTCGTCAATGTTAATTTGCAATGTATATAATTGCAATTATACGCCAAAATTCACTAGTCTTTTTAAAAAAAAAACATAAATGAAATAAAAATTAATAAAAAAAGGAAAAAAATCTGTGCAATTATAGGGCCTATTCTGAATTGCAACTTTCACTAAAATTTCCAGTAGTGTCTAAGGAGAGGCCGAAAATGTGGGTTAACGACGGCATCGCGCCAATATGCCCATTATCATATTCTCTTAGGACCTTTGATCGGATGAGCTTAACTGCAATCATATTGTCAGGTCTCGCATAGTTAGATATATAACCAATTCAAGCGAAAGACAAAGCAAAGTAACCTACCAAAATTACATTGATAGTCTGCAAATCCGACGCATGCGTGATTGTACCAGAACTTTCCAAAAGGACAAAAGTAGCTATAGCCGAACCATTTCCCGCCATGTTTGTAGCAAATGATAAACTTCTGACAATCGTTTTTACTCGCAAATAGACAGTGGTGTGATGATTTATATTGGGAACTTAAACAGTTCTGTATACATTCAGCTGAAATTATAGAAAAAAAACTTTTTTTTTCAAATAAAACTAAAGTTATGAAATTGGCTTACACTGTAGCGTGATAGTCAGACGCAAACATACCGGTCTATGTTAAAAAAAAAAGTGACAAAGTGTGTCAGTTTGCTTGTCGAAGGTCGGTGGTTTTCTCCAATATTCCAGAACTGACCGCCTCGAAATAAGTGTAAGAATCGCGACTGGGGCGTAAAACACCATGCAATGTTAAACCACAACCCAAAAACCATGAAAACTGACATTTTAAGTTTAACATTCTACCCTCCAACAAGGAAGTGAGACCGGATGTTCTGGTTGGATAAATACATCGTGACTAACTAGCTACACCCGCCACGTGTGTAATCAAAATTCAAAATGAAAGAAACACGGAACAGTGAGACGTCAAATATATCCAGGTTGGTTTTGGTTACACCGACATCATCGACAACATTGTGATGACGGCCATAAATCATTTAAGTGACTTTGATAAGCCCAGGCTTGTAATATTTCTCATATAGAAGCGGTGATTTCTTGAACTAACAATAACAAAAAATCATGGAACATTTGTTACGTTACAATGATTTTTTCTGTCAAAAAGACTAGCAATATAGCAAGTTTGAATAATCAAAGGCCACAAAAACTGCATTGATATAATTTTAATCTTACCATGAGTGACGTCAGGAAGTCGTGGTCGTCTGTTTTGCGCAGATGCAGATAAACCTTCCTTATTTGCAACTTTAACTGTTCCACCGGAAGTGGCTGTTTTTACATTATTTCGTGTACTTGTACCGCCTACTGTATTTCCGACATTTGTACGTCCGGTATTTCCAATTGTTCCGCCTACATTGACAAGAGTTGTACGCCCGGGATCACCGACAGTTCCACCGACATTAACAGCATTTACATTACCATTTTGATTGCTTAAACCTGCGTTGCCACCAAAAGTACCTGTATTAATACGATTATTACTAACAGTATTTTCACCCACCATGGTTGTGCTTTCTCCAACATTGCTTGTTAAAGAACCACCTTGATTTGCAAATGTTATCCCACCGACGGCTGCGTTCGCATCACCGGTTGTGTCGGGCGCTAAAGGATTTGTTTGTACATCCGTGTTAAAATTAACATTTCCTGAATTCACAACATTGCTGGCACCTCCTGTATTTATTTGTGCATTAAGGTCTGCAAGAGGATCCACTCCTGCAGTATTTGTATTTGTATTGACACCCACAAACGCATCCGGCGTTCCTTGGTTGGTATTTCCGGTGTTTGTTGCTATATTTTCGCCATTACGTCTTGAAAATGTGGCATCGCCGCCAGTGCTAATTAAATCGACAGCTGGTGGAGGATCTGAAAAGTCATAATAAATAAATAAAAAATAAATAAATAAATAAAATTCATAAATAAAGTAATAAACACTTAATAAATAGATAGATGAATAAATAAATAAATAAAATTATTTGAAAAATTTTAGTTAACGAAGAACAAAATGAAGGAACACAACTTAGTTATACAGCATTTGTTTATTTTAAAGAAAAATGATTAATAGTTCTTTATGCCCAATTCAAGACGCTTTCATTCATATCGAGGTGGTCAGGTCTAGGATGGTGGAGGAAACCAGAGTACAAGGAGAAAACGATCAATCATCGGCAAGCAAACTGACATACTTCCTCACACTTGAGTGGGATTCGAACCTAGGTGATGAGAAGCACTGTAATCAGTAAGCGCGAGCTTAAACCACTTGGTCACCGAGGTCCCTTTATTTTAAAGAGTTTTAACGCGCTGTTAAAAGGCTTTAGTTAAACAGAGTCAATTGTTAGCCTTGAAATTTAGGGCCTTTGTTAACTCTTCGAGTTCCCCCGCGAAATAACCTCAGCCTATCTACCGAATAGTTTACAGAGAGCTATCGTACAGGCCTATCGAAAGTTTAACACTGAGCTGAGTAAAAGGAGCTGAGACTCGGTTACCGAGGGGCCGAGCTGTGGACTTATGGGCGAAAAGTTGTCAACTCTCGAGCAGCCAAAAAAGTGCCGAGCAGTCGAAAAGTGGCCGAAAAACAGCAAAGCAATGAACAGTAGCTGCCGAAAAGGTGCCGAGCTGTAGATTACTATTGGCCGAGACATAACTGCCGAGGGCCCGAGACTAGCTGCCGAGTCGGCACTAATTCAGCACTTTCGATAGGCCTGTACTGTATATGAATGAAGGGTTTGCACTTTTTGTCTGCCGGTTTCACTGTTTGTTTGCCGGTTTGCACTATTCGTCTGCAACATTGTAGGTTAGAGCACTAATGCCAAAAATTCGATTTAAGCGCCTTAGTAACAAACACTTTAAAAGCACGTTCGAAATAAACTTGTTCAATAACTAGCTAATCTTAATTTGAATTAGGTGTTAACTGGAATTATCTTCTGAGAAACCAAATACCCCTGTCCCAATTAAGTTTTGATCTTGTGACTTTAATCTCTTGTCTCAATACATACCATCCCAAATTGATATACATTTGGTCCAAGTTTGGTTTAAATCTTTCCATAGATGTAAAAGTTATGGAGCGGACAGGATTTTACACAGATAGACAGACATACACGAGGATTCCTATTCAACCATCCCAAACCAAGTATGCGGGGGTGTAAGAGAAATTGTATATACAGTGTATATATATACCTTGTCCAAATGTCCAGCCGGTCAATAACAACACAAGAAAACCTCTAAGGACCACTGCCATGAGGTATAATGTTAACTGAAAAATAAAATGGTAAAAATGAATGTAATACACTTCAATAATACGTCCTGAAATTACAGCCTCTAGTTTTACAATCATTTCTTAATTAAGATTTTTCATAATTTAAATAAGACAAATTCGAAATTTTAATAGATTTTTTAATTGTAAACATATACATGAATTAAAAAATGAAATTTGAAGATCACTTTAAGTTTGAAATAATGGCATTTAGTTTTCGTCCAAAAAATATATTGTTCATAGATCCAAAATTTCCTTAAGCTAAGAAAAACATCTTAGTTAAGGGATGAATCTGAAACTAGGGCCTGAACTACGTGGACTGTCGGGGTCCAAGGGACGAAGCCCGGGGAAAAACTTAATTTTAAATATTTCTTGTGACCTTTTAGCCACATCTCTGGCGAAACACTGAATTTCTGGTGACCCTTTGGTCAATTCTCTCTCTCTCTCTCTCTCTCTCTCTCTCTCTCTCTCTCTCTCTCTCTCTCTCTCTCTCTCTCTCTCTCTCTCTCTCATGAAATATTCATGAGGGGGTTGCAACCACGCACCCCTTTTAAATCCTACAATGTACTTATTGCACTAGAACACTATTTTTTCCCCTCCTAGAAGTTTTCTGGTAGGAAAAGGTTGTAAAAATAAAAATACTTTGTTGATCTTTTTACATATGAATATATGAATACACAAAATAGAAACATCTGTTTCAATTGTCAACTTACAGGTAGTAAACATAAATTTAAACGGCATTAATTTAACCATTTATTCATAAAGATAGTTTTACCTTTATAAGTTTTGACTGTTAAGCATTTAAGAAATTACCATAACCATAAAAAGAAAAATAGAAATGTACAACTAAATATCCTGTACTTGAGAATTTTGTTCGAATGTTCAAGAACAACTAAACAGGAATTAGCTGAATATCCTGTACTTGAAAATTGTTCGACTCTTCAAGACAGCTGAACAGGAAATAGCTAATTATCCTGTACTTAAAAATTGTTCGACTTTTCAAAAACAACTAAACACAAATTAGCTGAATGTCCTGTACTTGAAAATTGTTCGAATCTTCAAGAACAACTAAACAGAAAACAGCTAAATATCCTGTAATTGAAAATTGTTCTAATCTTCAAGAACAACTGAACAGGAATAAGCTAAATATCATGTACTTGAAAATTGTTCGAATCTTCAAGAACAACTTAACAGGAAATAGCTGAATACCCTGTACTTGAAAATTGTTCGACTCTTCAAGAACAACTAAACAGGAAATAGCTAAATATCCCGTACTTGAAAATTGTTCGAATTTTCAAGAAAATCGTGTACTTGACAATTGTCAAGTGACCTAAAACTTCGACACACCAAATAGTTGAACATCGTGCACTAAAGAATTATCAAGTAACTTGAAACATCGACAAAACAAATAGGTGAATATCGTCCACTTGAAAGTTTTTATAGTTGCATGGTTTTCATAGACATAAAAGCTAAATGCTGTTAAATGAAACTTGATAAAAATATTTTTAGAAAATTTAATTTTTTTACAATAATTGGTAAACTTAATGCAGCTTTATATTAAGGTAAATGACTAGACCTAGATTTGATGGATTTGCTAAAAGGATTTAGGGATATGTGCTGTCAGCTGAACAGTGGGTAATACTTGTACTGCCTGCTGAAAAGTGATGAAGACTTGCTGTTTGCTGAAAGGTGAGGAAGAATTTTGTTGCATGCTGAAAGGTGAGGAAGAAATTCGCTGTAAGGTGACAATCACTTTTGTGGTATGCTGAAAGGTGGTTGGGATATGTGCTGCCAGCTGAACGGTGGGTAATATTTGTGCTGTCTGCTGCAAGACTTTTCGGATTTGAGCTATCTGCTAAAAGGTTGGGTATGATTTGTGTTGTACGTTGAAACTACGTTAAGCTTTGTGCTAACTATTTATGGTGAGTGAGGATTGTTCTATTTGCTGAAAGATGGGTTGTATTTTTGCTGATTGCTGAATTGACTTTGAAGATTGTTACTGCCTGCTGAAAGGTGATAAAGACTTTTGCTGCTTGCTGAAAAGTGATGAAGACTTTTGCTGTTTGCTGAAAGGTGAGGAAGAATTTTGCTGCATGCTGAAAGGTGAGGAAGAATTTTTGTTGCCTGCTGAAAGGTGAGGAAGAAATTTGCTGACTGCAGAAAGGTTACAAAGATTTTTGCTGCCTGCTGAAAGGTGACAAAGACATTTGCTGTCTGCTGAAAAGTGACGAAGATTTTAGCTGCCTGCTAAAAAGTGATAATCACTTTTGCTGCCTGCTGAAAGGTGACAAAGACTTTTGCTGCCTGCCTGCTGAAAGGTGTCAAAGACTTTTTTGCCTTCTGAAAGGTGACAAAGAATGGTGTTGCCTGCTAAAAGGTGAATTAGACTTTTTCTGCCGTCTGAAAGGTGATGAAGATTTGTGCTGCCTGTTATTAATTTTAAACCTGAATTGTTTAACTGTGCAAAAAGACATTTCCAAGGAATACAAACAAACTGAAGACAAATTGGCATGACCCATAAGATACAAACGGTTAAAAAATTTTAACAGGTGTGGTTTTATAAGGTTTTTTAGAGCCATTATTTAACTTTTTATCATGTTTTATTTAAATACCAAAGACAAAAAGTCGTAAATTAAAGTGTTAAATACCAGTTATATTTTATCGTTTAACAAAGATACAATTGTGGCTATTCTATTAATAAATGTAATGTCTACAGATGGTGGCTTTCTAGTGCTTTTTATGACGTTACATCTGACGAAGTTTTTATGTTTGTTATTTGCACTTGCTGCACTGTGAAGATAAACTGAGTTTAATGTTTTGTAGGTAAACATTTGCCAAATTATTGTAGTTTTGAATAAATTTTCTAACTTGAGAATAATGACGGTAACTCCGTGTCTATTTGTAGACAAATTTATACCTTTGTGCTTTATCATCAATCGTTTACATTTGAATAGTCTTCCAATACAACCAGTCTCATATTCCTGAAAGCTGCTTCGTGATAAGCTTTATGTTGACATTTGTTTTCTGTCCTGTTTTGTAACATGATTGTGCATGTCATGCTTTTACTCAAATCACTAACGAATGCATGTTTTTTTCCGCAGAGTTTCATATAAACATTGTGAAATTCAAAGCATGATTTTTATTTATTATTTTTTTTTTTGTCATTTTTTATAAAATTCAAATGGATGATTTAAACAGATATAACAAAAAATCAACAGGTCTTCAGTGAATCCTCAATTCTCAATATGAATGATGAAATAAAGAAGTTTCATTGGTCATGAATATAGATTTTATTTGTGATTTGTATAAATGTCAAAAATTTCGAACTCTAAATCAATTTTAACAAAACCCCTATTGAAAATAAAAAATTGATATTCTCAAACAATTTTAAAATTTTGAATGAAGGTAAATAGGTAGAATAATTTAAAAAACGAAAGATGTCATTAAATGTCAATTATGTGATGTCACGTGATTACGTTTTGCCTAACTAAGAACAAACTCGTGACTAATGACATGACAAGTAAATTTCAAATATATGAAATGCTTATTAAAAGTCGTGTAAAGCTGTCAGTCAAGAATGTTTTCAGGAAAAATCTGCGGAATTATAATTTTATACAAAGTCAAGATATTGTTTACAAATCTGAAAATGTTTTGAGATTCTACGTTTTCAAATATTTCCTGACAGGATGCCAATATGTACGGTTTTGTAGAAAAACGTTCCCCAAAATTTTCTGAAAAAATGAATAAATCAATTAAAGTTTTAAACTACGTTCATTATGTTGTCATAAAAATAATACATATTTATTTATTTTTATTTATTTTTTTTTTTTTTTTTGGCTTGAATTATGTGCCTTATCTGTTCCGTCATTTGCTGATTTTGAATTTTTTATTTTAAAAAAAAGCATTCAAAATCAGCACAATGCAGCTCTAATGGTAAAGTCGATGTTTTGCTTTCGCCTTCTTTGCCTCGTGGGACTAAGGCACACTTAAAGCACACTTAAGACAAACTTAAAGCACACTTAAAGCAATTGATTAATTGCTTGATGTTAATTGTTTAGTGTGCATTTAATGAAACAGTCTTTTAAGTAAGGAATTTTTGTATGTAAACGGGCGAAGACATACGACTTCTTGTAACACTGATTGACATAAAACCTGTTTAATTGTAATGTCGATGCTTAGGACTAGACGTGGTTTTTTATATGGCTGTTTTGGAAGAAAAAAATTAAGAAAATATATTTCACTTAAGTTAGAAATTCTTTGAAATAATTTCACAAAACGTTATTATGGTTTTTATGTTTTATTTAATTCCACAATCGGTTTTTATGGATGCTTTGTAAACGTTTGTTAAAACTTCATCGTTTTAAATAATAATAATAAGAAGAAGAAGAAGAAGAATAATAACAATAATATCCCCTTTTTGAATAATTGCAGAAGTCTGTACTTTTTAAATAGACAAATGAATATTTTTTCATATTTTACAGATTGTACTTTGAAATTTTGAAATTGTGAATTGGTCTAGTCATCCTACGTCACTGGTCTCATTATCCTTGAATCATCTTTATAAGACATAATGACGGAGTTGGTTATGTTTACATAATTTTAAAACATCATTTCTTGTTTTCACCTTCTTAAAAAACGTATTAAAATCAATATTAATGTCATTTTCATGAGCTATTTCTTAAAATTTTAATTATGATCACAGAACAATAAATCAGCTCAGGGCACCCACCAGCTAGCATTAATAAAATACATATATACAAAAAGAATTAAAATAATAATGACATCTCCGTTTAAGGCCATATAAATTTTTTCATTGATTTTCGTCAAGCGAATTTTGTCAAATCCTTCAGACAACAAGAAGGAAACACAGGTTTAAAAACATTGTAAATTTTATTTAGTTTTGTTACTAAATCATAATTTAATTATTTATTTATTTATTTATTTATTTATTTATTTATTTATTTATTTATTTATTTATTTTAGACTTATTGGTATTATTATCTGTAAAAAGGGGTTGTTCTGGAATATGTTTGAAAAACAATAACTATAGCTACCTTTGTACAGGAAATAGCTTACCATCTCTGGTTTGATTGGAGATGTTTATCTATACGATCATTTAAATGTTGAAATGCTGGATAAAATTTTTTTGACAATTGAAAAAGCCAATTTCAGAATTATTTAGACGTAAAAAGGCTGACTAGATGTATGGGAAAAACTTATTTATCGTCAGTTGAAATTTAATAAAACATGGAATATTATCAATTTTTGCATATCATCTAAAAAAAAATCACGTTTACTTGCGAAACAAAGAAAAAAAAAATCATTTTGCCTGACCTAGAATTATAACTAGATAGTAAAGAATTCATAAGTTTTAATTAACCCGCTAATGAAGCGACCTAATTACCTGCATTTGATATATCATATTTTATTAACGATGTGATCAAAAAGGTTAATAGGCTATTAAACTTAGTTATAAATCTTATGAATTATTTCCGACCTTCTGTTGTGTAATGTTGTCAATATTACATATAACAGAACATTCAGTTGTCACTATAAATCATCAAATAGGTGGGTGGGTGGGGTTAATTTGTAAACGTGACTTAAATATTTTCTTTGAGATTTGACAAATAAGGCCTGACGCCCAAATTCTTTCACTTATATCAAGATGATCAAGTTTTGAACGATTGAGAAAACCAGAGTGCCTAGGAATAACCACCAAAGACAAATGACAAACATTCTTACATACGTGTCAGCTATAACAAGTTGATTTCGACCCAATGTTGTGAACGGCCCTCTGGTCCGTGAACCAGAGCTTTAGCCTGAGACAACGGTTAGTGGGATGAATTTCATTTTGATCAATGGTCAATCGATTTTCGTGGTTTGAATTTCAATTGAACCAATCTACGTCATACGTAACACAAAGTGGATGTCAATTAGCTAATAACCAATCAGTGTAAGTTGCCTTGATTCATTTGAACCAATGGCAAATCGATTACAGGAAAAACTTGCATAAATCTCCAATGATAATTTGGTGGGAAATTCATGTTAATTGGTTTTAATTATGAATAATGTCTAATCGTCTAATTTGTATTATAATGAACCAATGAGCATTTAGTGGGAAATCCAAGTTGATTGGTTTTTATTGTGAGCAGTGTCCAATCGCCCCATTTGTATTATAATGAACTAATGATCATTTAGTGGGAAATTCAAGTTGATTTGTTTTAATTGTGAGCAATGTCCAATCGCCCCATTTGTATTATAATAAACCAATGATCTTTTAGTGGGAAATCCAAGTTGATTGGTTTTTATTGTTAGCAATGTCCAATCGCCCTATTTGTATTATAATGAACCAATGAGCATTTAGTGGGAAATCCACGTTGATTGGTTTTTATTGTGAGCAGTGTCCAATCGCCCCATTTGTATTATAATGAACTAATGATCATTTAGTGGGAAATTAAAGCTGATTGGTTTTTATTGTGACCAATGTCCAATCGCCCCATTTGTATTATAATAAACCAATGACCTTTTAGTGGGAAATCCAAGTTGATCGGTTTTTATTGTGAGCAGTGTCCGATCGTCCCATTTGTATAATAATGAACTAATGATCATTTAGTGGAAATCCAAGTTGATCGGTTTTTATTGTGAGCAATGTCCAATCGCCCCATTTGTATTACATGTATAATGAACCAATGATCATTTAGTGGGAAATTCAAGTTGATTGGTTTTAATTGTGAGCAATGTCCAATTGCCCCATTTGTATTATAATGAACCAATGATCTTTTAGTGGGAAATCCAAGTTGATTGGTTTTTATTGTTAGCAATGTCCAATCGCCCCCATTTGTATTATAATGAACCAATGATCATTTAGTGGGAAATTCAAGTTGATTGGTTTTAATTGTGAGCAATGTCCAATCGCCCCATTTGTATTATAATAAACCAATGATCTTTTAGTGGGAAATCCAAGTTGATCGGTTTTTATTGTGAGCAGTGTCCGATCGTCCCATTTGTATTATAATGAACTAATGATCATTTAGTGGAAATCCAAGTTGATTGGTTTTTATTGTGAGCAGTGTCCGATCGTCCCATTTGTATTATAATGAACTAATGAGTATTTGTTGGGAAATTCAATTTGATTGGTTTTGATTGTGAGCGATGTCCAATCGCCCAATTTGTATCATAATGAACCAATGATCATTTAGTGGAAAATTCAAGTTGATTGGTTGTTATCATGAGAAATGTCCAATCGCCCCTTTTGTATTATAATGAACCAATGATCATTTAGTGGGAAATTCACGTTTATTGATTTAGTTTATTGGTTTTAATTGTGAGCAATGTCCAATCGCCCAATTTGTATTATAATGAAC
Source organism: Tegillarca granosa (assembly GCA_029721355.1). NCBI lineage: Eukaryota > Metazoa > Mollusca > Bivalvia > Arcoida > Arcidae > Tegillarca > Tegillarca granosa. Next base: position 9,641,143 of record CM056608.1, read on the forward strand.
CAATGATTATTGAGTGGAAAATTCAAGTTAATTGGTTTTAATTGTGAGCAATGTCCAATCGCCCCATTTGTATTACAATGAACTAATGATCTTTTAGTGGGAAATTCAAGTTGATTGGTTTTTATTGTGAGCAATGTCCAATCGCCCCATTTGTATTATAATGAACCAATGATCATTTAGTGGGAAATTCAAGTTGATTGGTTGTTATCTTGAGCAATGTCCAATCGCTCCATTTTTATTATAATGAACCAATGATCATTTAGTGGGAAATTCAAGTTGATTGGTTTTAATTTTGAGCAATGTCCAATCGCCCCATTTGTATTACATGTATAATGAACCAATGATCATTTAGTGGGAAATTCAAGTTGATTGGTTTTAATTGTGAGCAATGTCCAATTGCCCCATTTGTATTATAATGAACCAATGATCTTTTATTGGGAAATCCAAGTTGATTGGTTTTTATTGTTAGCAATGTCCAATCGCCCCCATTTGTATTATAATGAACCAATGATCATTTAGTGGGAAATTCAAATTGATTGGTTTTAATTGTGAGCAATGTCCAATCGCCCCATTTGTATTATAATGAACCAATGAGCATTTGTTGGGAAATTCAAGTTGACTGGTTTTTATCGTGAGCAATGTCCAATCGCCCCATTTGTATTATAACTAAAGAAAACTGAGATTTAAAAAAACACCGTTACTTGTAATCGCAACAGTTGACCAACTTCATACGATACTATGTGAAATTTCTACTTTTATTTACAGACAATTGAAAAAAAAAATAAAATCATCACGACTAACCCCCTTCCCTCAACCTTATCCCTTATGTAAATGGCGATATTATAATCAAACGTCACATCAAAAATCGCTTAACAGTGATTTTTTTCCATTTTTTCTTCATAAATTATTGTATATTCAACATTTATTAATGGCTTTAACAGGATTTCTTAACCCTGTCAAAATTTGACATATTCATCACTCGAAGACATTTTTATTGACAAAAAAGTTGATATATATTAGCTGTTAACGTTAACAAACCTTAGCGAGGTGAATATTTAACATGAGGTTTTCTTTATAATTTTTTACATCGTCATAATTTTGTATTTTTATTTTTACCATGAACTCATTTATCTCAAGTAAATACATGTTAATATATTCCAATTAATATGACATAATATATGGTATCTGACTTGTCATAATCTAAACCGGGGTTTGACAACAGCATATTATGAGAATGTAAGCGAACTCGATGCTCTCATTTAGCAGGACTTAATAGTTTCGTTTATAACCGTATTTATGTTAATAAACTCTTTAATTCATCTCCTTATCTCTTTTTTATTAATTCAGTTTCTTTTTGATGATGAAAGGGACATAGGCTCCAGAGTTTATATTCAGGGAAAATTTAAAGACCCTCAATAATTTATGTGGTAATAATTTGACACCCGCTTGCAGCTGGGTTTGGAATATTCAATATATTATTGCTTCATTGAAGTAAGCATACAAATGCTTTTTACTACAGATTATTTTACATAGCTGGTGACAGAAATAACAATATGATTGTACCAATCGTTAACAAAGAAAGCTTTCTTTATTTTCAGTTCATTAAAATTATTGAAACATAAAGACTCCTTTGTACGTTAATAAATGATTTTTCTAAATGTTGAAATAACACCACCAGACATCATGTTATTGCGCTCAAGATTCAGTGCATTTTCCAGAGTCGAAACAGTTTAAATCAGGTTTTTTTATGTGTTTATCTTGTATTGTTTACGTGTTTTATTTATTTATTCATTTATTTATTTCATTTATTTATTTATTTATTTATTTATTTATTTATTTATTTATTTATTATTTATTTATTTATTTATTTATTCATTCATTCATTCATTCATTCTTGTTACACCTTTATAAGTAATTGCCTATACAAATCTGTACAAAAAAAATCCAATATTTTACATGTTAGTAAAACAAAAAATGTTGACCTGTCAATTTTTTTTTATGTTGGACCGCTCGGTCAACAATTCGTGATTTTGACCTTTGACGTCAAATTCCGTTTCCTTTCACGGTCAATACCACCAGACCCGTTTTTTTTTTCAATCATTCCTTATCGTTTTGTAATACAATGAAACATGTGTGATAGAGCTTACTACAGATGTTTCAAACTTGAAGTGATCTTCAAACTCCTGAATATCTAAGCAGTTACCCAAACTACTAAAATTCTAAATTTGTCAAAAAATTAAGGAATGATTGTGAAATCGGAGCCAGAGGGTATTGAAAAAGATGTAAATTTTCACGATCACGATTATCATGTATAAGATGTTGGCAGTTGCATAATAAATTTACAACATTCATTGCATTTTAATTAATTATGAGGAACGGTAAAACATAACATTTATAGTCTGGGTGTGAGGTCAAAAATGTTATATTGGACTCTCGGACCAAATTGTTTCAATTGGCGAAACACAACACATGTTGACCTAGCTCAAACTCAGCAAATTTGTACTATCCATTTCACTTTGCGAACAATAAACTTACAAAAAACACAAGCGAATAAAGATTTGTTTCATTAAATGTCAACTGTAGTTGTTTTTTGGATTGTAGGCGACGTGGGTCATCGTCCCATGGTAATTTATAAATCATCTATGGTTCTTTTAAACCAACCAGTCAATCTGACACAATGTCTTTTTGACACAAGTTTGTTTATTTTACTTAACTTGTTCGTAAGATGGGCTTTTTCCCTCTTTTATTTATTTATTTATTTATTTATTTATTTATTTATTTATGTTTCACAGACATCTGAAATATTTTAATTGTTTTTTTTTTTTGTTTCACAAATATATCTTTTAAATGACCCGACAATTTATCTTTGAAAGGTCAAACATTGTCCATAGATAATCTGAAACACTGTACCAACGTCATTTTATTTATTTATTTATTCATTTATTTATTTATGAGTCGTGTACTTGTTATTCTACTCATGTCATTTCCGTTTTTATTGTTAATGACCTCCGTGATACAGGATACAATATAAACATAACTGTCTAATGTCATTATGTGAATATTTGAGGTTTCTGTTTCAATTCAAATCTATACAATACAACAATTGTGTTTTAAAGACTTATTTTGTAAAATTTAGCAAAACGCTGGAGCCATACTGGCATGTTCACTCAATGATTGCGAGTACAAGGAAAAACTAGTTTCTCTGTTCAACTACAGTAATATGTGATGTCTTAACTCATCTGTTATATAACAGGGATGAACTACATGTAGTTATTCTAAGTAACCATGTCCATCAAAAGTCATTTTCTAACACCCGAGAAAGACAAGTTCCCATGTTTATCTACAGTGATAACCTAACTCCCCTGTTAATCTACGGGGATAGACTAGTTCCCCTGTTTATATACAGTGATAACCTAGCACCCTATTAATGTACAGGGATAGACAAGTTCCCATGTTTATCAAGATTGATAACCCAACATCCCTGTTAATCTACAGTGAAAGAACAGTTCTCCTGTTCGTCTACAATGATAACCCAGCATCCCTGTTAATCTACAGGGATAGACTAATTCCCATGTTTATCTACAGTGATAACCAAACACCCCTGATAATCTACAGGGAAAATTTGTTCCCCTGTTCGTCTACAGTGAATACCCAACACCCCTGTTAATCTACGGGGATAGACTAGTCCCCCTGTTTATCTACAGTGATAACCTTACACCTTATTAATGTACAGAGATAGACTAATTCCCCTGTTAATCTAAGTGATAACCTTACACCCTATTAATGTACAGAGATAGACTACTTCCCCTGTTTATCTACAGTGATAACCTTACACCGTATTAATGTATAGAGATAGACTAGTTCCCCTGTTTATCTACATTGATAACCTTACACCCTATTAATGTACAGAGATAGACTAGTTCCCCTGTTAATCTACAGTGATAACCTTACACCCTATTAATGTACAGAGATAGACTAGTTCCCCTGTTAATCTACAGTGATAACCTTACACCCTATTAATCTACAGGGATAGACTAGTTCCCCTGTTTATCTACAGTGATAACCCAACATCCCTGTTAATCTACAAGGATAGACTAATTCCCATGTTTATCTACAGTGATAACCAAACACCCCTGATAATCTACAGGGAAAACTTGTTCCCCTGTTCGTCTACAGTGATAACCCAACACCCCTGTTAATCTACGGGGATAGACTAGTTCCCCTGTTTATCTACAGTGATAACCTTACACCGTATTAATGTACAGGGATAGACTAGTTCCCCTGTTTATCTACAGTGATAACCAAACACCCCTGTTAATCTACAGGAATAGACTTATTCCCATGTTCAACTACAGTGATAACCTAGCATCCTATTAATGTACAGGGATAGACTATTCCCAAGTTTATCTACAGTGATAACCCAACACCCCTGATAATCTACAGGGATAGATTTATTCCCATGTATATCTACAGTGATAACCAAACACCTGTTAATTTTCAGGGATAGACTAGTATCCCTGTTAATATGCAATGATAACCCAACACCCCTGTTAATCTACAGGGATAGACTAGTTCCCCTGTTTATCTACAGTGATAACTTAACGCTCTTGTTAATCTTCAGTAAAAACAAATTCCTTTTTCATCTAAAGACATAGCCTGAGACTCCTGTGATAGATTAGTTCCCCTGTAAATCAACAGGAAAAGCCTATCCTAATATCCGTCTTCAGGAAAAGCCTATTTGCCTGTTTAGCGTTAGTCTATGTACAGAGAAAGCTTAACTGCACCATTCATTTCAGGTATATCTTAACTTGCCTATGCAAACCTTACTCAAGTTCGTCTGTTCATTTAGAGTGATAGCTAGCGGTTACTAATTCCCCATAGGGTTACTGCTTGATCAGCAACAAGAACATTTCAACTCGCCGGTAGCCTAACTAACCTTGTCGTCTACGGGAACAGATTTCACAAGTTTTCGCCCCCATTCTGTTTCTCAGAAATTATAATTTTTTTTTTTTTTAATTTAAAATAGTCTCACTTCGATTACTAGACATTTAACAGGTCCAAAAGAAAAAACCGAAAATGTAGAACATGGAACCTTTTTTCGCGATCTGTTCAGGCTTATTAAAAACATTTGTAAGAAGAAAACTTTAAACAAGCATTTTTTTATATATTTTACGACGACGAAATTGACTCCCAAATCATAAGACATATGTCATTATTACATTCGTTTTATACAAACCAAATAAAATAACATAACCTGAATTGTGAATGTTTTCTTAAATTTTAATTAGTTTGTTGAATTCATATAATTTTCTGGTATTTTGTGTAAAAAAAAAACAAAGAAAAGAAAAATGAACAAATTAATATACACGTAACTCTGATTCTAGTGTTATTTTAGAACAAAGAAAATTAAATTTCACATTTTCTAAATTGATACAATTCTTTCAATTTTGTAACCTGGCCTTAGTTTCAAATTCTTTAACCAAGTTTTCCTTAATTGAAATTTAGCAAATTTTGACAATTACTTCTGGAATAACAAATAAACAATTTTATCAAAACTAAAAACAGATATTGTCACCTTGAAGAGATGTTCAAAATGGCATCGTACTTTTTCTAAATATCTTAGCAATCAATTATATGATTAAGACTTTACATTTGCTGATTTTAAGTTAAAAATCTTGATTAAAGAAAGAATTTGAAACCGGGGCTAAAAATTTAAAAAAATGAAATATTTAAAATAACCATTGAAAATAACCTAAATTGACAAACAGAAATTTATGTTAGTTTAGAAAAGAAAAAAATAAAATGTTAAGAATTTTCTTTATTAAAAAATATTGAGAAATTCGTGTAAATTTAGAAAAAATAAAACATAATATCAAAAATAATCTAAATTGATAAAAATTAATAAAATTACAAAACATTTACCTTGTCTTTCCCAGGTGTTAATATTCCGTAAAAATTTAAAATGAAATAAACGTTAAGACTTGTCTGCCAAGCACTCTTAACCGTGAAAATTTGAATTACATATTAATTTTGGACGCGTTTATAATTGTCATCTAAGATGGCGTAACGCCCCGAGGTTATACAGACGAATTTTTACCGACGAACATCATTCTGATTTTCGTAAAAAGACATTACTCATTTATTGTGCATTGTCTTTATTATTATTATTGTATTTTTTATTTTGATTACGTTATTTATGAACGTAAAAATACTAAATCGTAAAAAAAAGAAACACGGGAATCGGAACAAAAACGATCCAGTATAAATGTGAAATTTACATTGTCATGACAACGTAAAAATACTAAATCGTAAAAAAAGAAACACGGGAATCGGAACAAAAACGATCCAGTATAAATGTGAAATTTACATTGTCATGACAACCTAAAAACAAAATGGTGACCTACTTGTCTGATTTCAAAATTACGACTTTGTACAAGCAATTGGCATAGCGGACACTTCCGGAATGGTAAAAGGGTTATGCTTATTACCAAAAACCCATGTTTACGAAATAAAGGCAGGAAGACAAGAAACAAAACAATATACCAAATATAGACAGTTTAACAAACAGGGTCGTGGCCTACTGTAGTACTGAATCAATGGTAGATTTGCCATGTGCTTCTTTTGAATTTTTATAGAATAATACAATTCAAAAGCAGCACATGACAGATTTACAAACAAAAAATGTGTATCAAATATAGTCAGGTACACAAACAAGACCGTGGCCTAAAACACAGTACGGTTAAAAAACAACAAATCCATATAATTATTAATATAAGCAAGTTCACAAACAAAAGGTCGTGTACAATATATAGACAGGTTCACAAATAGTGAACTGGTATGTCAAATACAAGCTGGTTCACAAACAGATTCCATAAACCAAATATAAGCAGGCTCACAAACAAGAGGTCGTGTACCATATAAAGACAGGTTCACAAATAGTGAACTCGTATACCAAATACAAACTTGTTTGGAAACAGAAATCTTATACTAAATAAGACATATCTAATTAAAAAATTAGAAAAGCCGTTTGCAAAAGTAAACATATTTACAAACATCAAAACCGTGAACCACACAATTAATAACTAGTTTAAAATAAAAAAGAAGAATACAAAATATAGAGTGTAATTAACTGTACATATATATATATATATATATATATATATATATATATATATATATATATATATATATATATATATATATATATATATATATATATATATTTCATAAACAAAAGGTCGCGTACCATATATAGACATGTGCACAAAACCAAGGCCGTGAAATAAAACAGGAGGGGTTCACGAACAAACGTCATATACCAAATAGAGACAGGTTCACAAACGGCAGACACCATACATTTAAAATCGTCAGATTTAAACCTAAAAAGCTCACAATAAATCGCTACAGTAAGTATGTAGTGTGCTTCAAGTAGCTTGTGACCGTGTAGATTTGTAAAGTTGTGGGTTAACTGTACTTTTTGTGACGTCATAGTGCTTGGTAACATGACATTTCAAGTGTTCCATAACTTTGATAATTTGCATCTTCCATAGATTATCTAGAATGGCTGTCATATGTTTTCATTACCAAGATGATTTAAAATGTTAAAACGATTGGTGTCAAAACTGAAATAACAACATATAAATTTTAAATGCAAATATATGTAAAATAATTTGCTTTTAAACACGACTTAATTAGTGTTGTGGCGAACTTTACAAGCGCTTTATTTTATTTTCTGTGAAAACTTTGTTTTTGTTTTTTATTTTGTGCTGTATTTTCTAGTTTGGATATAAACACGGTTTAATTTATAGTTGATACGAAAGCGTTATTTAAATTGTCAACTGTATAGCATCATGTAGCCATTGGTTACCTGTCAAATTTCAAGCCCCGGTTTCACAATCATTCCTTAACTAAGATTTTCCTTAACTTAAATTTAGTAAATTTTGGCAGCCTCTTGTACAATGACAAATAAATATTTGTGATAAAACTAAAAACAGATGTTATAAGCTTGAAGTGATCTTCAAAATGATACCTTTAATTTCTGAATATCTAAGCAATTAACGAAATTATTAAGATTTCATATTCGCCAGATTTAGTTAAGGAATGATTCTAAATCCGGGCCCGGAAGTTTTAATAAAACGGCTTTTCCGAAAATGTTTTTAACTTAAGATCTCAAAATTTTTGCTTTCAAATATCATAATAACACGAAATTAAAAATAAAAGTTTTGGCTTAAAGATTTTGACTCCAAATAACATGACGACGCCAAAAACAGTTATTAGAAGAAAAATGGAAATTTAGTTTTGAAATGAGATAATTTCTTCATGAAAAGGTCAAATGTGGACGAATCAGGTAAAAAATTATATTTACAATAGCACCCACTTTCCGCCCATGAAAGCTATTTCTCAACATTATCGAAAATTTGCTTCATACGGCTATGAAAACGTATGTTTGACCTTTTTGAACTGATCCAACAGTACCGCGTAATCACCAATACATTACGTCACAGACCCTTACACGACAAGTAAGTTCCCACACTTCTGGTGTATTTTCTAATTCTTCTTTTTCAAACTATACTTTTAATTTAACTATGCAAATGTAGCTGTTAAATATTGTCAAAATTTAATCGTTTAATTCTGTTATTAAAACAACTGTATTACATTTAACGGATTAGTTTTTTTTTACATCAATGGAAGTAGGCGGGGTCACCTGTCATCCCACTTATCAATGACGTCATCCCACTCATCAATGACGTCATCCTTTATGGCGATGCGATAGACGGGTTCCACGATGCACTAAAACAAACGGAGGTAATAAATTAACAAAAATGAAATGCAGTAATAGTTTTAAGTCGACATAACAGACATGATGTAAGAAATAAATTGTAAATATAAGAAATGACATTGTTTTGGGGGCACTTCATGCTAGTATGAAACCGGGTGTTCCGGGTACAAATTTTACATGAAGAGCTTCGCTCTTCATGCAATTTGTACCCGGAACACCCGGTTTCATACTAGCATGAAGTGCCCCCAAAACAATGTCATTTCTTAAGTGAATACTTAGGAACATGGTATTATATTCTTATTAATTTATGACTGCATAAATAACATTATTGTTTTCCGTTTGTCTCAGTTGGCCCTTGTTCTTTTCTTTGCAGAATCTTTTGTCGTTTTCGCACGAACGCGTTTTCTTTCTATCGACGCCATTGTTTACTTACATGTAGGACCTTCGCGCATGCTTCAAGTTGATAATTAACATATTACCGAATTGGCCCAAGTTTTTAGGATTTCAATTTATTATTGGCTAATAAGAGTAAACTTAAAACAACGAATCGCACAGATCGTAATAACAACCAATTTATATAAATAAAAATTATTTTTAGAAAATTGATTTTTTTAATAATGGGTAAACTTAATATAGCTTTAAAAATAAGTATTTTGTGTCATGATAGGCCGGGGCGCTAAAAAAAACTTCTTGCACATTGCCCTTAGCGCACTGCAAAGATGCAAATTTCTGCCACTTAACCTATAGCTGGTGACGTTTCGATGTTAGTGAAATATTCTTGACTGTGACTTTAAACATCAATCAATTAATCAATCAATCAATCTTTACTGCTTTAGTATTGTTGTATATAACAGTAGATAATGAACATAATGAAAGCCTTTTTAGCAACTTTGTGATTTAAATAAGATTTATGTCCCCTACGTGTTTCCATCGTTGATTTTTGCATATTATCATTTTTGCACTATGATATACCTTCCTTTGTTCAATTACATAGTCACTGACCGGACAAAGTATAAAATATCACTTAATGTCAACTCTTTGTTTACTTCTTTTGTTATAAGTAAACAATTAATCAATCAAAAAATTCCTTGCTGTATGTCAACAAAAATATACAATAACACGTATCTTGTAATATACACGGTGTCAATGTTTGAATGTGTATTTATTACATTTAAAACCACACACACACACACACACACACACACACACACACACACACACACATGTATATGCAACATTTTAAACCAATATTTGTATATATGCATTTTCTTGAAAAGCCCCTCAAGGGATGAAAGCGCTAGAACAAATGCAAGATGTTTTAAATGTTTATCATGGTCGCAGTTTTTAAATATATATATATATATATATATATATATATATATATATATATATATATATATATATATATATATATATATATATACAGAACACACACACACACACACACACACACACACACACACTCTACAGTAGATATTTATATACAAGTTCTTTCTGGTAAAAGTATGGAGCAGGGAACCTTTGGACATTGGACTTTTATGGTTCTTTATAGTAGATTTACATGTACTTTTTAATGGTTTTGTAATGACGCTTTTTCTGGTGTGTTAAACGTCAGACCTATTGTAAGTACATGTACTCCATTGCGAGTATAAAAAATCGTAAATCACTTATTGTCTCCACATCATCAAATACATTTTGATGACTGATTTCTTTTCTTTTTTGTTATGCGGTGTATTGTTCTTGCTTTTTTTATTGTTGCTTAATTTTGTCTTCTTGTATTGCATATCAAAATGTTTTTTATTTTTTGTTTTTTTTTTTTGGCCGACGATGTTAATTGTTTGTCTTTTGCCATTGTTTGCTGACATTTTGATTACCAGGTGTCATTTAGCTCTGGTGTCCAACTGTCTTAAGATGTGTTATTTTGTCACTGCCTGTTGTTTTTTCTATTTTCTTATTGCTTTTTATTTAGACATTATCTATTGTCTCTTTGTCTCTTCGCTCGAGGTTTTGCTGTTGTCAAATATCATCTCGCTTGGTGTTTTGTCGATGTCCATTGCCTTTTATTCGGCTAATTGGTCCGTTGGTTGTCGTCAAATATCATCTCGCTTGGTGTTTTGTCGATGTCTTTTGCCTTTCACTTGATGCGTTTCTTTGCTGTCGTCAAATATCATCTCGCTTGGTGTTTTGTCGATGTCTTTTGCCTTTCACTTGATGCGTTTCTTTGCTGTCGTCAAATATCATCTCGCTTGGTGTTTTGTCGATGTCTTTTGCCTTTAACTTGATGCGTTTCTTTGCTGTCGTCAAATATCATCTCGCTTGGTGTTTTGTCGATGTCTTTTGCCTTTCACTTGATGCGTTTCTTTGCTGTCGTCAAATATCATCTCGCTTGGTGTTTTGTCGATGTCTTTTGCCTTTCACTTGATGCGTTTCTTTGCTGTCGTCAAATATCATCTCGCTTGGTGTTTTGTCGATGTCTTTTGCCTTTCACTTGATGCGTTTCTTTGCTGTCGTCAAATATCATCTCGCTTGGTGTTTTGTCGATGTCTTTTGCTTTTCACTTGATGTGTTTGTTTGTTGTCTTCAAATATCATCCCGCTTGGTGTTTTGTCGATTTCTATTTCTTTTCAATCGAAGTTTTTGTTGGTTGTCGTCATATATAAACTCGCTTGGTGTTTAGTCGATGACTGTTTCCTTTCACTCGATGTATTTGTCATAAATCATATCACTTGATATTTTGATGTTGTTTATTGTCGCTTTGTTCATATGTTAAGTTATCGACTGTTATTTTGACATTGTCGGTAGTCTCTTTGAACACGCATTACACATTAACCGAGTCTGATGTTAAACTTGAAAAGAACATGTAGTAATCTTTGACCGAGCCTGGTATGAACTCTATAAAGGATCTTGCGATAAATTTTGGTTGGGCCTGGGGTATGTTTTTTTTTTTTTTTTTTTTTTTTTTTTTTTAAGTAACATATGCATTTTCTAAAATTTGGCATTGCCTGAAATAACTTATACATATTTTAAAATTTAGCATAGTCTGAATGACACATATGCATGTATTAAAATTTGACCGGGTTAAAAAGTAACATATACATGTTTTAAACTTTAGCCGGGCATGATACGAGTCTTTGGAAATACAAGAGAATTCATTAATCTTTTAAACTGTGAATAGGAGTATACGTTAATCTTTGACAGGGCCTGTTGTATGTCTTGATTAAATTCAAATAGTTAATCTTCTTGCATGAATAAAGGCGATTATAACATAATTTAGACAATTCCCCTTCAATTAACCAAGTATATTAAGTGGACCAAAATAGCTATGGATTTACATAAAGTTGAAAACGTTTAGAGATAGGTGAATGTGGTTCTATGTCCATGGGACAATTTTTCCACTGATACTGGGATGTCACCGACTAAAGACTAGTAAAGACACATCAACAGATATCTAACCCTAATCCTTCACATTTTTAACATTGAATAGGTGTTTAACGATACGCCTAGCCTAATGACGACGGACATAAATCCCAAACTCTGACTTTCAACTTGTCTGGGCAAGAGTACATCTATTCTTATAGCATATAGGAATCCAGGTGTGAATCAAGAATTTTATGAAAGTGGGGCTGAGAATTGTATCATAAGATATTGCCAGCGCCGAAGGCTCAAGCCCCAGCTTCGAAGGGTCTTTGTGCCGCAAAAGGCCTATAGTTTGTCCATTGCTCGACTTAACTCTATGTAGATGCTTTAATCTTGAGTCAAGATTTATGTTAGTTATATTGAAACAATCAGTTTGGTAGGGTTGGTAAAACCGGAGTGCCAAGATCTGACCAAAAATTCTACATAAAGGTTACCTTAGGAAAAGAACTGAAGACGGCTGGTTAACATCCATGAAGACAAAGACTGCAATTCAGGATCAAGTTAATTTACAAAATGTTGATACATTTTGTTATTCTAAGAGATAAATTGTAAGCCAAGTAAGTAGTATGAATTGGATTGGATTGGATTAATGGTGTTTATGCCTCAGTCAAAAATTTATATTTACATCAAGGCGGTCAGTTGATGGATGGTGGAGAAATTCGGAGTGTCTGAAGTGTTCAAAGAAAACCACAAGTCTTGTGCAAGCAAACTGACATCTTTTTCACACTAAGATCTGTTGGAGTGGGATTCAAACCTAGATGGTGAAAGGCACTGTATTCTGTAAGCAAAAGCTTTAGACCACTTAGTAATTGAGGCTCTCTTAATTTAGTAGACTTGTAATGTGCTAAAACCAGAGCCTAGCTACTGAGGCCCTCTTAAGTACGTAGACTTGTAATGTGCTTAGACTAGAGCCTAGCCATTGAGGCCATCTTAATTCAGTTGACTTGTAACGTGCTTAAACCAGGACCTAGCTACTGTGGCCCTCTTAAGTAAGTAGACTTGTAATGTGCCTAGACCAGGGCCTAGCCATCAAGTCCCTCTAAGTAAGTAGACTTGTAATGTGCTTAAACCAGGCCCCAGTTTCACAATCATTCCTTAACTAAGATTTTCCTTAACTTAAATTTGTCAAATTTTAGTAATTAATATCTTAATTACAAATAGACATTTGTGATAAAATTAAAAACAGACTTTACAAGCTTGAAGTGATCTTCAAAATGACACTTTACATTATTAAATATCTCAACAATCAACAAAATTACGAAGATTTCAAATTTGCCAGATTTAAGTTAAGGAAAATCTTAGTTAAGGAACGATTGTGAAACCGGGCCCAGGGCCTAGCTACTGTAGCCCTTTTAAGTAAGTAGACTTATAATGTGCTTAGACCAGGGCCTAGACATTGATACCCTCTTCAGTAAGTATCATTGTAATGTGCTTTAACCAGGGCCTAGTTATGAGGCCATTTTGAGTAAGTAGACTTGTAATGTGCTTAAACCAAGAACTACCTACTGAGGCCATCTTAAGTAGACTTGTAATATGCTTAAGCCAGGACCTAGCCATTTAGGCCCTCTTCAATAAGTGGACTTGTAATGTGTTCAAACCAGAGCCTAGTTATGAGGCCCTTTTGACCCTTTTGAGAAAGTAGACTTGTAATGTGCTTAAGCAAGGGTCTAGCCATTGAGGCCCTCTTCATTAAGTAGACTTGTAATATGTTTAAACCAGGGCCTAGATGTGAGGCCCTTTTGAGAAAGTAGACTTGTAATGTGCTTAAACCAGGCCCTAGCTACTAAGGCCCTCTTAAGTAAACTTGTAATGTGCTTATACCATGGCCTAGCCATTGAAGTTCTCTTAAGTAGACTTAAAATGTGCTTAGACCAGGTCCTAGCCACTGAGGCCCTCTTAAGTAAGTTGACTTGTAATGTGCTTAAACTATGGCCTAGCCATTGAGGCCCTCTTAAATAAGTAGACTTGCCATGTGCTTAAACCAGGGGCTTGTAATGTGAAATATTTTCAGCAACCCTGTGCCAAAAAACAAATTCAAACCATAACAATAATAATTTTTATTATAATATATTTTATCATTATATAATTTGTCATGATAAATTCATATTTTAACAATAAAATATTCTGATAATAAAAAAACAACTGAAAATCCATAAACAATAGTAGCCCCATTTGATGCAATATAATTGGCAATTCCACTCATGAACAAATCAGGTGAAATAATATTCTTTACCGTTAGGTAACTGCATTTTGTGTACCCACTAAATAAAATAATCTTAAACGAGTAATATGATTGGAGTGGAAAACGGATGCGGGGGAGGCGGAGATATTACCTTATACGCTGTAACAGATGATTTTGAGTAGTGTGAATGTTTGGGTTTTAATTTAAATATTCATAAAAATCACATATATTTGAAGAAAAGTCTAATAAAAACATTTTAGGTATGTGCAGATAAAAGAGTTATTTCCCTTGGAACAGGTCTGGCTTTGCTCAATTCACATCTCTTTCTATTCTCTGAATGAAAATTTAAAAAAAAACATCATGAAACTTGTGGATAAATCCGTAAATCAATATTAATTTTCACAACCAATTTTTGAAAATATAAAACAAAATATTTATAGGAAGCACCTTCATGAAAATATAATATTAATTCTAAGACATTAATACAATATACTCTATGAAATTTTAAAAAAAATCATTATAACACCATTTTGCACTTTATAAAAAAAATCCAAAATTAACTGATGAAATTGGAAAAAAAATCTAAGATAACAATTTCTATAGAACAATAACTCTTTAAATGTTTCAACGGCCATAAATTGCAATTGACTTGGGCACTGTCAAAATTCTATTATTTAATGGAGATGGCCAGTTTTAGGGTGAAGCCATCCAAAGAAAACCACAGACCTTCTGCAAATCCTATCAAAAAACTCAGGTAGCCAATTTATCTAGGGCATCAAAATGAGATGATGATACCTTGACCATTATATGTCACCCTCTTCAATTTTATAGTGCCATGACAACCAATGGTGTCCAAGACAAACTTACAGAAAAAAAAACTAAAATGGACAATTTTTGGCTTGTTTTTTTTATATTAAGCAATTTCAAAATTCTATCTAGCAGTTTTTTTTAAAATCCCTAAGTTGTAAATACCTAGAGCATTTTTGTCCAAGTTTTTCCTTTTTTAAAGGTAACCCTGCCCCACTCAAACATGTTTAATATACATGTATACCAAAAAGGTTAAATATAATATACTTTAAAGAGGGGGGAGTGTTACAAAAAGAACTCTTACCTTGTTTAGTAACTAAAATAGGCCCATAAAATGACATCACATGGGTATTTATAATGCATGTGATGTCATAATTACATAAGGTTCAGGTCATTTAGAACATTTAAAGAGCTGGTATGAAAAAGCCATGAATTAAAGCTAAGATTTGGATAAATAGACTGATACAATAAATACAATGCAATATACAACAAAATAAACCTTATTCTGAAAGTATTTAGAACAAGTGACACCACAATTAAAATATTTATTTTAATTCCTTGCATAATTTGTTCCCATAGTTACACATTTGAGGTATTTGGTTCCTTGGCTGTTTTTTAATTTTTACCCCTCAAAAAAAAAAAAAAAAAAAAAAAAAAAAAAAAAAAACTGTTCAATCTTATCACTTTCCTTCACACTGAAAACCAAAAATAAATTCTATTATTTAAAGAAAAATGTTTCATAAAATATAAAGATTGTCTTCAATTGCTTAATGATTTCAGGAAGGCTTTAAAGATTATTGCTTTTTTTGTACCAACAAAATATAATAAAAACTTATCAATGAATCAATGAAACAATTGCATAAAACTTTTACCTCAAATTTTAGGAGGTCATTTAATGACGACTTGAACTTTATGTAAATTAGAGTGGCCCCATATTATCACAGTGGTGTAGGCACTGAACTTTTTATTAGAATTGCAATGTACAAAGAACAATGTGGATTGTTAGCATATTAGGTCTATTTTTATGAAAATTAAAAATGGAATCCAGCATTTCCCATCACAGGGTGGGCGGGGCTGATGAGTGTGTTGTTGATTAAATAATAAAGCATTTCTACAGGCAAGAAAAATATCATGTACTTCCTAGTCACATTTGATATTTGTAATATATTTTCATCAAAAAAGATCTATCTACACATATCTGCCACACGAACCCCCAGCACCCCCACCTACCCCCTCTCCCACTTCCTTTTTTTTTACTGGGTTCAGATACTTGGAAAAAGTAAAATAAGTCTACTTTGTGAATTTTGGTGAAAAATCTAATGAGAAAGAAACTGTCAGATAATTAATTCAATTTGCCAAAAAATTACCAAAATAATATAGGTTATGAACCTTGGGAATGCAACCCATTTTAACACCCCAAATTAAACATAGCAACACACCATGGCACAATTATCTAATTCTTTCATTTAAATAATTTTTTTTCAAAATTACCAGGACAACTTTGTACAAATTTAAAACAATAATTTTAAAAAAAATTAAATTTAGAAATATTTAAATAAAGATTTGTTACTTATAATTATTTAACATTATTTTATTTATATAATATTAAAAATCACTGTTTCGCATCTTCACAATTTTGTATTTACAATCAATTCCTGGTAAAAAAAAAAATCACTTTATAGATGAAGTAAAATCATCTAAAAATGATAAAAATAATTTTTTTTCTCGTAATACTTGGGGTGCTAGCAAAAAATGAAATGATCAAAGCCAACCAGGATTATAGTGGTTTAGTACATAATGCTGCATACAAAACGAACAGGACTTGTGGCTGATTCTGTGAAGTAAAAACTTAATATATACTAAGGTTTTGAATTGGAATTCCTCACTACTACTAGTATGCAGCTTTTTTTATATACATGTACATGTATAATCCCCCTAATGCTACTATGTAGATTGTACCAATTGTTAAATAAAATCTATGGCTGGCAAATATAAGCTAACAACTTGAATGGAAGAATGTGAACACAGTTATTGGACATTTATTAAAGACATTCACACAACAATATCTTCACTGGCTGACTAGGTGAATTAAACACAAGCACGCACATATTTCTCTTTTATCTTGCATACGAATGCACACATTTTCACATAATCATACACATGAAATATACACAAACACACTTATACACAATTTTCTTTCATGCATTTGTACAGACACATTTTCCAATAATTGCACACAAATTTTATGCAAAGACACATGCATCATTCTTTCTTGTGTATGTGTACAGTCATGTTTCCACATATTGACACAATATACACAAACCTACATACACATGCATCATATACATCACTTGTACACATGTAAATCACATGTATTGATTTGCAAGCTTACACACATAACACATCCACATAATTATGCACATAAACATGTTCATATAACAAAAAATAAGTTTAAAAAACAAAAATATTATAAATCAAATTCATTTAAAATAAATAATTTTTAGCTAGCAACACTACAGGAGTATTTCATGAACAATATAAAAACAAGAAAATAGTGAATAGCACAATACTAAAGTTAAATTAACTGATCTTACACCAGGCAATGTTTGGCAGGATTTTGGAATAAGGCTGATTGGTTGGTTGGCTGGTTAAATGTTGTTTCACATTGCATCAGCAATTAATCTACAAAAGTATTGAAAAGACTGACAGTGCAGTTATCTCCCTTAGAAGGATAATCCCCAGCCATATTGGCTAGTACCCATTTCTTTTAGCAGTTTGATTCAATGGAGTTGTATGAGAATGAATTTCTTGCTCTAAGACATGCCACATAGCCTGACTAGGGCTCAAACCTCACAACCTTTAGATCATGAGTCCATGAACTTATCCACTTCACCATGTGTCTCAGAGAGAGAGAGAGAGAGAGAGAGAGAGAGAAAGAGAAAGAGTAGAAAATAAATATAAAAAGTGTCAAACATAAAACATAAATATACATGCAATATCCCCACCATCTTGTGTATAAATAGAATATACGATATGTCCAGATTTTTAATTCTGCTTTTCATGGTTATGGTGTGATGTTACTCTTTTGGTGCAGTGTCCATTTCAACACTATCTGTTCTAACACATAGACAATTACTAACGCTATTTTGTGCAATCCTCCTGTTGGATGGGTCAGCTGATATTCATTGTAACTTTCAATAACAGTGATATAAAACGTAAAAGTATAATGTCCAGAATCATAGTGATGCTATGTTCACAAATACGCTGATGTGATGTCCAGAATTATGTTGATGTGATGTACGTCCTTTTATGTTCACAACATGTCAGATTGGTCACTTCAAATGTTTTCAACATCACAGATTGGTCAAATTCAAATGTCCTGATATATGATTTCTTAACATGTTCAACTTTTTCTATGGTGTCATATACCGGAATGTTAAGAAAAATAGTCAGTCTTGTCAAGATGTTACCTGTCACAGACTAGCAGACAAACACTGCTTCTCTATGTAATGTCCACTACATCACATTTCAAACACTGGTCAAGGTCCAGTAATGTATCAATTTTTATCTTTAAGGTAGGGTAAGGCAGTTAAGGTGATCCTGGCCACATCTAAAACAAACAATATAAAAAAAGAATCAAAGTACTGAAAGTGCTGATAGTAAATGACAGATAAGTTTGATGGTTAGATATTGCTTGATGTCATTTCAACAATTACATACCATAAGAGACAATTTCTTATTAATCTTATTTGGTGAAGTAATGAAATTTCAAGTCCCAGATAAATTAATTTTACTTATAAACAAGGTCTTCAGTTTAAAGATGATGCAAAAAACTTGAGTGCCCTAAGAAAATCAGGCAAACTGACAAACTTTCTCACACTAGAATCTGTAATGATTAAAATGGACCAAAGAGATAAGAGGAGCTATTCATAACCACATGTACTAGACTATTCTTCAACTGAATCCCTCAGTTATCTTATGGGAAATCTATAAACAATTCCATATGGTATTCTAGTCTGCTTTGCATCAGTGTGTACTTATGTTGTCTTTATAATAGTAAGGGTAGATTAGACTGAAGAAAAAATCACAAACCAATCAGGCTATGAAAGTGGTTTGCTTAGCCAGTCAACAAAAAAGGACCATGTAATTGGAAAAATCTTTCTCAAATATGGTTAACTGTAGTCAAAACTATGTATGGGAAAAATCTTTTCTTTGAAAATTAACACTTTAACCACTTGGTCACTATGAATGTTGTAAATCAAAATACTGAAGGCACCGACAAAAAAACTCTCAATATTTTAGAACATTTAGGCCAATTCAACTTATATAGTAGATTCTCATCCAGGTTGGACAAACATTTTTGGGCCGGTGAGGGTTTTATTTTTTAATTTTTATTTTATACAAAAATTAGCACTCTCACATGGTTGACATCTACATAGGCTATAGGGCCCTTTTGTCTATATCGCCATTTATAAAATTATTGTACACCTCCACTAACTGTTGAGTGTCTGCTATATGCCTGTAACTCTTTTGGACCACTGGCAAGATGCAAAATTAAGAAAACCATGCTCTATCCGTAACATGTATGAAGCTACTTTCGATTTCAATCTCGCACTTCCAGTTTTTAAGACAGTGCTTAAAACCCTTTTCATTAACGCCACGGACTTGACATAACTCCAGAACTGACTTTGAATACCCCTGGGATGGGAAATGAAAATAAAATGACTTGGGGCAGTGCATTTTGGGTGGGGGTGGGGTGGGGATGAGAACATACCAATTAAGTTGAATTGGCCTTATGATTCACAAGCATTCTTGCTCTCATTTTGACATCACAGATATGATATTAGCTCTCTTCTTTATTACACAGGCAAGCCTAATAAAATCAGGACCTCAGTGGTTCAGTGGTCTAATGTACACCTTTACAGATCACAGTGCCTCTCACTACCTAGGTTTGAATCACACTTGGTCAGATCCTAGTGTGAAAATTCTTATCAGTTTGCTTGACATAGATCAGAGGTTTTTTCTGGGTACTCTGGTTTCCTAAACCAACCTAGAACTGACTGCTAGACTGAAATGTAAAACACCATTACTCCACTAAGTTATTGTAAAACCTTGCACCTAAAACACTCATAATTTTAGACCTAGTCTTTACACAGAAGACAAAAACAAGTGATAAAAGTACAGCATCTAAAAAACTGATCATCATAACCTAATTCTCCCTACACCATAGACTGGTTATCAAGTACAACATTGTGTTAAACACCAAAACCCAATATCAACATAACAACATGCAAAAACAAAATAAAAATAAATAAATAAACCAAAATTTCTGTAATTCACTCATGAGATTTTTATCCTTAAGTGGAAATGATGGCTCATTACGTTTAAACAAAACTTTTCACATCTTGGAATTGAATAATTTTGGTTATCTTACTTTATAAAAAAAAAGGAAAAAATGTTCTGCAGTCTCAACAAACATCATATACTTTCATATCATGGTAAATAAATAAATAAATCTATTTTGAGTTTTTTGCAATTTGTTAATTCATGTCATACTATTTTCATTTTTATTTTTAACATGATATAAAAATTGTGTTTGTGAGCAAACAGAGTTTTATGATTGACCTTGACCTAAGAAAGCAGGGTAAAAGGTTAAAATAGGTAGGTGTCTTAAAGATTAGATCAGAAATTCACTAGGGAAATGTATACTGGGGATGACCAACTTGTTTTAGCCCATATCCAATAGTATGAACTTGACCCTGAAAAAGGAAGGGTCAAAGGTTAAAATGACAAAGGTTATAAGTCAAAGGTGTCTTTCATTAAAAAAAAGCAATTCAAAATTACTTTAGGAATTTAAAATGAATACATACAAAATGAATGTATGGTAAACTTAAAGTTCAAGAAATGAAGAATGGTTAGCATGATATTTTGGCTAATTCCATAAAAAACATCGTCCAGATCAAGGATGAGATCAATTTAACACTTGGGCAGATAATAAAACATTTTTAAATTCAATTCAATTTCTTCTTAAAAAAATTAACCAATCAATTTGAATACAAATTTTTAAAAGATTATTCAAACAAACAAACAAAAAAAAAAAAAACCGAAACTGGCTAACAAGCAGTTAACAAGCTCAGAGTTAGAGTTAGATCTAGAGGTCTGTTGAACTGTTTATTGATTTTTTCATAACAGACCCATAATTTAAAGTTACATACAATAATTAACAAACTGAAGGTTGAACTTCAAATTATTAACCTTATATTCTTCAAAAACATGCACAATTTAAGGTATTTTTTTTCTTTTACAGCTCCTAAAATCTGGTAATTCAACCATTTTAAAAATAAAGTATCATTCACTTCCAATTAGCAAGTTTTATAACTATAACTCAACAATAATTTTATAAATGAAATTCATAAAATCAACAAAATCACCATGCTAAAGCTACAGGGATAATAAGTCTAATTAAAACCAACCATTAATGAAGAATTCCATGTGTTAGACCTGTAGGATACAAAAGGTTTAATAAATATTATACTGTAAAAAGCACAATGAAGGTTCAAGTAAAAAAAAAAATGCAAGAGTTATCTCCCTTAGTTAAAAGAATGTAAAAATATGCAAGAGTTATCTCCCTTAGTAAAAAAGGCTGTAAAAATATGCAAGAGTTATTTCCTTTAGTTAAAATTCGCTATAAGTAAATACAATGAAACTTCTCATATTCTCTTATATTCTTTTTATTGAATAAAGAATTGTCAAGTCCAAAGGTTATTTTGGAATAAATAAAAGATCTGTATCTATTCTGATGTATGAGGTGTTTGATTTATAAAAGTTGTTTCACTGTACTCAATAATCTTGATATGATCGAACATGGTTTTCTCCAATATTATAAATAACTTAAAAATTTAATCCAAATAATTCCGAATAAACTTTTACATAAATTCAAAATCATAATCTAGACTTTTAATAATACATGTACCTATAATTCAAGTTGTTGAAGTTTCACTGTATATTACAAATGTTGAATGCATTGTAACAATCATGCAGCAGTATATTTGAAATGGAAGCCATCTACTATATAATTTGAACTATAAGCATTTTGTTTGGTAATCTCCCTTAATTAGAACTCTTTAAAAGGGTGGAGTAATTAAGTTTAATGTCCAAGCCAAGATTCTTTCACCTAGTCTGCTATGACAGAATTATGAAAAAGAGTGGAGTTATGAAGTAATGAAGTTTAACGTTCAAGGATTCTTTTACTAGATTTAAACAGTCAGTTCTGAGATGTGGCGAAAACCAGAGTGCACATAAAAACTTACAATCTTTGGCTGTGTTTCTAAACAATAGAATGGACCTGAAAGGTCACCTTTGAGCAAATAGTACTGTAGCTATCAAATTTTAACTAATAACTGTCTTTTTTCTGTTACCAAAACAGAAATTGTTTACTAAAGAATTACCAGTTTGGCAAATGTTGAGAGGTATAAAGTTTGCACACTATTTCATAGAAAGCCATCCACACATGGATTGGTTTTGAAGCATACAGGAAAAAACAAGTGCATAAGAAGTATCAGATTTACATCAAGGGGTTTCTTTTTGCCTTGTTTGTGATGAACTGAGGAGTGTATAAGTTTCCATGGTTACCAACAAGATGGAACTCTCAAGCAAATCTAGAATATGCAAACCCAGCTATTTAAGTCCATTAAATGTTAAAAATCATTAATTTTAATTAACAGAATGTTTTCAATGCTAGGATGTTGAGGATGTAGGAAAGATGACACAATTGCAAGGCCACTTTTCTTGTTTTATGTGTTTAAAATCATGAAATTTTTACCAAATGGAAAGTATTACATTTCAAAGCTGAGAGAGGAAGTTCTACTTGTCACAAGACAGGAAGTAAATTTTTGCAAATAGGAAGCTTTATGCATGCATGTCATAGGAGAATTAGATATTCATGTTTGCCATAAATAGAGATAGAAAACTCATGTTTGCCATAAGCAAGAGGAAGTTTTTTAGCAATTGAGAAATATACATGTCAAAGGAGGGGTAAGAGCCATTACTTGTCCATGTAAGAAGGTCTTTATTACAAAAGATTACATGTAGTTACATATGTCAAAGGCAGGAAGACAGGTTTTACTCATCACAGCCATGAAGGAAACTTGAAAATTGTACATGTAAAAAAAAGATTTGAAAGGTTTACTTTTGTGACATGAGAAGTAGAGTATAGTTTTATAGAATAGAGGCAGAGTAGGGTTTTTATACTTACAGATGCTTTCGACTCTTCCCTTGCTATCACTTTATTCGTCTGATCAGTTGTAAAGTGTGCAATAGTGGCTATAACTCTGGCTAATGTCTGGAAAAATAAAAGAATCACTAAATTTACCACTCTATCATGAAATCATCTTTTTTTTCAATTTTCAAGACAAATGTTAGTACTTTGAAAAGAAGGTTGGTAAGATACATATTATTTAATCTCACATCCATTAAATTTTTCAGCTATTAATGACACAATTTTACTTATCTTTATATACATAAGTTCATGCATTGGTTGTTCTAGTTTGTATCAGTGTGTCTGTTCTTATGTTAAAATGAGGCTGGTAACTGATTATTTTCAAACAAGGCATCTGCAATATTTTAGGTATATTTTGTTGGAGACACAATTTCCTTAATTCTACATGGATTAACAGACATAAAAGTTTTACTGTTGCATGAGTATTTTTTCCAACAAAAGCTTAAGAGTGAAATGGTGTTAAAAGGCATTATACATCAAGATTCTCACACATACATGTAAAAAGAGGCAGACAGTTCTGGGACAACAGAGGAAACTTGAGTACCTGGGCCCAGTTTCACAATGATTCACTCAACTGAGTGTACACTCAACTCAAATTCGGGTATATTCCAATGTCATTTTTTAAGACATTACACAGTTAAAATTGAATATCTCATGTTATATCTAAATTGTTTAGTGTAGTTTTGTAGAACAAAACAAAACATTGTCTCATATAACGTAAAATTTTTAAAATATTGATAAGAGAAAAATTGGAATATTTGAGTTGAGTGTACACTCAGTTGAGTGAATGATTGTGAAACTGGGGCCTGGACATAAAACTCCAACCTTTGGCAAGCAAACTAACAAACTTCAGTGATTTTGCTACGGTTTTTAAAAACTACCTTCCACCTTTCAGACTGGGAAAACTTGGACCCTTTTTTCACATATTATGCTCAGAATTTTGAAATTTATTGCAATGATTTTATATTGTGACAATATCTAACATTTTTTGTCTGTCAGAACAGTTTTGGACAACTGGATTTAACTTAAACTATTTGATTGTGTGTCACTGTTGCCTTTTGGGGAATTTTAGTTGTCAAATTGGTAAATTTTAGTATTATTTCTCAAGGGAAAACTACCTTTATTCGGTAGTAATTTTAGGCAAACAAAACCACTGAACTTTCTTACACTAGGATCTGCCAGTGAGCAGTGATTAGAGTAAAAGGTGCTGTGATTGATAACATTTGTTTTCTTGATCTGACTGCAAGGAATAACAACATATCTGGATATAAAATTGAAAAGTTCAACCAAATCTTTCAAGATCAAATCAAAAAGAGTTTCAAGTCACAAAATTAAAACTCCAAATATTGCACTAAAGGAAAACGGCAACCAATTTATAAAAATAAAGTAATGTGGAGAAAACCAGATCTACCATGTAAGAAATTATAACTAAAAAAATACCTTTGTTTCTTTTCCCATCATGTACTGGAACAGAATGTTTCTCAGATACTGTATGAAATAAAAATAAAACAAATTACTTTATATAGAGCAGATCAAGTCTCTCTCTCTCTCTCTCTCTCTCTCTCTCTCTCTCTCTCTCTGGACTGACAAAAAGTTGCAAAAAGCCAGTGACTATGCTATCAAACATTCAACATTTAGATGTTTTTTCTTAATGGCATGGAATGATTATATGTTATTCCCAGTAAAAAGGGGTGGACAGTTCTGGAGTGGTACAATAAACCACAGTTCCAACCTTCCCCAAGTAAACAGAAAAACTTTCTTACATGACAATCTGCTTTAGTGGGATTTAATCCTAAGCATTAAATGGTGCTGTCTGCTCACTTGCTCACTCACTCACTCACTCACCCACACCCAGCCACCCACTCATTCACTCACTCACTCACTTACTCACAACCCACTCCCTCACATGCTCACTCACTCACTTACTCACCAACCCACTCACTCACCCACCAACCCACTCACTCACTCATTCATTCACTTGCTTACTCACCCATCTACCCATTCACTCACTCACCCCACCAACCACACAATCACTCACTCACCCACCCACCAACCCACTCACTCACCCACTCAATCATTCACTCCCTTGCTCACTCACTCACCCATCCACCAATTCACTCACTCATTCAAACATTATCACAAAGGAAACAAGTTAACATACTACATTCAAGTATAACACAACAATTATCAGTCGATGTGAGGCCAGGTGCTCAGGAAGACTTAATCATTTCTGACTTGAAAATTACACTTAAATGCAGTTAATCATACCTCCATCTGAGTGGGTTCTTGAAGTAAAGGACCAGAAGGTGTTCCATCAGTATAATATCCTGGACTAGCTGGTGGAGTCTGATTCTCAAAATGTACATGTTTCTTTCTAGATTCCAACTAAAAATAGATATAATAGACATATTTTATTTCCCTTATTTCAAGTAAATAGTCTAATCAATATGAATTTCATGACAACTGAGTTTATCATCCAAGAAATGACAGCATATAGGAAGAGAAGAGAAATGGAGTTTTATGTACTTATCAAGTGTCTTTCACTTATATCAAGTCAGCCAGTTCAGAAATGATGAAGGAAACCAGAGTGTTCAGAAATCAACAGCATTTTGCATTTGCATTGACAAACTGCCTAGCAGATGAGAGGCACTGTTAAAGAAAAATGAATGAGAGGCACTGTGATCCTGAAATGTTTGAGAGGCACTGTGATCCAGAAATGATTGCTTTAGACCACATGGCTAGGAAAGTCCTGATAACCTATATCATTTGTAGGGAACTGCTATCATTTCTCTTTATTCAATAGTCCATTTGATTTCTCACATAAATATGAGGCTATTCTGGGAATATTTGTGAAAAGATGTCCCATTTAATACTGTACAATCATTATATGTGGTACACTATTGAATTATCAACAAAATGAATTAAGCAGAAAGTTTCTGAAATGAAAATTGACAAAAACACACTAACTTTATGCTCACCATTGAAAAAACAAAATAATGACTATATAAAAGTTTATTTTTATGTTTACATGTACCTGTTGTAAAAGTTCTCTCTCATGTATTTTTATCTTTGCTAATTCACTGCTAACCTGTGAAAGCTGAGCCTACAATGATGAAAAAGAAAAATGAATTACATATTTTAGAAAATTTACAATGAACAACATTTTTGTTACTTTTTAAGCATTGGTTGAACATGTATAATGTTTTGCATCACATCAACAACTCGTAAATTGAGTTACATTTAGTTACAGTGAAAGTACACAATGGCATACACCTCTATTTCTTCTTAAAACATCTGGCAAACAATCAACTGGAATTCTATCACTTCCTGATTTTTTAAAGCTTGTTAAATTTATGTTTAAATTTGTTTGAGCATACAAATAACAAAATGTATGAGCAAATCTTTTCTTTGACCCTAATTCATTTATGTTGCTCCTTCTAAACATAAGAATTCAACAAGGGGAAGTAATAAAATGTGAACCGTATTTTAGGATAAGCTATATATTTTAAAGATAAATATTGCATCAATTTCTCTGTCAATCAAAATATTCTTTGCTCTCTAATATATTAAACAAAGAAAAACACTTCACGGCTGTAAACTTGGTTTAAAAATATTTTCAAGGTTATTTAAGATTTTAATAATGTTATTTTAGATGATTTCTCTTTTATCAAGGTGGCCATTTTTGAAATGGTGAAGAAAACCAGAACTGCAAAAGATAAATATCCGGCCTCAGTTTCACAATCATTCACTCAACTGAGTGTACACTCAACTCAAATTCGGGAATATTTCAATGTCAATTACTAAGACATTACACAGTTAAAATTGAATATCTAATGTAATATTTTAATTGTTTAGTGAAGGTTTGTTCAACAAAACAAAACACTGTCTCATAAAACTTAAATTAAATTTATAAAAATATTGATGAGGGAAAATTGGGAATATTTGAGTTGAGTGTACACTCAGCTGAGTGAATGATTGTGAAACTGGCCGATTAGTTTCTGTGTTACATTAGTGTTGAGTGGCCTAAAAAGTTGAAGTCAAAAACTAGAGACAGAGTGATAATGTCATCCTTAAATATTCAAAAATATTATACCTCATAAATTTCTTTTTCTATTTAATGCATTGATTTTACTCCAGGTGATATTTTGCAATACAGACTGGAGGCTACAGTCGGTATTATGTTTGCTTACGTCACACCATAATCCTTGTAATAATGCCGGTATCTTTTTTAGGATGTTATCCATTCGGTATAACATAACAAATATTTCATGGGGTTAAGGGCTTTATCTGTTTATGTACCTGGCAGGCACCCCGAAAATACTATATAAACTTCTGTCCATATAATATTTTTGGAGTACCTTCCTGGTCCATTAACTGAGATAAAGCCCTTAACCCCATGAAATATTTGTTAAATATATCATAAATAAGATAAGTTCTACTATACCTGTAAATCCATGTTACTGAGTTCTAAATTTTGAACCTCTGTCATAAAGTTTGGATCATGTGGATCTAAATTATGATGTAAAACTGGGGTAGAAATGAGTGGTTTTTGTAATGAATTATGTGTCATTTCATTATTGCCTCGTAACTCTGCTAACTCTAATCTGAAATTAATAATTTGTATACACTTTAAACATCGTTAAAATTAACAAAAATCACAAACCTTTCATTATTAGTTCCCAAAACCCTTCTCCTCTTTCCAAGTATTAAGACCATTTTTTTTAAACTAAAACTCAAACTTTGTCACTAATTTATCATTACCATGCCTTCATCCGAGTTCCTCCCCTCCACCCCAATATGCTAGTCCTTTACCAATGTTGATAATCAAATGCCTAAGTTGTGTCTTCTCTTACTCTTTAACCTTGCCCCCATTTCTATTGTACACATACCTCACCAGTGTTTTTCCTTTTCCACTAGACGATCCCTTGCAGGCTGAGTTACATTTTCTCTGGCCCTCATCAATTGTATCCATCCCTCACCTGTGTTCAAATTATCTACTAGCCTACCCCTTTACCCTATTCTTAATTGCCTCAGTAATGTTTCCTTCTTCCTGCAACCTAACCCCTTTTATAACATACCCCTGTTCCCACTATCCATTAGCCTGCCCCTTTACCCTGCCCTTAACTGCCTCCATTACATTTCTTCCTACCCTCGCCTAGCCCCTTATCTCCAAAATCCATGCCTCACCTCTGTTCCCACTATCCATTAGCCTGCCCCTTTACCCTGCCCTAAACTGCCTCCATTACATTTCTTCTTACCCTCGCCTAGCCCCTTATCTCCAATATCCATGCCTCACCTCTGTTCCCAATATCCATTAGCCTGCCCCTTTACCCTGCCCTTAACTGCCTCCATTACATTCTTCTTACCCTCGCCTAGCCCCTTATCTCCAATATCCATGCCTCACCTCTGTTCCCAATATCCATTAGCCTGCCCCTTTACCCTGCCCTTAAATGCCTCCATTACATTTCTTCTTACCCTCGCCTAGCCCCTTATCTCCAATATCCATGCCTCACCTCTGTTCCCACTATCCATTAGCCTGCCCCTTTACCCTGCCCTTAACTGCCTCCATTACATTTCTTCCTACCCTCGCCTAGCCCCTTATCTCCAATACCCATGCCGCACCTCTGTTCCCACTATCCATTAGCCTGCCCCTTTACCCTGCCCTTAACTGCCTCCATTACATTTCTTCCTACCCTCACCTAGCCCCTTATCTACAATATCCATGCCTCACCTCCGTTCCCACTATCCATTAGCCTGCCCCTTCACCCTGCCCTTAACTGCCTCCATTACATTTCTTCCTACAATCACCTAGCCCCTTATCTACAATACCCATGCCTCACCTGTGCTTTTCTTTCAAGTCTTCTATCTGTTTGGTTAGTTCAATTACTTGTTGCTGCAGACTACTTGGTGTTCCACTCTGTATGGCAGAGATGGTAAGCTGGTTCTGATGGACCAATTCCTATAACATACAATGATTCCACAAATATAATATCACTTTACAAAACACATCCAGTCAAGAAGGCTACACTTTTTTTTACTTGATTGATGAAAATCACCTGTGGGTAATTTAATGCACCAACATCCACAGCAGGATAAAGTATATGGTTGGTTAAGTGCTGAGATGAAAAAAAAAAAAAAAAAAAAAAACAAAAAACCAAGCCCACTAGCTAAGGCTTGTTACTTCTAAGCAGGGCTGGGCTAAATCTTATAGCTATATGTAAAATTATCCTAAAAATTTTTGTGAAATTTCTTAAAACTTTTGCATTTCAAATTCTTTAGATTTTCACCTGTGGGTAATTTAATGAACCAACATCCACAACAGGATAAAGTATATGGTTGGTTAAGTGCAGAGATGAAAAAAAAAAAAAAAAAACCAAGCCCACTAGCTAAGGCTTGTTACTTCTAAGCAGGGCTGGGCTAAATCTTATAGCTATATGTAAAATTTTCCTAAAATTTTTAGTGAAATTTCTTAAAACTTTTGCATTTCAAATTCTTTAGATTTTTAAAGTTTTTAACCCTGCCAAGTGGTATATTAAGCTGGCTTTTATTACTTTTTGAGTCACTGTGTTTGTGATAGTGAATTATGCAAAACTTACATGAAAAATCAAATTAACTTGAATTAAGTTTGGTATTTTTCATAAAATATATCTGTAGAAAGGAAAA
This sequence comes from Tegillarca granosa, assembly GCA_029721355.1. Taxonomy (NCBI): domain Eukaryota; kingdom Metazoa; phylum Mollusca; class Bivalvia; order Arcoida; family Arcidae; genus Tegillarca; species Tegillarca granosa. The sequence goes on from CM056608.1 coordinate 9,671,269, forward strand.
TATTGCTGCTTTGTCAAAAATGTCAATTTTTACACCAGAGGTGATATTTTTGATGATGCATTACATTGTTTGTGCAAAAGAATCATTTATTTGCTTTGGTTTAAATTGTGAAAATTTCTGCCAGCTGCAACCTTTTACTGTGTGTGCAAAAATATTCCATGGTAATCACAGATGCGCTAATCAATTTTCCTGTTATGACTAGACTCTTGTCAGTAAAAAATACCAAACTTAACTCAAGTTTGTTAAATTTTCATATGAAATCATCATCACCATCATCATCGTCATTATCCTGTTATTATCCAGGCCTTTGATAATTTTTTTTACAAGGATGAGGCCTGGCTAGAAAAGGAACAATCAAAGACCTGGGTAAAAGTAAGAATAATTCGCTGTCACAAACACACTACTGTATACGTAGAAATATTCGCTGTGTATTAATGTTCGCTATTTTCGCAGTGGCTTATCAACCGCAAAAATAAATCCACCCTGAAATTTTATATCCTTGTCAGATGCTAAAGCACCACATGGCCGCGAACGTTTATACCAGCGAAAATGCTCTCCATACCAAAACAGCGAAAGTTTATACCAGTGAATATTTCTACGTATACAGTAACTCAAGCAGTAGTGTTTTCATGTATTTAATTACTGAAGTTCCATTCCTCAGAGTATCCATTCCTTAAACATCAGTTATGTTGACTTGAGCAATGTTAACTTTCTTACTCCATGTAAAACTACTCAGCCTAATTGGGACTTGAATCCATAAAAAAACAGTTATCACATTTTATTTTGTGTTGATAAATGAGCAATAATGACTTTGATCCCTCACCTGACAGCCACTTATATTACAGGTGAATAGAATATGTAATTAAGGGTAAAGAAAACATAAAAATAGCTGAGTATCCAAAATACCAACCCCCCCCCCCCCCCCCCCCACCTTTTTTGTACCCACTGATAGCAAAACTAACTACAGCTTGAGTTATAAAAGTTCTACTATATCTAAAGAATTGTGAAATAAAAATCTTCAGTATATAGATAAATTTATTCTATACATCATAAATCTATTGAATAATGATAACTAAGAGGGTTGGGAAGGTGGTGGGTGAGTATACCAAGAGTGAGAGGTATGAAAATGTAATACCTAATGGCTATGCCTTTAATTATATTTATTATACATGTAAAGCAATATATGTTTCACATAGAAATAAAACTATGAATTCAGAGGTGTAAGTGTTCAATATATATTGATATTTGCATGCAAACTTCTGTTCCAGTCGGAAGTCTTCTGAATCCATTTTTCATATTGCACACTTTGTCATGTGACACTGTGGTCTGAATCATGGCTGAAGATGACTTTTTTTTCCAAAAATGATATTGCACTAGTTCTTATATCAATATATAAGAACTAGTGCAATATTTGTATATTTTGAGATTTAGATGAAATACATGTGGAAAGCAAATGAAATATTTTCTGCTACATGATAAAAAGTTTACTGAACTGATACTGTGAAATGTTGTTCCTTGTTGAATCAGGACAATATTTCACAATATCAGTTCAATAAACCTATAATATTGTACTTAGTTTGGAATAAAGCGTTAACAAAAAATTATATATAATAAGTGTATATAGGTATTAAAAGTATAAATGGTTAAGCAGTTATAAATAACATATAACTATATCCAATAATTTTTCCAAATGTTTAATGCAAATATTGAAACTGCAGTAACATGATTTTCTAATAGTCATCATGGATTTTGAATGGCAGTGTCATTTTTAAAAAAATATTTTTTATCTTTAACAACCAAGGAAGGCCTTTACAAACCAAATTTCATCTAAATTAGCTGAGTGTTTTCAGAAAAGACTAAAGTTTTAGAACACACCACCAAATGCATGACAAAGAGCATAAATCAGAAGTCAAGAAATTTTGTGTAAAGGTAAAAGTTTTACAGTAACGGAAACCTTTTCAAGGAAACATGCTAAAATAAACACATATTAACAGTTCATTGTAAAAGTGAGGGAAAAAAATTAGGATAACAACTGTAATTGAAAATATTTTGAAATTGGGATTCAAGGTTTCAAATTCTTTTTTTTTTTTAACCTTGAGAATCATTTATACATATTCCTGATATAGTTACTACAGGAGTTGATGATAGCATGATTCTGGGTTACAGACTGACATACATCATTCTGCTAATATCGCCCATAAAAGAGGAAAGAGAAATCATGTAATTAATGTATATAAATAATGTAAAAGCTATGGTTAAGAGCACAAGCACTTTCAATATCAATGTTGCTAGGTTACCTGGTTTTTTTTGGGGGGGGGGGGGGGGGGGGGGGGGGGGGCTAGGGGGGCTAAAGACCAGCTGTATGATGGGTTGAAATTAACATAATCATGACCTTAAATGCAATTATTGCCAAGTCATTAAATGATGGTTATGGACTTATATCAGATGCATAAACCAAAGAATATTTTGTTTTGTTCAACAAGCCTTTTACGCAGAAATTTGAGACAGTCCATTATACTTTGCAAGTTCATAAAGACATTGGAAAATAACTTTATTTCTTATATTTACAATATTTATTAAAAATAATTTTATATCCGACTCACATTATTCAAATAATTTTGAAAACGGTTTCGAAATGCACTGCTGGTGCACCTTCTCAGAAAAATGGGTCGTCCCCTGTCATTCAAAAAGAACATTTGACATCTGATCCCGCCCACATGTAACTAGCATTTGACATTTGACCCCGCCCACTGATCAATCTAGATATAAATAATTTATTAAATTTGATGAAAAAAACAACAAACATGAATTGCATTTTCAAGTGAAAATTGAATGAACAATTATCAAAAGATGAATCTGTCAAAAAAGATGGCTGAATGGTTGCAATTGAAAATTCCATTTGTCAATTTAAAAAACGTTTTCCCGCAATCTGTGGTTAAAAGTCTATGACGTCACTGTTCGCATGTGTAGCATTGTCTTTATGAATTGGCAAAGTATAGTCGACGTCAAATACTTAATTGAAAAAAAAAAATAATGTAATTGTAAATATACAGAGATGGAATCTAAGGCAGGTTTCACTGTGTATCTTTAATTGTCTAAAGACAGTCTTTTGAGTCAATTTAAGATCAACAAGAAACATTTTTAAGGTAAGTTTTTAAATTTTTAAGATATATTTTTGACTAAATAAATACACTTACAGTAAAAACATCAACTCAAAAAGCACATGTGAAAGAAATAATATGCCCAAAAAGTAGGTGTTTTTCTCACTTTTAATTATGTTAAAAGAATGAGAGAGTAGCCTCCCTTTGGCAATTTGACTTGCAACTGAAACATGATTTTGAAAAAAGCCCCGAGTAGCAAATATTAGTAGCAACTAAATTATGATTTTGAAAGTGCCTTTATGCCCCATGTAGCAAATTTGCAAATATTAGCAGCAACTAAAATATGATATTGAAAGTGCCTTTAAGTAGCAAATATGGTAAGTATTAGTAATGAGTAAATGAGAAAAGAAGATAAACTGAACAAAATCAAAATAAAATACCTCTGGTTCTATGACTGATGGACTGCTAGCATATTGAAGTGTGTTCTCGGACTACAAATAACAGCATATATAGAACAATGTTTACAAAAATGATTAGTAAAAAAAAAGTTTAAAAAATTACAAAATTATGTAGGAAAATTGTCAAATTGACAAAAAAAAAAATAAATAAATAAATAAATGGAAAAAAAACTGAAAAAGGTTTTAATTAATTTTAAAAAAGTTAGAAAAATGATGAGTTGTGAAATCATCTTTGGGTAATTGACAAAATATCTGGGGCAATGTGTCAAATTGACAAAATAACTCGGACAATGTGTCAAATAGACAAATAAATGTATTTGAAAAATGATATCATGATAATTTGCTTTAAGAATTGCCTCAGGAAGATGTCCTATGGCATTTACAATATATTGGAAAACTGAAAAAAATAGCAGCAACATTTTGTCAAACAAAACAAATCTTCAGCAACAAATAAAATGTATAAACAAATAACAAATAGCAAATAAAGAAAATATTCAATGAAATGACCAAAATATTTGTGTACCCCTCTCTTGAACCCTATACATCTACAAGGCATTTCTGTGTTATAAGTACACATGTTACTCTTTGAAGTTTTTTTTGATAACCTTCACTAAGAAAAAATTGAATGGTAATGAATCTTTTCATTAAGATATTTTTATTGGAGGCATAAATAAAACAAAACTTTGCCTACCACATACATCATATACCTATGCATTTAACACTGTGAAATCATGCACATATAAATTTGGAAACATATTTAAACACATAGGAATTATTGTCATGCTAAAAGCTGCCCATTACAGATTTGAATAGGCTAACTAACAAATGTACAATGTTCACTGACATATAGCTTGAAAATAAAGACTAGGTTCTGTAAAAAAATGAAATGGCTTATTTAGTAAATTGGTTCCTATAAATATTACTTAATTTAACAAACATATAGTTTTAATTTCAAACGTGTAGAGTAATATTTTAAAGACACAGTTAATATTTTTTTTACATAAATTATAACAGTCCTGGCAATGTGGAGAAACCAGGAGTAGCCTAGAAAAACTGCAGACCTTCAACAAGGTCAAACTGATAAACTGTCTCAAACTAGGATTCGCTTGAGAGGGAGTCAAACTTAGGTTTGATTTGGATCAAAAATGACATTTTTTTATAATCTGCAGGACGGAAATGGAGTTTCAACATTGATATGGCACTGCTTTGGAGTCTGATGACATTTGAACTTACCTTTCTTTCCATATTCCATTCTTGCATTAATGCACCCACTTCCTCTTTATGCATGGTTTCTTTATCTTCTATCCACTTCTTATTCGACTTCTTTAACCTTTCTTCCAGTTCCCATAATTCCACTTGGTGTTGTTGTTTCAAGGTTACTACTTCCTGTTGTAAAGCTGATATACTTAAATTCATCTCTGATTCTTTCTCCTTAAAATCAAAATCAAGAAATTTAATGGTAATGGAGATCGTTATTCAATTTTATAATCAGACAGACATGTTGTAACAATTTTTTATTTTTATCAACCACGAACCTTCCATACCAAATTTGATTTCAATTGGCCTATTAAAAGACTAAAGCTTAAGGGATTCATGAATGCACTGGCATACAGATGCACACACACTTGACCATGGCATAAGCTTACCCTGGCTTAAACCACTTACATTTTGTCAAATGGACTAAAGTAATAAAAAACTTAAGGCTAAACTATAAAAAAAAAAAAAAAGGCAAATTTTGATCCTTCTAATGCACATTAATTTATTGCCAATTTCCCACAGATTTTTGCTCAACTTTATTCAAGAAGCAATGGACATTTACTCTTAATACTTAAAATATTCAACAACATACCCCAAGTTTTCTCTATCCCCTCTCAAAGGGGCATAACTCTGTATTTACTAACCTTGTTTATTTTCATATCCCCTCTCAAAGGGGCATAACTCTGTATATACTAACCTTAAGTTTATTTTCATATTCTCCTTAAAGGGACTTAACTCTGTACATACTAACCTTAAGTTTTTTTTTTCATATTCTCCTCGAAGGGACATAACTCTGTACATACTAACCTCAAGTTTATTTTCATATTCTTCTCTCATCTTTTCCATTAAGTCATCTTTTTCTTGTAAATCTTTATTTAATTCCTCCATGGTTTGTTTATGTTCTAACATCAGTTTATCTTCTCCCCTCTGACTCTTGTCTGAAGAAAGTGAGATTACAATAGATTCAAGTTAAAAACTCATTACAATGATATAATTAATAAGCTATGATACAATATTACAATCCTATTAACCATTGGACTTGTTTCTGATTAAATGCCCCATTATTTTCTCAAATCTAGACATTACTAGCTATAGCTGAAATTAAAGATGTTTATACAAATACAAGAAACTATATGATGCTAACCCAGATAAGGGTTTATTATTCCTTTAATGGCTGCTATGACACAGGTGTCCAGAGGCGTGTTCAAGTTACTGGTTGCTTTCCACTGCGCTCGCGCATACAATTTTTATGTCTCTTGAACGGAAGTGAGCAATCACATTGCATTCAAAATGGTGACCATCGGTGAAGAAGAGACTAATGTTGTTTTATATATTGTGATTGACCAGCCATGTACTGATTAATCCTTGAATTCTACATCATATTTAGACAAGAAAAACAAGTTGTTTCATTTTTAATTGATAATACAGAGTATGTTAAATAGTTCCATTGTTTTTTTTAAAAAATGGTCATTTAATTTTTGGTTCTGATGTACCCGTGGTCAGACACCGATAAAATCCCCATAAAAACATAAACACACTCATTACACGCATCTACACAAATGTCTTGAAATAATTCAAACGTTAATACTTCGATTTGAACGATTTAACACACTTTCACTGACAGAAAAACAATACTGCATGTTGTTTTCAGAATTCACTAAGATCATTTCCTTTAATGTTAGACTCTGCGATGCCATCTTGAATCTATGGTGAACAACTTTACAAATGTGATAGTGGTTGCTCGCATGCGCTTGCCCATACAATCATTCCTGAACGGTTTGAAGTCAATTCGAAAGCGTATATACACACTCTTGAACCGGCCTCAGGGCACAGGCTTGCATGAAAAATTTACCATGGATACATGACACAGGCCACCATGGCTACCTTGGTACATACTACTATGTAAAGGCTACCATGGCAACCATGACCCCAGGCTGTAACAACATAAAGCCTCATGACAAAAGCTACCATGAAAAAAGTTACCATGGCTACCATGAGACAGACTGTACCAACATAGGCTGCTATTACAAAAGCTACCATGGCTAACATAACACAAGTTACCATGACACAACCTTCCATGGCAGACAAGTTCAAACCTTACTTGAGGCAAATCTTAGTGTGGGAAGTCTTCTCAAACCATGTCGGGTCAAGAATGTTAACAAAGAAGGGAGATAACCATGTAATTACTCACCCATAGCATCAGTAAAAGTTGTCTCAAATTCTCTTTCCTTGTCAGCTAATTTTTGGTTGAATTCCTTTACTAACTGCTTAATTCTAGAAGTATGGTCATTTTCCTTATCCTCCAGTAACTCTTCAAAATGTCTCTTCATTTTTTCAAGCTCCTCTTGGTGAGCTTTTTGTAATGAATCTTCCCCTTCTTCTTTATCGATTTTAATGTTCCTGAAATCTTTTTCAAGTTTCTCATTTTCAGATTTCAAAGAACTAATTTCTTTTTTACTACTTTCTAAAACAGCTAAATTGTCTTTTTCTAAATTTGAAATCTTTTCATTTAAAATTTCTTTTTCTACTTTTAAACTTTCAATAGTCTGTTTCAAATTTTGTTCTATTTTTTTACTTGCTTCACTATTTTGTAATCGCTCACTTATCAGATTTTCTTTAGATTTTATTGTCTCCTCCTGTAAAACATGAAATTCTTGTCTTTCTTTTTCAAACTGTGTTATTATTGCCTCTTTCTCTTTAGATAATTCTTCTATTTTTAGTGTTAAATTGTTACATTTTTCTTCTAATTTTGCTACACTTTCTTTATGTGCAGTTTCCAATGTTTCCTTGTCTATCTGAAACTGCTTTTTTAGTTGTGAAACATATGCTTCTGCCTTCTTTTTGTATTCTGACACTTTTGTACTATTGTCAGTTTCAAATTTTTCCTTTATTTCCTTTAGTTCCACTTGATGTTTTTCTGATAATTCCTGGAGATTGGCTTGATGTCTTTCAGACAAACTATTCAATTGTTTTTCTAGTTCCAGGATTCTTGAGGATTCTTTAGCCTCAAATTCTATTGAATGGTTTTCATTTATTTTTGCCATTTTCTGATCCCATTCCTTTGTCAAAGTTTCCTTCAATAAATCAATTTCCCGACTTTTCTGCTCTGATATTTTGTTAATCTGATGTTCATAATCCTGTTTTAAATTGTCTCTTTCCTGTAACAAGTTCTGAAGTTTGTTTTCACTGTCTCTAACTTTCTCCTGGATTTCCATAGATTCTTTGTTCAAACGGTCACATTCGCACTGGAATTTGGCACAATTTTCCTCACTAACCGACAATCTATTTTTAGTATCACACAATTCACTTTCTAACTCTGAAAGAGCAGTTTCATCTTGAGATTTTTGTTGGATTGATTCAACCATTCGTTTCTCTGATTCTTTCAATTTTGACGATAAATCATTTTCTACAGCTTCTAATTTGTTCTGTAGGCTGATGATGTCATCATTTTTGGCTGACAAAGTCTCTTTTAAACTAGAAATTTCTGTATTTTTTTCCTGAATGGATTTCTCTAGATCAATTACAGCAACTCTGGAAGTGCCAGTATCTTCTTCCAGCTGCAGAAGCTTAGTGTTTGCATGTGATAATTCCGAAGATACACTATCCTTTTCTTTTCTTTCATTGTTTAATTGCTCTTCTAACACAGAAATCTGATTTTTCAGTTCATAACATTCTGTGTTTAATTGTTCTGTTTCCATGGTAACATTTCTAACCTTTTCACTTTGCTGATTTTGCAACTCTTTCAATTTAGCGGTAAATTTCTGTTTCAGCTCCTGAGTTTTACTCTTCCATTGTTGTTCAAGATTTTTCATTTCCTCTTTGTGTTGTTCCTGTTGTTGAAGAAACTTATCTTCATTTTCTTTGTCTTTTTCCTGCAATGATGATTCCTGCGATTTCATGTCTGCTATCTGTTGTTTTAAAGCTTGTCTTTCATCTTCAAATGTTTTTTCTTGTTTCTCTATCTCACCCTTCATTGCCAAAATTTGGCTTTCGTAACTTTGAATACAATCATGGAGTTTTTCTTCTGTTTCTGATACTTTGTTGTTCAACTGTGTTAAATTTGTCTGAAGTTCAACATCATTAGCAGCCATATCTGATAAACGTTTCTCATAGTCCTTTTTCAAATCAGAAATCTCTTTTTCATGTTTTTCATAAACCTCTTGAAGAGAATGAACAAGATTATCTCCCTTTTCTTGTAATACTGATTCTAAATTAGAAATGGATTTTTCTTTTTCGGATAATTTTTGTACCAAGTCTTCTCTCTGTTGTTGATATTCGGATTTCATATTTTGTAAATTAATTTCATGTTCCTCAGAAAGAGTTTTCAATTTTTCATCTTTACTTTGACAATCTTCACTTAATGATTTTAATTTTTCTTCCAAAGTTTGTTGAACATTTTCTAGTTCTACAATTTTTTCTGCTGACTGTGCTATCTCCAACTCTTTTTGCTGTTTTTCAGTTGCATACTCATTAGCATCATTTAATAACTGTTCACTTACTTTTTGTAATTTAGACTCTGAGCTAGAAATATTTTCAGTGAACTCAGCTTCTTTTTGTTTTATTTCTGTTTCAAGAGAGCTAACTTGTTCTAATGCTGCGTCTAACTTTGACTGAAGAACATTCCTTTCTTCTTCATATTTTTCTTTCAGAGTGACCATTTCTCCTTCCTTTTCTTGCTGAAAACTAGTCAAAGTATTTTCATTTTCTGTCTTCAAATTTTCATTCTCTATTCTCATATTATCTAGATCTGATTTCAAAGCATTGACAGTTTCTTGATGTTTTGACGTTAACTCCTGAACTGTTTCATCACGTGATGCTTCTAAATTTTTTACCTGCAATTCATGATTTTTGACTAATTCCTCCAATTTACTTTCAAATATTTCTTTTTCTTTAACTAATTTTTGTTCCCATTCCTGTACAAAATTTGTCATATCTGATTTATGCCTTTCTTCTAACTCCGAGAATTGCTGGGCTTTGTTGGCTTCCAAATTTTTCATTATGTCTTCCATACCAAGTTCTTTCTCCTTCGTGAGCTCCGATAACTGCCGATCAAAGCTTGCCTGTTTTTCATTTAATTTCTCTTGGAATTTTTCTTTCATTTTAAGCATGTTTTCTTTAACTTTTTTCTGTTGTTCTTCAAATTTAATTCTAAAACTTTCTTCCAAATTTTTGTAATTAACTTGTTCATTTTCTAACTTTGCATTCAGTTCTTCAATTTCTTTGGCATGACTTTCAGCTAAAGACTGTTTCTCAGCACTAAGAATAGAAATTTGTTCTTCTAAGTTAGTTTTATCTTTTTGTGTGGATTCTAGCACTTGATTAGTTTGGTCGAGATTTCCGTGAAGTTCCTTTATTCGAGATGTCACTTCACCTTTCAGGTGAGAAAACTGTTCTTTCATAGAAGTGATTTGTTCTTCCTTAGAAGCCAATTCATTTGTTTTTTCTTTTAAAGCATTTTCTAAAGCAGAACATTTTCCCTCATATTCTGAACACTTGGCTTCTAAACTTTGCATTAGTGATCCATTTTCTCCCATCATGCTTTTCAAAGCCTTAACTTCCTCTTCTTTTAAAGCAACAGTTTGTTCCAAATTTTTACAATCGCCACTTTTTGATTCCACTTCTTTTTCCAGAGATATAAGCTTCTCCTCAAGAATTCCTTTTTCACTGACAATTTGTTGCTGATTTGCACTAAACATTTCTTGAGTTTCACTCACTTTTGTCTTGAGCTCTTCGTTCGTTTTCAATGTTTCTTCTAATGTTAATTCAAATCCTTTCACTTTCTCTTCTAAAACGGATTTTTCTCCATTCACTTTCATAAACGCTTCATTAGCCTCTCGTAATTTTTCATCGAATTCAATCAACTCTCTATTTTTTGTCTCGATCTGATCAGCTAACTGTTTAATACTATCATCAGAGGAGGCTGAAATGGCTGTCATTGTGTTACTATGATCTTGTAAAATATCGTCCAATTTTTTCTGCCATTCTGTTTCACTTGTTTCCCTTTCTTGTTGCAATACCTCGGTTTGTTGAACCAGTTCAGCCTTTTCATCTCTCAAATTTGAAATATTTTGTTGTAACTGTTCAACTTGTAATTTAAAATTCATTATTTCCTCTTCCATGTTTGATTTGGTGTTTTCGAACTGTGTAGATAAATTTTCTATATCTTTTGACAATTTGGTATTTTGATCTTTTTCCTGTTGTAATTCAGTATAAATTTCAGTTTTCTTATTTTCAAACTCTTCACTCATTTTGATAATGGAAGACTCTTTTTCTGATAATGCATTCTTCAGCTGGTGAACTGTTTGACTAAGCTGTTCAACTTGCTGGCTTCTCTCCTGAAGTAATGGCTCTAAATTGGATTTAAGAGTGGCTATTTGAGATTTATAAAAAGTTTCAATGTCACTACTTGAACCCTGAAGCGACTCCTCATGTTGTCGAGTGAGAGACTCTAATTCAGTATTATGTTTATCCACAAGGGAAGTAACTCTCTCTTGTAGTAATTTTTCATGTTCCTCCTTGAGAGAGTCTATTTCTTTTTGATGATGACATTTCAGCATATCTAGATCTGCATCAAACATCTTTTTCTGTTCATCAAGATCATTTTCACTTTTTGTACTCAAACTTTCAAACTTTTCCTTTAATTCTGCCAACTGATTTTCTAATTCAAATTTTTCCTAAAAATAAAAAAATAAGTTTTACTTACTGTAAAATCACAAATATTCATGGGGGGGTTAAATTTTTCTATTTTCATGGGTTATTGAAATCACAAAATCAAATGTCTCTGAAAATTTTTAATTACCATTGCTCCCAATGGGTTTTTTTTCACAAAACTCAATTCCACAAAAAATTCTATCAACAGAATTTTTAAAATAGGCAAAAACATGAAATTTTAATTCAATGAATATTAATTTTTTTTTCACAAAACACAATTCCACAAAAATTTCTATCAACAGAATTTTTAAAATAGGCAAAACCATGAAATTTTAATTCAATGAATAATAATGATTCTACAGTAATACACATAGTTTTACACACTTACATACAAACAATGTACATGTAAATCATAAAATCCATGACTTTCACATCATCTAACTACTGACTGATGAACAGAGAACCATTTCCAAAAATGTTTTCAATTTATAATCATTATTACTATAATAATAATAATAATAATAATAATAATAATAATAATAATAATAATAAAGATAGCTAGAATGTATACTTGTGAGCAAATTTATGTCTGCATATCAGCTCGGTTTTATGTGTTTTGAAACGTACTATAGTTGAAGGCATTTTGTCTTAAGTGTTTATTCAAAGTTTTAAGTGTGAGAATCTGGAAAGAAGCGAACAAATTGTTTATAATAAGTTTACTTCAAGATGCCCTTGGGGTGTTTCCGTCACAATAGAGATCAAGGCCTGTTGTTTTAATCAGATTTCTCTGCAGTCTTTCTGAAATGCAACAAAAACAGGAGGAAGCGACCTTTCCATGCTCAATCCCTACCAGTTCACAAAATTTTAACCTGATCAGATAAGAAACAAAGGAGAAGATTTATGCAGAAACAAGGGAGAATAATAATAATATTATTATTATTATATATTATTATTATTATATAATAATAATATTATTATTATTACAAGTAACAACAAGATGTCTGCTGATATGCAGACACGATAACAATTATTATTATTGTTATAATTATTACTATTATTTTTAAATGTGTTATTATTATTATTATTATTATTATTATTATTATTCAATGTGAAATTTTAAACATTATTTTATGTAAAACTTTGTTTATTTATAACCATTTATAGCTGTTTGAAAGATCATAAAAGTTTTCTTTTAATGACATTTTAAAATCTGATGCCTCATGTCACATAGAATTGTACTACAACATCACTCAATCACTGGTGACATAGATATATACAAGAAAAATAATTAACTGACTCGGATGAGCTACAGAAATAAATTAATACATGTGCAGATTCTAGTTTGAGAAGGATTTTAAGTATGCATGCCAAACCAATGTAATTTTCTTTAAGTATTCCAGTTTTTCCCACCTTTCCAAAAATGATGACTGCCTAGATATTAATGAAATAATTTAACACAAATCCATTCACCCATCTTACCAAATGAATACTAGAACAGTCAACCTCTCCAATACCTTACAAGACCAATCTAAAACTGACCTTGTTTTTTGTTCTACACATCTAACTTTGGTACCTGACACATAATCTTATGAAAGTATACATTTGTGCCAAGTTTGATTAAAATCCATCCAAAGATGTGTAAGTTATGGAGTGGACACTGTATTAAAACAAACAGACAGATAAGATGACAATGTGATTCCTATACACCCCCATATCAGCATTTCAGCACTGGGGTTGGTTTGGGTTTGTTATAGCTATTTTACATACACTATTTAGATTAGTAACTTGAATTTGTAGCTCATCTCGAAGTGAATCCTGCTGTGATAATGCTGCCATTTTTTGAAGATCTCTTTCTTCCATAGCTAGTCTCATTTCTTCTTCCTTGTCTTGAAGCTTTACATTTAATTCATCTTGAAGTTGCTTTGTTAAAGTCTCCCTCTCCTTTTCCTGGAATTAAAATTTACAATACTTGTGTTAAGCAAGATAATATGTAAGTAAAACGAAAAAAACTGTACTGCCATTGACTGGCAAGGAATTATAAAAACTTATATTGAGATACCAAGTAAAACAAGCTATAAAGTTGAAGAAGTGACAGAGAAACCCATGTGACATGCTTTCAATAATGAATGTAGGGTTTTTCAATGCCACATGCAGGGTAACTCACTTCATTACCTACAGGTTTTATTGTTGGACTTCAGAATAATCTAAGACTTGAAAAAAGCTCACTCCATAGTACATGAAGATCCCTCCTGTAACTGAAGAGACATGTACTTTGTTAAGCTTTAGTTTAGTCTTCCAGAGTCTATAGTCTCATTAGCCTAGCTGTGATTTTTCTTAGTTTAAATGACATAAAAAATCATCATACATGACTCTCCCAGTCCATTTTTTAAAACTTTTCTACCTGTACTCATTCACCAATCAGATAGGTGCGCTCTATGAATATGAAATTAAAATCTTGATTCATGACATACCAAACAGCCTAGATAGGGCTCAAACCCATGACCTCTTACTTTTGGGACAAGGGCCTTAACCACCTGGCTATGTGTCTCAAGAAGGTACCATTAAAATCATTGATTCTTCATCAATGACATATAAAACAGCCTGGATAAGACTCAAACCCAAGACCTCTTAGATAGGGTCAAGGGCCTTAACCACCTGGCTATGTGTATCCAGAGACAATGGATTATGTTACCTTTAAAATCATTGATTCTTGATATGATTTGGTTTGTTCTTCCAGCTGTTTCTGCCAGAATTGATCTCTTTCCTCTGAAACTTTTCTCACATTTTCTGACATCTGTTTCTCGTTTTCATCCTTTTGAAAAAAAAATTAAATTAAATTAAAACCAATTTAGCTAATTACTGTATGAATAACATACATAACTCAATATCATTTTTTGTCAGGAATAATTTTTTGAGGATATGCCTATAGGCAAGGTGAGCTAATAATTATTATAAATGATCTGTTGTTTAGACTCACCAAGTCATGATTATTCTTTTTACATTTGTATATCAAGGTGGTCAGTTCTGGGATGATGGAGGAAACTAAAGGAGTACAAGCAGGAAAATAATGACCTATTGTATGTAATCTGATTAACTTTCTCATCAATATAAAGTAATGCAAAGAAAAAAATGTGGGTCATGGCTTTTGAGAAAATGATTAAAGAAGTCTAATATTTTTGACTTGGTCATGTTTATCATACCTTCAGACAAGTGACTGCTGCTTGCTTTGCTCTGGATAATTCCTGAATCAAAATTTCTTTTTCCTCTTCCATTGTTTTTTCTGCTGCTTTAATTCTCTCCTCCATTTCTGTGAGAGCTTGTTTTTTATCCTCTTTCATCTTTTTGATAATTTCTCTGGATTTTTCTAACTTTTCTTGAGCTACAACAATCACACAATTTTGTCACAAATAGTTTAAATTACACAATGTTTAATAATTATCCTTATTTTTTTATTTATTTTTAATTTTTTTTTTTTCTTTTTTTTTTTTTTTCTTTTTTTTTTCTTTTTTTTATTTTTTTCATTTTTTTATTTATTTATTTTTTTTTTATTTACTTTTTTTATTTTTTGCAAAATATATTGGGATATTGCTTCTTTTAAAAACAATTTTATTTACAAATTAAGTATATTTTTTGTTGCTATTTCTGAAATAAAACAGGAGTTTATTTCAATTTTATCTGAAAAAAACACACCATAATGAATTAAAAATTTCCAACAAAGAATTTTAAGAAAATTACAAAGCCTATAGTATCACTTTAAAATGAATGGTGTTATCAAAGTACTGAGAGTACTGAAAGCAGAATATCTTCATACAATGTTGTAAAAATTCAATGATTCAAAACCATAAATGTTGATTTAAATATTAATCTTGACTTTGAGTTTTAAAGTGTTTGTTTGGGTTAGTTGGACTGTTGTGCCGAAGTCTCACAATCACTCAATCAATGTAAGTATACACTCAACTCAAATTAGGGGATATTTTAAAGTCAATTTTTAAGACATCATGCACTTTAAATTGAATATCTTATGTTTTATTTTTAAATTGTTTAGTGTAGGTTTGTTAAAAAAAACATTGTCTTTTAAACTTAAAATTTTTTAAATATTGATGGGAAAACATTGGGAATATGTGAGTTGAGTGTACACTCAATTTAGTAAATGATTGTAATACTGGGGGCTGCAGAAAATTTTTTACCTGCAGCAAGCAAACTGACAAACTTTCTCACACCAGAAACACCCTAGGGGACTCCAACATATGAGGTAAGAGCACTGTGGTCATATCCTGCACTGAAGATCACATAATCATTGAAAAGGTGATCTATATACTATGAACTATGATCCAGCACTTTCAACCAATATGACAAAGAAAAATTTTAGGGGTGTTAAAGATATAAACGTAAAACTGTACATTAAAGAACACCTCTCTATAAGGGCCACCTGCTAATAAAGGCCAATAAAATTCTATCCCAGTTGCTCTTTATTCATATTATTTAAACTTGTATATAAAGACCACTTGTCCATAAAGGCCACTTCTACTGACTCCCATGGGTGGCCTATATTGACAGGTTTGATTGTACTTACAAGATTTTTCTAATTTCTCAATACGTTCTGTATATTCTTTGTTATTTTCCTGCAGTAACTGACACTGCTGTTTTAATTCTGCCAGTTCCTGATCTTTTAATTCCATTTCTTCATGAACCTGTTTCTTTACTTCAGCGATGGCAATTTCTCGGTCAGTTTCCAACTGTTCTATAACCTTACGCGCTTCCTTCATTTGACGCTGAAGTTTATTTACATTTTCAGGTGAAGCTGTACCCTGCAACATCATTTAAAAAATATTGGAATATAAATTTTGTTCTAAATACATGATGTGCATAAGCAATAATTATTCTGACTAAGGTTGTCAAGGTAATCAATTGATAAAAAAAATAGCTGTGCCTGGAGCGCATGTTACGCCCATCAGATATTTAAACTTCTTTTTTAATGTCTTAAACAACTTTTAGCTGAAACATATTTTTTTAAAACAAAAGTAGCAAATTTATTTCTCAATGTTTATTCACAAACCTTTTTGATTATAGGACAAATATAACACAAAAGTTTCATAAAAAAAGTTCAAATGATTTTTGAGTTACAACATGCAAAAAAAATGCCTAAAATTTTACAATTAAAGGCCAATAACTCTACAACAAGACAACATACATATCCCAAAAATAAAAGGGAGCTCTCTGCCATGGATACCAATATAACACAAAAGTTTCATTCAAATTGTTCAAAGCATTTTTGAGTTATTATACAACATGCAGAAAAATGCCTTAAATATGACAATTAAAGTCCCATAACTCTGCAGTGACAAAAAAAAGGAATCTCAAAAATAAAAGGGATAAAAATATAACACAAAAGAGCCTTTAAAATAGTTTAAAGGAAGTTTCAGTTATTGTATAACATGCAAAAAATGCCTAAAATTTGACAATTAAAGGCCAATAACTCTGCAATGAGAAAACATACAAATCTCAAAAACGAAAGGGAGTTTTCTGCCTTAAATACAAACATTTCACAAAAGTTTCATTAAAATTGCTCAAATCATTCTTGAGTTAGCGTACGACATGAACATACGGATGGAAGGACAGACAGACGGACGAACGGACGGACGGACAGACTGCACCATACCATAATCTGTCCCGTCATAGACAGGAGTATAAAAATTGAGCAATAAACAGGCTTTGTGTTATCCATAGTACATGTATTTAAGAAATTGGAAATTTGGGAAATTAATGAAGTTTGTTTGTTGTTACAAGTTACATCATCAATTTTTTATCTATTCATAAGAATAAAATACATGTAGTTTATGCAATAGCAATGTTACTTTTACAAAATTTAATTTCTAAATTTTGATGTACCATACTAAAATAAAACACAATGCAAATGCTTGTTATTCATGTTATACTCCAATAAAATAATGCATCTATAGCCATGCCTGATCAAGGCTGGAACTACTTTACTCAGATCTGCTGGGTCAGAATATGGATCATTCATCTCGTATGGACATCAGCATTTGTGTTATATTTTAAATGTTTGTTTTTTCTTCAAAATAACACGAATGAATTTAGATTACAAATAAATCATGAAAATAAAAAATATTATTTTTTAAATTGATGTTTACATCAGATATCGTCTGCAATACACAATTTATACAAAACATCAACACTGAACAGAAGGTGTGATTTCTGTCTTGGCCTTTTTGATTGGTTAATTTGCTGACAGGTCTTACGAGGAAAGGCTTGAATTTCAATTGTATTGTTTAGATAAAAATAAAGACGACTGAAACAAAGTACTGTTTTATGTTTTAGTCCTAACACAGAAATGGAGATTAAATTAAAAGAAATAACTTGTGTTTTAAAAATTTTATAACAGTCATTACATGAATAACACTCTTCACATTTTTTCATAATGCATCTTAATTTTATCCATTTCGTTGTTTTCAACTAACCCTAATTTTATCCATTTTACTGTTTCTACTTACCTTGATTTTATCCATTTCACTGTTTTCTACTCACCCTAATTTTATCCATTTTACTGTTTTCTACTCACCCTAATTTTATCCATTTCACTGTTTTCTACTCACCCTAATTTTATCCATTTTAATGTTTCTACTCACCCTAATTTTATCCATTTTACTGTTTCTACTCACCCTAATTTTGTCCATTTTACTGTTTCTACTAACCTTGATTTTATCCATTTCACTGTTTTCTACTCACCTTAATTTTATCCATTTCAATGTTTTCTACTCACCCTAATTTTATCCATTTCACTGTTTTCTACTCACCCTAATTTTGTCCATTTTACTGTTTCTACTCACCTTGATTTTATCCATTTCAGTTTTCTACTCACCCTAATATTATCCATTTTACTGTTTCTACTCACCTTGATTTTCTCCATTTCACTGTTTTCTACTCACCCTAATTTTGTCCATTTTACTGTTTCTACTAACCTTGATTTTATCCATTTCACTGTTTTCTACTCAACTTAATTTTTCCATTTCACTGTTTTCTACTCATCCTAATTTTATCCATTTCACTGTTTTCTACTCACCCTAATTTTATCCATTTTAATGTTTCTACTCACCCTAATTTTATTCTTTTCACTGTTTTCTACTCACCCTAATTTTATCCATTTTACTGTTTCTACTCACCCTAATTTTATCCATTTCACTGTTTTCTACTCACCTTGATTTTATCCGTTTCATTGTTTCTATTCACCCTAATTTTATCAATTTTAATGTTTCTACTCACCCTAATTTTATCCATTTTACTGTTTCTACTCACCCTAATTTTATCCATTTCACTGTTTTCTACTCACCTTGATTTTATCCGTTTCACTGTTTCTACTCACCCTAATTTTATCCATTTTACTGTTTCTACTCACCCTAATTTTATCAATTTTACTGTTTTCTACTCACCTTGATTTTATCCGTTTCACTGTTTTCTATTCACCCTAATTTTATCCATTTTAATGTTTCTACTCACCCTAATTTTATCCATTTTACTGTTTCTTCTCACCCTAATTTTATCCATTTCACTGTTTTCTACTCACCTTAATTTTCTCCATTTTACTGTTTCTACTCACCCTAATTTTATCCATTTTACTGTTTCTACTCACCTTGATTTTATCCGTTTCATTGTTTCTATTCACCCTAATTTTATCAATTTTAATGTTTCTACTCACCCTAATTTTATCCATTTTACTGTTTCTACTCACCCTAATTTTATCCATTTCACTGTTTTCTACTCACCTTGATTTTATCCGTTTCACTGTTTCTACTCACCCTAATTTTATCCATTTTACTGTTTCTACTCACCCTAATTTTATCAATTTTACTGTTTTCTATTCACCTTGATTTTATCCGTTTCACTGTTTTCTATTCACCCTAATTTTATCCATTTTAATGTTTCTACTCACCCTAATTTTATCCATTTTACTGTTTCTTCTCACCCTAATTTTATCCATTTCACTGTTTTCTACTCACCTTAATTTTCTCCATTTTACTGTTTCTACTCACCCTAATTTTATCCATTTTACTGTTTCTACTCATCTTGATTTTATCCACTTCACTGTTTTCTACTCACCCTAATTTTATCCATTTCACTGTTTTCTTCTCACCCTAATTTTATCCATTTTACTGTTTCTACTCACCTTGATTTTATCCATTTCACTGTTTTTCTCCTCTAGATGTTGTTGTAAAGTTTGTTTCTCTTCTGTTAGCTGTGTTATTTTTTCCTTGTTTCCTTTGATAGTTTCCTTACATCTATTTAGCAGGCTTTCTAATCTTTTCACCTGTCATATAAATGATTAAATTTAGTGACTTAATAGTTTCTTATTCCAAAGTATAGATTAATTCACTTTTCTGAAGATGGTGGAGAAAAGTGGAGTTCCAGGAAAAAACTTAAGGCATTTTGCAAGGAAAACAACAAACTTTTTCATACTTGGGAATTAAATCTAAATAGTGAGAGAGACCATAATTCTTAACTGATGCTTTAGACCAGTCAACCGCAAATTAAGCCTTTCTTGGATTATGAATGAAGCCTGAAGGAATTTGGTTAGCTTAACTTATTTGACTAAGTTTACATTGATTATTCTTGATTATTCTGTATAAGTGAAGTGGATTGAAGTAATGATGATTTATGTCCCATTCAAGATTCTATCACCTTTATTGAGGCTAGTTTTGATATGGTGGAGAATCCAGAGTGCAGTACAGAGAAAATCACTGACATTCAGCAAGTGATGACAAACTTTTTTACACTGTGCCTACATGATAAACAAAGCTACACAATGAGATACGCTGTGATCTGTAAACATGCTTTGGACCACAAAGCCAAAGAGCCCCTTATCCAAGAAAGTGGTAAGTGGCCTATTCATGTTTAAAATATAAAGTTTTAAATTTTAAAATCTTTAAAGTCTTTAGCATGCAATGAAAGAAAAGATATTGGTTTCACATCTCAACCAAAACACATATACTTAATAATATGCCTTTTTTTAGACTTGGTGTGGACAGGAGATCAAAATTCCTCAATGAATATTACCACAATTCTATTAGGTTTGAACCAATAACCTTCAATTTTGAGACCTAGCCACATACCACTTGTTCCTTTTATGATGAAAAAAGTATTGTTGATTACCACAATTTGTTCAGTCTTATTTGGCATTAAACTGAGTTTTTTTTTTTTTAATAAACTTTGTAATACTTAACTGATAAGCGAGCTGATGGGATTGATGGAAGTGGAATCAATAAATGGTTTTACACCATCAATCAAGATCCTCTAAACTCATACCTACACAGTCAGTTTTTAAATGGTGGGGGACCCAGATTACCCAGAGAGGACCGTCAATTTTTGGCAATCAAATTGACAAACTTTCTGCCTTAATGGGACTGATTAGAACCCAGGCAATGAAATGCATATGATCTGTAAGCAGGTATTTTAGGCCACTCAAAACTGATGTAACACAGAAACTGATCGGGGGCCATTTTCACAATCATTCACTCAGCAGAGTGTACACTCAACTCAAATATTCCCAATTTTCCCTCATCAATATTTTTAAAAATTTAATTTTTATGAGACAAGGTTTTGTTTTGTTGAACAAACCTACACTTAACAATTAAAATATTACATGAGATATTCAATTTTAACTGTGTAATGTCTTAGAAATTGACATTGAAATATTCCTGAATTTGAGATGAGTGTACACTCAGTTGAGTGAATGATTGTGAAAATGGGGCCGGCATTATAATGAGATATTACCTTTTCATTCAGTGTCTTTATGTCTTCATTAGATGAGTCATTTGTGGGGGCAGAATCTGTCTTTTTACTTGAATCTTTCTTCAACTTCTGTTCCAATTCTTCTGGTATCTCTTTTCCTTCCTTTAAAAGTCTCACCTAAAAATGAGACAATTACAAAACAAAATTGATTTGAGAACAACAATTTATATGTTAATGTAAATATTAATTTCCACCAAAAACACAGCGATACCGTTAATCGGGAAATTTTGGTTGTAGTTTAATTTTGGCTTATTTGACACCCAATTTAAAAGTGCCAAATAAAACACGCCAAAATAATATACATGTATATCTTGAAAAAGAAATGCCAATATTAAGCGGTAACACGTAACTGAAAAGCGATATCCCTGTGTTTCACTTCGTTTTGATTCGGTTGCGGGAGTGTCTAAACTGATTTTGTAAATACATTTCTTTTTTCTAGCTTATGCTTGATTTTGCTTCACATACCAGAACTAGTTGTGTGATTCTGGGAAAAGATTTTATAAATATTTGTGTTTAATTAATGAAGTTTCATTAAAATTTATTTCAATTTGTATCTAGAATATCGTTATATTATTATTATACCAGTTGACTTACTAATTCATTCCGTTTCCCAGTTTACAAATTATAACACTTCCGGTTTTCATTATGCATAATTTGTTGGCTTAGGAGTCGCAGTCTGTTAAACACCTTTCTCAGTGAGGTGCCAAAATAAAACACTTTATTCACTGAAGTGCCAAAATCAAACCCACCAAAATTAAACAACCACATTTTGAGAAAAAAACTGCCAAATATCTCGACGCCAAAATTTCCTGATTTACGGTATTCACAAAATGATAATTACATATTTTAAGTCTGGAAGTTTTTTTTATTCCTTGTAAACTTCATTTATGCAAATAAAACATGTTATATGCTCTATATTATCTTCAAAAACTTTAAATTATAAGTCAAGGCAAGTAAAAAAAACAAAAAAAAAACAAGAGGCCCATGGGCCTTAACGCTCACCTGAAGATATGTCCAATATTGTTTGCAAAGTGCAATAGACAATATATTAAGTACAGAAACTTTAAAAGATAATTTATAATTTTAGTATTCCTATGTTGATATGACCTTTAGCTTTAAACATATAACCTTAAACCATATATCAAAATGATCGTTGTCGCAATACCTACAATATTCTAATAAACATGCTTATACAAAAAGTTAATAGTTTTCAAGATAATTAGCAATTTAAGTCTTATTTTGCAGCTGTGACCTTGAACTTTCAACATATGACTATGAACCATATATCAAAATGATCTTTGTCACAATACCTACAATATTGTAATAAACATGCCTATACGAAAAGATAATAGTTTTCAAGATAATTAGCAATTTAAGTCTTATTTTGCAGCTGTGACCTTGAACTTTCAACATATGACCTTGAACAATATATCAAAATGATCACTTAAGCAATACCTACAATATTCTATTATACATGCCTATACAAAAAGTTAATAGTTTTCAAGATAATTAGCAATTTAAGTCTTCTTTTGAAGCTGTAACCTTGACCTTTCAACATATGACCTTGAACAATATATCAAAATGATCGCTTAAGCAATACCTACAATATTCTTATATACATGCCTATACAAAAAGTTAATAGTTTTCAAGATAATTAACAATTTAAGTCTTCTTTTGCAGCTGTGACCTTGACCCTTCAACATACGACCTTGAACCTTATATCAAAATGACCGTTGTTGCAATACCTGCAATATTCTAATATACATGCCTATACAAAAAGATCATAGTTTTCAAGATAATTAGCAATTTAAGTCTTCTTTTGTAGCTGTGACCTTGAACTTTCAACATATGACTATGAACCATATATCAAAATGATCGTTGTCGCAATACCTACAATATTCTTATAAACATGCCTATAGGAAAAGTTAATAGTTTTCAAGATAATTAGCAATTTAAGTCTTATTTTGCAGCTTTGACCTAGAACTTCAACATATGACCTTGAACCATATATCAAAATGATCTTTGTCGCAATACCTACAATATTCTAATATACATGCCTATACAAAAAGTTAATAGTTTTCAAGATAATTAGCAATTTAACTCTTCTTTTGAAGCTGTGACCTTGACCTTTCAACATATGACCTTGAACCATATATCAAAATGATCGCTTAAGCAATACCTACAATATTCTTATATACATGCCTACACAAAAAGTTAATAGTTTTCAAGATAATTAGCAATATAAGTCTTCTTCAGCAGCTGTGACCTTGACCTTTGAACATATGACCTTGAACCATATATCAAAATGATTGTCATGTCAATACCAACAATATTCTTATATACATGCCTATACAAAAAGTTAACAGTTTTCAAGACAATTAGCAATTTAAGTCTTCTTTTACAGCTGTGACCTTGACCTTTGAACATATGACCTTGAACCATATATCAAAATGATCGTCATGTCAATACCTACAATATTTTAATATACATGCCTATACAAAAAGTTAATAGTTTTCAAGATATGGTGACAAATATATAATTTTTAGCAATTTCCCCACTAAGTGCCTTACAATTTCCCCATTTTGAGCCCCATGGCTACCATTTGTGCAAATCTGAAAATAGATGACCTAAGGATGTTATAAATGAAATAATTAAGGTATATCTCTTGTAGATTCAGATGAGAAGATTTTTAAAATTTTTCACTATTTTCCCCCTTATGGGGCCCCAAGGGGACATAACTCCTTCATTTGTGCAAATCTGAAAGGGCTTTACCCAGGCATGATGGTTACCAAGTTTCATTAAATTTGGCCCAGTGGTTTTGGAGGAGAAGATTAAAATGTAAAAAGTTTACGCACGACGGACGACGGACGACGGACGACGGACGACGCACGACGCACGACGGACGAAGATGGATAGCAATAGCTCATCTGAGCATTCAGCTCAGGTGAGCTAAAAAAAACAAACAAAACAAAACAAAAAAAAACAATTCTGACACTCGAACACACAAGCTAAAAAGAAGTGCCAAAGTTTGGGTAATGAGATGGTACCTTTGCACAAGGTCCTTCTCAAAACTGAACCATGGAATAACATGTACAAACCTGTGTCTGGAAAACTTTTATGTGTTCATCTTTCTCCTCTAACATAAGTCTATAATTGTCTTCTAAGTCTTTTTTAGCTAGCATATCTAACTGGATCTGTTCTTTTAACTCAGATATCCGCCTGAATGCCCTGTCCTGAGATTGTGTTAGTGTGTTCTAAAATAGAATAATTTATACATTTACTCTTCAGAGTCTGCTGTGCTCATCTGGACCTAACTGAGTTGTTATTTTAGCTCAAAGAATCCCCTTGTCTTTGGATTGTGTCAATGAGTTCTAAAATAAAATAATAAACAAATTTACTCATCAGGACCTGTTGTGCTCATCTGGACCTAACTGAATTGTTATTTTAGCTCAAAGAATCCCCTTGTCTTTGGATTGTGTCAATAAGTTCTGAAATAAAATAATAAACAAATTTACTCATCAGGACCTGTTGTGCTCATCTGGACCTAACTGAGTTGTTATTTAAGCTTAAAGAATGTCCTGACCTGGAACTGTGTCAGTGTTTCTAAAATAAAATGTTTAAATTTACTCAATAGGACCTGTTGTGCTCATCTGGACCCCACTGAGCTTATTGCCCTATTCTGATATTGTGTCAGTGTGTTCTAAATAAAGTACATTAAAAAATAAAGTATAAAGTTGCTCAAAGGGCCTGTTGTGCTCATCTGACTGCATAAAGTGTGATTTTATATTTTAATACTGGTTTGACTAATCATATTCCCTTTAACTGTATGGAAATAAAAATACAAAGTGGCTGTCAACTCTCAAACAATTAAAATTTTGATAATTTAGTTTAACCACACCCAAACACTGTCAACTCTCAAACAATTAAAATTTCGATAATTTAGTTTAACCCCACCCAAACACCCTATACCATGAAGCAAATAAGGCAAATGCTTATCTTTGTTTCAAAATACAGGTCCTAAAAGTAAAGGGCTCTGTGATGCCTTTCCAATGCAAAGTTTACATGTACTTCCAACATACCTCTTGTTCATCTGATTGTTTGTCAGCTGGGTAAACTATTGCAATGTCAAATTGAAAATGGACCCATGAATTGTCACTTTGTAGCAACTCTGACCTTGGTTCCACAATGATTCCTCAGCTAAGATTTTCTTTAACTTAAATCTGGTAAATTTCAAATCTTGATAATTTGGTTAATTATTCAGACATTCAAGAATTTAGACTGTCATTTTGAAGATTTTCTATAAGCTTGTAACATCTATATTCAGATTTATCACAAAACTTCATTTCTATTTGAAAAATGGATTGACAAAATGTTCTTAATTTAAGGAAAGGAAATTTTTTTAAGTAATGATTGTAAAACTAGGGCCTGCCATTTCACTTTAACATTGTCATACATAGAATTTTTCAAATTAAGAAAAAATATTTTGAGAAAGAGAGGTGTTGAGTTTTTAATATAGTACACAAATATTACCTTAATTTTGTCTCTTTCTTGTAACAAATCTTTATAAATCGTACCAATCTATAAAATAAACATCACACATAATTTTTTTAATAAAACATTCTCTTGGCTTCTTATACAACTTTCATAACATCACTTGTTTCATATATAAGCTCTTTGGATTCCTATATCCCCATTTACTAAGGGTATAAATTTCATTTATAACATTTTTTTCTTACTGTCTATAAGAAAAGAAAATAATTGATTTTCAGGTCACTGTAAAAATTTTCTATCACTTTACTTGTATGAATTAGTGATGTCGCAATCATCGCCGATGATCAATTGTCGGTCATTGTCAGGGCAGCGATCCTAATAATCGATCACAAGATAAATAATCGATCATCGATGACATTGGTGAGTAGTGTCTGGATTGTAGTCAAGTCTGTTTCCTTTCCAGTTCTTGATACTAAAAACAACAGTGGCAGAGTGGTTTCAGATAATTTATCCATATCCAGACCCTTTTCACACCAGTGAGATGCTTTGGCCACTGTCACTCTGTCAGAGCAAGGAGCTATCTGGCCTTGAACTTACAATCACTAAGCGAGAACACTTGGCTTTCACAATAAAAGTAATTATATTCAGCTTTATTTATAACTGAATACTGATGTACAATTACTGAGTAATTCCGATTATTAATCGATTATGCCTCTCTGATTATCGATTATTGTTTTTTGTCTGATTGGACATCAATGGTATGAATGTTTAACCAAACAAGCAACAAAAGCAGTTTCAATAAAATAAATAGCTAAAATCATTAATGCTAACATAAATAGGGTCCCTTTTTATGAAAAGTAAAACATCCTCAATATAATGCAGCCAAAAACTAAACGTTTAAAACTTGAATTTTTCAATCTGTTAGTTTCATATCCTCTTCCTATTATTAAGAGCACCAATATGACAGCATTACTATATCATTTGTTTCTTAGTGACTACAGCATTAAGAGATATCTTGACATTCCAAGTAAAAACTTTTAGTATACTAGTAGATCTTAAAAGGAACAAAATGGATAAGTGACACTGTGAAAATTAACAACTCCCATGTTAAAGGTAAGGGGTTGCCCTTAGATCCTACGAAAACCCTGTTGATCATTAATATCAACCAATCAAAATGTGTATAATTATTTGATAATAAGCACCATACCTCCATGAATTTTGACTTGTACTTCAAGGCTCTCCTTTCATATCGTTTAATGATTGAATATAGATCCTCTTTGCTGTAAGATTCATAGTTAGTCGACTGTTCTTCTATTTCACTCTCTATATCTGATGGTAGCTGGTAGTGCTGGTGGGCAATGCTGGTGTTGGCAAAGAAGCTATCACTGGTGACAGAACTGATGGATGATGTACGAGATCTTGTAGGCTGTGGTGTATCATTACCAGGTAGTGATGATAAGGCAGAGGCAAACTGAAAAGAAATATACTATTATCTATAGGCTGATAACCAATTTATCAAAGTTAAATTCTGTCTAAAGCTTAAAAGAGTCATCTGTCCAGTGCTTAACCCAGTGAAAAAAAAAGAGTTTTACATCACAGTGAAAGTCAGTTCTGAAATTATGAAAACCTGAGTAGAGGGGAAAAAAACCTTTGACTTTCTGCATGTCAATTGACAAACTTTATCACACTAGAATTTGTCTGAGTGGGATTGGAACTTAGGTAGTGTAAACTATCGAGATCTGCAGTGCGTACTTCAAACCACTAAGCCATAGAGTAGTGTAAACTGTCAAGATCTGCAGTGTGTACTTCAAACCACTAAGTCATAGAGTAGTGTAAACTGTCAAGATCTGCAGTGCGTACTTCAAACCACTAAGCCATAGAGTAGTGTAAACTGTCGAGATCTGCAGTGTGTACTTCAACCGCTAAGTCATAGAGTAGTGTAAACTGTCAAGATCTGCAGTGCGTACTTCAACCGCTAAGTCATAGAGTAGTATAAACTGTCAAGATCTGCAGTGCGTACTTCAACCGCTAAGTCATAGAGTAGTGTAAACTGTCAAGATCTGCAGTGTGTACTTCAAACCACTAAGTCATAGAGTAGTGTAAACTGTCAAGATCTGCAGTGCGTACTTCAACTGCTAAGTCATAGAGTAGTGTAAACTGTCGAGATCTGCAGTGTGTACTTCAAACCACTAAGTCATAGAGTAGTGTAAACTGTCAAGATCTGCAGTGCGTACTTCAAACCACTAAGCCATAGAGTAGTGTAAACTGTCGAGATCTGCAGTGTGTACTTCAAACCACTAAGTCATAGAGTAGTGTAAACTGTCAAGATCTGCAGTGTGTACTTCAAACCACTAAGTCATAGAGTAGTGTAAACTGTCAAGATCTGCAGTGTGTACTTCAAACCACTAAGTCATAGAGTAGTGTAAACTGTCAAGATCTGCAGTGTGTACTTCAAACCACTAAGTCATAGAGTAGTGTAAACTGTCAAGATCTGCAGTGCGTACTTCAAACCACTAAGCCATAGAGTAGTGTAAACTGTCAAGATCTGCAGTGTGTACTTCAAACCACTAAGTCATAGAGTAGTGTAAACTGTCAAGATCTGCAGTGCGTACTTCAAACCACTAAGCCATAGAGTAGTGTAAACTGTCGAGATCTGCAGTGTGTACTTCAAACCACTAAGTCATAGAGTAGTGTAAACTGTCAAGATCTGCAGTGCGTACTTCAACCACTAAGCCATAGAGTAGTGTAAACTGTCAAGATCTGCAGTGTGTACTCCAAACCACTAAGTCATAGAGGCCTGTATTTCAGTGACATGAAGAGACTAAGTTTATTATATACCCCTACCCCTTTGGAAGGGATATTAGTCATCACAAAATTACCCCAGTATACCTAAATGGTAATCATTTATTTGCAAGCTGTAAGCAAAAAGGAATACAATGTTTTGCTTAAGGAATATCACATTAATCGACTGAAAAATGAATATATAATCCTTGGTTCAAGAGTCTGTTTCCTTAACCATATGCTCCTGTGGTATATAAATATATTTAGAAACCAAAATGACATTCTACATATGTCAATTATACTCTCCATTTGCATCAATTATACTTTCCACATACATGTATATCATGTATACTTTCCACATGTGTCAATTATACTTTCCACATGTCAATTATACTTTCCATGTGTCAATTATACTTTCCATGTGTGTCAATTATAGTTTCCACATGTGTCAATTATACTTTCCACATGTGTCAATTATACTTTCCACGTGTCAATTATACTTTCCATGTGCATCATACTTTCCACATGTGAATTATACATTCCACATGTGTCAATTATACTTTCCATGTGTCAATCATACTTTCCACATGTGTCAATTATACTTTCCACGTGTCAATTATACTTTCCATGTGTGTCAATAATACTTTCCATGTGTGTCAATCATACTTTCCACATGTCAATTATTTTTTCCACATGTGTCAATATTATTAAGTGAGGATTTAACAAGACTTACATCTGTTGTGGTTTCAAGAGTTTCCTCTTGTAATGGAATGTCAACAAGAAGTCCAGTAGGGGGTTCAGCTCTAGCCTGTTCAGAACCACTTTCACCGGGTGTTGCAGAATGGTTTTTGTTCCCATGGTCTGTCTTTGGTGTACTTTCTGCTAGAGGCTTTGCTGGGCTTTGTTGTGGTGTTGTTCTCTCATCTTCCTGTTAAAAATGAAAATTTAAAGTCCTTAAAAAACTGAGAGCATATTCACCGACATAAATCAAAAACCTGTACATAATTTTCCCTTTTAAAATGAGATTGAAAGAGAGAGGAGTTATTGGATTTTATGCCCCAGTCAAGATTTTTTCACTAATATTTAGGTGGTCAGTTATGAAAAGCTAGAGAAAACTGGAGTACATGGAGAAAACCACCGACCACCATCAAGCAAACTGCCAAGCCCTCTTTTACTAGGATCTACCCAAATGGGATTGAAACGTAGGTGATAGGAGCCTCTATTATCCTTGGGCACAGATTTCATTGATTTGATTTAATAGGGTTTTATGTCCCAGTCAAAAATATTTCATTTATATCAAGATGTCGTCAGCTATAGGTGAAGTGGCAGAAATTTTGATCTTTGCAGTGTGCTTAGTGCAATGTGCAGGGTTTTTAAGGTGTCATTTGAAGGACCCCCTTAGGCTCATTAAGCTAGACCATCAACTCTGTTACATATCATTGTAATGTACATTTTTTATATAGTTAACAAAACCAAATTCCATACAATCTGCATTAAATATAGAATGTGCACATTTTTAAAATCCAAAAGAGTTTCACAATGAGACACTGCAGCTATTCTTTTTCACTGTAAAAATCATGTGGTTTAGGGTGAGTAATTCCAGGATTTTCTCATTTAGCTTCAGCTATGATCACCTTTAACAGGGAACTACTTGTTAAAATTGCACTGGGTGGGTATCTCATTTATATTAGATGATTTCAATCTACTCAATGTGCAAAACTGATCCTTGGGTTTGTGTGCAGTTTTATTTTCTAAACTACAAGATTCAAACAATGAATTTTTTTTCAAGATTAAGAATAGCTGCCGTCTCCCAGAATAAATACCTGTAAGGATTTTAAAAACCTTTGTATTTTCAAACTGAGATGGTATGTACTTTGATGTTGAACAGTTCATCATTTATGAAAAACATAGGTAAGAGTTCCTTATTTGTACCCCTTACTTAAAATATACTATATATACTGTAACTTACCTATGTAGTATATATTAATGTATGGTTGAGTGGGTGGTACAAAAGGACTTTCTAAAATGTATTACTACTAAATGTCACAATGGAAAAGGAAATGATGCAAAATTTATTGATTTTTAAATCCAAAATCTTGATATGACGAGACCAAGTGATATGCCGCTATTAATTTCACAGCCGTGCACAGATCTGGCACTTACTTATTACCAGTCATAGAAAATACCTTCAAGTGGGTCAAAAAGTGACTGTGTGATCTGACTGTCACTGGCGTGAAAACGCGACAATACTCTGAAATGAATGCTTCACTACCCGAGGGTATAACAGTGTATAAGGCAAAACAAACCCCTTCAAAAACCAAGACAGATATACAGAAGAAGAAAACGTAAGCTTGGGACGGACCTTGTTGGCGGGACTTAGAGCATTTCTCAGTCCTGTCTGGGAGACACCTTGCTCGATTTTCTTCTTTAGACTCCTAAACATAGTGGGTTGTTACTAGTAAAGTTCTATGTAGCCCATATTTACATTCTGTTCCTGGTCATGCGCATCAATGTACCCGACACGTTTACATATCTGCATCAAACAGACGCTTTTCTGTTACAGGCATGTATTTTCCACCAATTCTATGAAACACTAATTCGAAATGATTATATAGGTAGGCGCATCAAAATGCACTACAGTCATTTCTCTTATAATTAAATAATAACTATAATTCGTTTTTAATTTTAAATATGTAGTTTTTAGTTTAGTTGAAGTTTATCAGTCAACTATAAAAAAAAATGAACACGTAGGTACATACCATCTCGGATAAATTTTGACACGTGATGTATAAATTTATCTTTTATGCTTGGTATCATATAAAAATGTAGATTAAATTACTCCATCTGCTTAAATAGTTAAAGTATAGGTTTTTAAAATTTATTTATTTATTTATTTTTCATGATTTATTTATTTATTATTATTATTATTATTATTATTATTATTATTATTATTATTATTATTATTATTATTATAAAATTGACTTCTTTCATGAAATTATGAAAATATGAATATTTTCAGAAATTGTTCAATATTGTCTTTCAGTATCTAATAACTTTGATAAATATGCACCATTTCTTCACTAGATTTAGTTTCCGTCCCGGTTCCGATGGAGTTTTATAACAAAGCGGTTTTGATTTGTGTCTTTTCTTGTCTTGTCTTTTTGTTCTTTACTCAGTTGACTCAGTTGGTAGAGTGCTCGATTCGCACGTGGGACGGGTCGGGATTCGAATCCCGGCCGGGTCTTGTCAGGATTTGGAAAATAGTAATTAGTGTTCTTTCTGCGCCAAGCACTTGCTATTTAGAAATAAAAGTCACGTGTCTTTTGGAGGAGACCTTAAAAACTGATGCCCCGTGTCACGACAGACGTGCCCCCCCCCCCCCACCTGCACATTGTCCATATAGCAATGCAAAGGTTAAAATTTCTGCTACTTCACCTGTAGCTTTAATTAGTGATCTCAATATGTGTATATCATGTGTCTTGTTTCGAGATCTAATATCCATTACAGAGCCGGGGGTTTTATAATCAGTGGTCCCAATAATATGTATTTGTCTTGCGTCTTGTTTTTAGATCCAATGTTAGTCCGAATGTCCTCTGACCCTAACACACATAAAACCCGACGACCCGACATAAAACGTGTTAGGGCCACAGGAAATTCGGACTAGTTCCAATGTACGCACAAGGTCGGGAGTTTTATAATCAGTAGTCTCAACACGTGTTTCTTCTGGGTTGCTTTTAATCTTAGCAAGAATACGGTTTTTCTAGCTAGTGTTGGTTGATTGAAAATTGTTTAACGTCACATCAGCTATTTTCCAGCTATTCGTAACAAGACAATTTTTATTTTAAGGTTAATCTTTACTTAAGGTCGCGTGGTGGAGTGTACAAGGGTTTCTGATCTGTAGTGCACTAGTTTGTACTTATAGAAACCTCTATAGTTTTAATACACTCGCCTGTAATATCGCAGATGTCGCAGATCACTTAGTCTATTATACTGGTACAGAGTCAACCAAAAAGGGTCTACGTCGAGGAAATGCCTATCTCATTTTCGATCGACCGCATCGAACAAACAGTAGTGAAACATAATTGGTTTCCATGCCTGAACAACTTGGCCATTTGCAGCCCCTCTTCCGCTAGCCTTTCTCATTTTCGAGCGACCGCATCGAACAAACAGTGGTGAAATATAATTGGTTTCCAGGTCTGAACAACTCGGCCAGTTGCAGCCCCAACCTTCAGCTATAAGTAAATACACTCAAAGTGAGTGTATGGATCCGATGTTACAATTTAAAATAAATAAAATTATGCCTATATTTTTTTATATGGAACCTTTTATGAAACCTTTTTTAGTGAAAGCAATCATAATGAATATAAAAGCCAAAAAATTGTAATAATAATCTGGCATGGCATGTCTGGAAATTTTTCAACACGTTATAACACTATAAAACCCGACGTAGAATGTCTGGTAAAAGCCAAAAAATTGTAATAATAATCTGGCATGGCATGTCTGGAAATTTTTCAACACTTTTTAACACTATAAAACCCGACGTAGCATGTCTGGAAGTTTTTCAGCACGTTATAACACTATAAAACCCGATGTAGCATGTCTGGAAGTTTTTCAGCACGTTATAACACTATAAAACCCGATGTAGCATGTCTGGAAGTTTTTCAGCACGTTATAACACTATAAAACCCAGCGTAGCATGTCTGGAAGTTTTTCAGCATGTTATAGCACTATAAAACCCGACGTAGCATGTCTGGAAGTTTTTCAGCACGTTATAACACTATGAAACCCGACGTAGCATGTATGGAAGTTTTTCAGCACGTTATAACACTATAAAACCCGACGTAGCATGTCTGGAATTTTTTCAGCAAGTTATAGCACTATAAAACCCGACGTAGCATGTCTGGAAGTTTTTCAGCACGTTATAACACTATGAAACCCGACGTAGCATGTATGGAAGTTTTTCAGCACGTTATAACACTATAAAACCCGACGTAGCATGTCTGGAATTTTTTCAGCACGTTATAACACTATAAAACCCGATGAAGCATGTCTGGAAGTTTTTCAGCACGTTATAACACTATAAAACCCAGTGTAGCATGTCTGGAAGTTTTTCAGCAACTATAAAACCCGACGTAGCATGTCTGGAAGTTTTTCAGCACGTTATAACACTATGAAACCCGACGTAGCATGTATGGAAGTTTTTAAGCACGTTATAACACTGTCATGTGCAGAATTTTGAATATTTCTCTTTGTAAAAAATCAAAATTCTGCACCTTACAACACTATTAAACCCGACGTATCATGTTATCATAGTTATAGCACTATGAATATAGACATGCTACGCCGGGTTTTATAGTGCTAAACGTGCTGAAAAACTTCCAGCATACAACTTACATATATAACGTAACATGTCTGGAAGTTTTTCAGCACGTTATAGCACTATAAAACCCGACGTAGCATGTCTGGAAGTTTTTCACTGAGCTCGTTATAACACTATAAAACCCGGCGTAGCATGTCTTGAAGTTTTTGAAGCATGTTATAGCATTCTACAACTTGATGTAGCATGTCTAGAAGTTTTTAGCATGTAAAAGCACTCTTTTATCTGCGGGCATGTCTTGAAATATTGTAAGCAGGTTATAGCTACTCTATGAACTGGAGTAGCATGCCCTGAAGTAATGGTAGCATGTTAAAGCCTAATATGATCCTATGTAGCAATATATGCCTAATGTCATATGTAACTGCTATGACAAAAGGAGACTGCCCTTGGTGATTCAGCGATAGATCGTCTGCCTCATGAGTGGGAAGTTGGGGTTCTAATCTCGACTGTAACATACATGACTTGGTAATTCAAGATATTTATGCCTCTCCTGGCACTTGGAATTAGGAGGACAGAGTATCGACTGTTTCACCCAGTGCCAGAATAATGTAACCGGGGAAGTGATATGCTTTTCTGCAGCAAATTGACTTGGTGAGCTAGCACTTTAACAAAAATCTCCCTAGAGTAGTACAAGGTCGACAGTTAATGGTTCACAATCACACATCTTATGCATAAACAAATTTGTTCCAAGATTATTTCAAGAGATTTAAAGAACCTTGTTCTCATCACCACAGCTGAAAATTGCTGATGTGACATTAAAAAAATTACAGACCAAAAACACACAAATCTACAAAAAGGGCCTTGGTGACCGAGTCATCCAAAATGGAAGAGTTGAGTAATGTTGTTAAACGTCCCAGTCAAAAATATTTTACTTATATCGAGATGTCGCCAGCTATAAGCAAAAGTGCAGAAATTTTGCCTGTGCGTTGCGCTGATGGCATTATACAGCAGGGTTCTTTATCGTGCCACGCCTGCCATGACATGGTACCTTGTTTATTTTAAGTTCCCATCTGAAAAAAGCATGACTTTCATTTTGTAATGCCAAGTGCTTGGCGAAAGAACAGTTACTACCAACTTTCAAGTCTTGGGTCAGACCCGGTCAGGGTTCGAACCCATGTCCTTCCAACTATGGAGCGAGCACTCTAACAACTGAGCTAGCACAGTGGCCCCAAAATGGAAGACTTGTAAACAACAGTACCTCTTGCCAAATAGGTTGGGATGCAACTCTGAAATTAGCCTGTCAAAGGTAGGTTTTTTTTCAAGCACTGTCTTTCCTTCACCATTTCAAAACTGAACACCTTTAAGTGTTGTAAGTGAAAAAAAATCTTGATTTTGGGATTATACCCCACTACCACAGTGCTATTCTAAGTCTGTACAGTAGAGCCAAGAAAATTTTTAAAAAAATCGAACTCATATAAGTATTTGTTGTACTTTATTTGAAATAACATAATGTAAAATATGAAATAATAAACAGACATTTTAAATTAATAACAAAATTCAACAGGAAATGGTATGACAAAGGTTAAAAGTTGACCTCTGGAAATGAAATTCCAGCTGTTACGTTACCCTCCCTAAACTCGAGATCAGCTGAAGTTACAGAAGTAGGAGGAGAGCAATGATATTCGGTCAATTGGTCAATAGAGTAAATGATTTTCCTTGCAACTATAATATATCTCCAATGTCCAAAATCAGGTTGAAATACTAACCCAAATTTTCATAATTATTATAAGAAAATAAATTTTTACAGAATATTTTAATAATATTATGGACCCGACCAAGAATAACAGTCTGGCTGGCAATTAAAACTAAATTTCTATCCCTGTAAGGCAGAGGTATATGTTTTTATGAAAGTTTTTAAGCACCAATTACTAAAACTTAATTCTACGATGACATGATTGGTAAAATAATTATTACATATCTTCAATTTCTAGTTGTAGATATATTACATACTGTAACACTCCAGTATTATCTTAAGAAGCAAATAGGCAAACTTATGATAGATAATAATAGAGATTGCATAATCTTTCAAGATAGCTCAAGTGGAGGGTAGAGAGGGGGGGGGGGGGGGGCGGCACTGATAAGATTACTAGTAGTACGATTTAGATAGGTTGATAGATGGACTAATGGTGTTGTAACCCATGGAGTCAAAACTATCTCACTTATACTGAGGCTGTTAGTTTTGGAATGGTGGAGGAAACCAAAGTACAAAGAGAAAACTACCCACTTTTGGCAAGCAAAACTGACAAACTTTCTTAAGCTATGATCTGCCTGAGTAATATTAGATTATAGGCAGTGAGAGGCACTGTGATCAGTAAGCTCAAGCTTTACACCACTTGGCCACCAAGGCCCCCCTCTGACTTAGTCATTGAGAGGTGTTGTGATATGTAAGCTCACAATTTAGACCACTTGGCCACCAAAACCCCCCTGACTTAGTCATTGAGAGATGTTGTGATCTGTAAGCTCACAATTTAGACCACTTGGCCACCAAGACCCTCCATAACTAAGGCAGTGAAAGGTGTTCTGATCTGTTAGCTTGTGCATTAGACCACTTGGCTATCAAATCCCCCTAACTTAGGCAGTGAGAGGTGTTCTGATCTGTTAGCTTGTGCATTAGACCACTTGGCTACCAACTCCCCCCCCCCCTCCTTAGGCAGTGAGAGGTGTTCTGATCTGTTAGCTTGTGCATTAGACCACTTGGCTACCAACCCCCCCCCCCCCCCTCCTTAGGCAGTGAGAGGTGTTCTGATCTGTTAGCTTGTGCATTAGACCACTTGGCCACCAAATCCCCCTAACTAAGGCAATGAGAGGTGTTCTGATCTGTTAGCTTGTGCATTAGACCACTTGGCCACCAAATCCCCCTAACTAAGGCAATGAGAGGTGTTCTGATCTGTTAGCTTGTGCATTAGACCACATGGCTATCAAAACCCCCTAACTTAGGCAGTGAGAGGTGTTCTGATCTGTTAGCTTGTGCATTAGACCACTTGGCTACCAAATCCCCCTAACTAAGGCAATGAGAGGTGTTCTGATCTGTTAGCTTGTGCATTAGACCACTTGGCTACCAAATCCCCCTAACTAAGGCAATGAGAGGTGTTCTGATCTGTTAGCTTGTGCATTAGACCACATGGCTATCAAAACCCCCTAACTTAGGCAGTGAGAGGTGTTCTGATCTGTTAGCTTGTGCATTAGACCACTTGGCTATCAAAACCCCCTAACTTAGGCAGTGAGAGGTGTTCTGATCTGTTAGCTTGTGCATTAGACCACATGGCTATCAAAACCCCCTAACTTAGGCAGTGAGAGGTGTTCTGATCTGTTAGCTTGTGCATTAGACCACATGGCTATCAAAACCCCCTAACTAAGGCAATGAGAGGTGTTCTGATCTGTTAGCTTGTGCATTAGACCACATGGCTATCAAATCCCCCTAACTAAGGCAATGAGAGGTGTTCTGATCTGTTAGCTTGTGCATTAGACCACATGGCTACCAAATCCCCCTAACTAAGGCAATGAGAGGTGTTCTGATCTGTTAGCTTGTGCATTAGACCACTTGGCTATCAAAACCCCCTAACTTAGGCAGTGAGAGGTGTTCTGATCTGTTAGCTTGTGCATTAGACCACTTGGCCACCAAATCCCCCTAACTAAGGCAATGAGAGGTGTTCTGATCTGTTAGCTTGTGCATTAGACCACTTGGCCACCAAATCCCCCTAACTAAGGCAATGAGAGGTGTTCTGATCTGTTAGCTTGTGCATTAGACCACATGGCTATCAAAACCCCCTAACTTAGGCAGTGAGAGGTGTTCTGATCTGTTAGCTTGTGCATTAGACCACATGGCTATCAAAACCCCCTAACTTAGGCAGTGAGAGGTGTTCTGATCTGTTAGCTTGTGCATTAGACCACATGGCTATCAAAACCCCCTAACTTAGGCAGTGAGAGGTGTTCTGATCTGTTAGCTTGTGCATTAGACCACTTGGCCACCAAATCCCCCTAACTAAGGCAATGAGAGGTGTTCTGATCTGTTAGCTTGTGCATTAGACCACTTGGCCACCAAATCCCCCTAACTAAGGCAATGAGAGGTGTTCTGATCTGTTAGCTTGTGCATTAGACCACATGGCTATCAAAACCCCCTAACTTAGGCAGTGAGAGGTGTTCTGATCTGTTAGCTTGTGCATTAGACCACTTGGCTACCAAAACCCCCCTAATTTAGGCAGTGAGAGGTGTTCTGATCTGTTAGCTTGTGCATTAGACCACTTGGCTACCAAAACCCCCCCTAACTTAGGCAGTGAGAGGTGTTCTGATCTGTTAGCTTGTGCATTAGACCACTTGGCTACCAAATCCCCCTAACTTAGGCAGTGAGAGGTGTTCTGATCTGTTAGCTTGTGCATTAGACCACTTGGCTACCAAATCCCCCTAACTTAGGCAGTGAGAGGTGTTCTGATCTGTTAGCTTGTGCATTAGACCACTTGGCTACCAAAACCCCCCCTAACTTAGGCAGTGAGAGGTGTTCTGATCTGTTAGCTTGTGCATTAGACCACTTGGCTACCAAAACCCCCCTAATTTAGGCAGTGAGAGGTGTTCTGATCTGTTAGCTTGTGCATTAGACCACTTGGCTACCAAAACCCCCCCTAACTTAGGCAGTGAGAGGTGTTCTGATCTGTTAGCTTGTGCATTAGACCACTTGGCTACCAAATCCCCCTAACTTAGGCAGTGAGAGGTGTTCTGATCTGTTAGCTTGTGCATTAGACCACTTGGCTACCAAAACCCCCCCTAACTTAGGCAGTGAGAGGTGTTCTGATCTGTTAGCTTGTGCATTAGACCACTTGGCCACCAAAACCCCCTAATTTAGGCAGTGAGAGGTGTTCTGATCTGTTAGCTTTGGTATTAGACCACTTGGCTACCAAATCCCCCTAACTAAGGCAGTGAGAGGTGTTCTGATCTGTTAGCTTGTGCATTAGACCACTTGGCTACCAAAACCCCCCTAACTTAGGCAGTGAGAGGTGTTCTGATCTGTTAGCTTGTGCATTAGACCACTTGGCTACCAAAACCCCCCCTAACTTAGGCAGTGAGAGGTGTTCTGATCTGTTAGCTTGTGCATTAGACCACTTGGCCACCAAAACCCCCTAATTTAGGCAGTGAGAGGTGTTCTGATCTGTTAGCTTTGGTATTAGACCACTTGGCTACCAAATCCCCCTAACTAAGGCAGTGAGAGGTGTTCTGATCTGTTAGCTTGTGCATTAGACCACTTGGCTACCAAAACCCCCCTAACTTAGGCAGTGAGAGGTGTTCTGATCTGTTAGCTTGTGCATTAGACCACTTGGCTACCAAAACCCCCCCTAACTTAGGCAGTGAGAGGTGTTCTGATCTGTTAGCTTGTGCATTAGACCACTTGGCCACCAAAACCCCCTAATTTAGGCAGTGAGAGGTGTTCTGATCTGTTAGCTTGTGCATTAGACCACTTGGCCACCAAAACCCCCTAATTTAGGCAGTGAGAGGTGTTCTGATCTGTTAGCTTTGGTATTAGACCACTTGGCTACCAAAACCCCCCCTAACTTAGGCAGTGAGAGGTGTTCTGATCTGTTAGCTTGTGCATTAGACCACTTGGCCACCAAATCCCCCTAACTAAGGCAGTGAGAGGTGTTCTGATCTGTTAGCTTGTGCATTAGACCACTTGGCTACCAAATCCCCCTAACTTAGGCAGTGAGAGGTGTTCTGATCTGTTAGCTTTGGTATTAGACCACTTGGCTACCAAAACCCCCCCTAACTTAGGCAGTGAGAGGTGTTCTGATCTGTTAGCTTGTGCATTAGACCACTTGG
The DNA here is from genome assembly GCA_029721355.1 of Tegillarca granosa. Classification (NCBI taxonomy): domain Eukaryota; kingdom Metazoa; phylum Mollusca; class Bivalvia; order Arcoida; family Arcidae; genus Tegillarca; species Tegillarca granosa. The sequence continues at coordinate 9,710,994 of CM056608.1, forward strand.
CTACCAAAACCCCCTAACTTAGGCAGTGAGAGGTGTTCTGATCTGTTAGCTTGTGCATTAGACCACTTGGCTACCAAATCCCCCTAACTTAGGCAGTGAGAGGTGTTCTGATCTGTTAGCTTGTGCAATAGACCACTTGGCTACCAACTCCCCCCCCCCCCCTCCTTAGGCAGTGAGAGGTGCTCTGATCTGTTAGCTTGTGCATTAGACCACTTGGCTACCAAAACCCCCCTAACTTAGGCAGTGAGAGGTGTTCTGATCTGTTAGCTTGTGCATTAGACCACATGGCTACCAAAACCCCCCTAACTTAGGCAGTGAGAGGTGTTCTGATCTGTTAGCTTGTGCATTAGACCACTTGGCTATCAAAACCCCCTAACTTAGGCAGTGAGAGGTGTTCTGATCTGTTAGCTTGTGCATTAGACCACTTGGCTACCAAAACCCCCCCTAACTTAGGCAGTGAGAGGTGTTCTGATCTGTTAGCTTGTGCATTAGACCACTTGGCCACCAAATCCCCCTAACTAAGGCAATGAGAGGTGTTCTGATCTGTTAGCTTGTGCATTAGACCACATGGCTATCAAAACCCCCTAATTTAGGCAGTGAGAGGTGTTCTGATCTGTTAGCTTGTGCATTAGACCACTTGGCTACCAAAACCCCCCTAACTTAGGCAGTGAGAGGTGTTCTGATCTGTTAGCTTGTGCATTAGACCACATGGCTATCAAAACCCCCTAATTTAGGCAGTGAGAGGTGTTCTGATCTGTTAGCTTGTGCATTAGACCACATGGCTATCAAAACCCCCTAACTTAGGCAGTGAGGGGTGTTCTGATCTGTTAGCTTGTGCATTAGACCACTTGGCTACCAAAACCCCCCTAACTTAGGCAGTGAGAGGTGTTCTGATCTGTAAGCTTGTGCATTAGACCACTTGGCTACCAAAACCCCCCCTAACTTAGGCAGTGAGAGGTGTTCTGATCTGTTAGCTTGTGCATTAGACCACTTGGCTACCAAAACCCCCTAACTAAGGCAGTGAGAGGTGTTCTGATTTGTTAGCTTGTGCATTAGACCACTTGGCTACCAAGATCCCTGATAATAAAAGAAATTGTTTAATCAGTCAGAATAACTGAAGTGGGGGAGTAGGGGAAGGGGGGAGGATTAGTGTGATTTTGAGGTATTAGACATTTATCATACAAATCCTGATGAGCAATAAAATCTGATACTTTATCAACAATTTTTATTTTAAACATTTATCTTATATAATATTATTGTAATTAACTTTTACAAAAAAAAAAAAAAAAAAAAAAAAAAATATATATATATATAATTTTTAAGGATTTAAAACATGAATTGAATTGATATAAATACAAATAAAATTTTGTGGCATTGCTCTGCAACATTGTAAATTTTATTTGATTTATTTTAAATGATTTTTTGTCACAAAAAAAACTGCCATAAAAAATCCTTGGAAAATTTTTTACATATCCACAGAAAATTTCAAGGAGATAACTGACAATAATACTTAAGGATTTAAGAGTTTACAGAATTTCTGTACATGTCCACAAAAAATCCATGAAAATAATTAACAAGTCCAAGGTTACGAAAATGGCACATAATTTTTACAGTTTTCATGGGATGTCTATGGACAATTCCCTTTCCATGGATTGTAACGTGTCATTTCCATGGAAGACACAAGATTCACTTTCCATGGATTGTTGTGGTATTTCCATGGAAGACACAAGATTCACTTTCCATGGATTGTTGTGTCATTTCCATGGAAGACACAAGAACATCTGACCACATTACCGTAATTCTATCGCTAGGCGACTTGTTTATGTTGCTATGGATACTCATTGTATAATCTGCATTGTTTGATGTATCAGAAAATTTTGTTTAATTTTAGTATAGACCTGAAATATAACCATGAATACAATATATCAAGATACTGTTTTTTTTTCCCCAATACATTTAAAACTTTATATCTTCACATGGACAGAATTATTTTTTTCTGCACAAAAAGGGTATTAAGATAAAAAATCACCCATCAATTCACTCCATGCCAGTTTGCTTCTCTGAGTTTATTTTTTAAAATTCATTTAATCAATAAATCATACATATGTTCATAATTTTCAATTAGTAATGCAGATTAGGCCATCTATTGTTAAAAATATCTCGATCAACAGTTTTCATAGAAAAATTTAAAGTATTTGATAAGTATTCAGTGTAAAATAGAGTGTAAAGTATTCTTGATTAGAGTTTAACTTAAGTCAACCAAATGATTACAAAAACTGTTTCTATAAAACATATCCAATTACAAAATCAGAAAAATATTGCACATTATGTATTATGTAATCACGAGTCAATAGTTTAAGACCCTCTTATCTTTAATTTAACCTCAATATAAAAATCTCATCATCTTTTATCATGCCTGTCAAGAAAGGTTGCCCAAAAAAGGAACTACCAGTATAAGAAAAGTGACCCTATGGTAAGGATCAATGTGTAGTGGAATTTATTAATGAAGACACATTAACAGGACAAACCAGAGTCCTTTTGCACAAACTTGACATTTGTTTTTTTTTATTTAAATAATATGACACAATGTAGAAATGGCCTTTATTAAGAGGTCAACTATAAGATTGGTAAGGCTGTATGATCTGAAAGTTCCAGTCTGTTCAGAGCCCATAGACTCACCAATAAAGCTAAAACTTACAGTTTCTACTGTGCAAGATATTCTCAAAGATTGAATATCAGTCTGTTACAAGGTTCACTATACCATTTTTATATGTTGCCCATTCATTTATTACCTGAATGGACTGGAAATGTGGAGTTAGCTACCTTGGTGGTCCTCTCAACAAGTTTCTATTTTATTAAATTTGGAGAAAAGCAAAATGGTCAGGCTTAAAAATGACTTTCAAATACAAACAAAGCATTTCAGAAAACAATGTAGCAAGTCTTGCTGTAACTCAATCAGCCTTAATCTCAATATATTACCATTGAACTGTTTAAAAATGAGGTTTATAGTAGATATAATTAAAATTGTCTTGTACACAAAATGCAAACTGAATAACATGCCTTAGCAATTATATTGGCTAAAGACCTCATTTTTTAAGAGTTTAATGGTTATATTTACATTTCACGATTTTCAATTAAAAAACAATTTAATATTTTTCATCCCTAAATAATTATTTAAATGACAAATTAGTTCAGACACACAAATGGTGGGTGAAACAATGTATTCATACGTCATAAGAGCATGTGTAATTATACCAAATATAATTACAATTTGTCTAAAACACAGTTTTAGAGGGAGAAGACAAATTGAAAATAAATATTTTGGGGTTAACGATTCTTTCAAAACATGTAAAAATGTTACAGAAAAGAAAAGAAAAATACTGATTAACTAATCTTTGTGAAAAGATTTTGACTTTAGCTCAAACAAAAGCTGTCAAAAGAAAAGTGCAGCTAACCTGCACATCAAGTCTCCATTAAAAATTTTAAAATCATTTCCCCATCAAATCGCATTTAACATTTAGATCAGCTAATGCTGATGGATATAAATAACAGTTGTGACATGTAAACCGTATAGTATTTCATAGAGTTGAGCCATATATCCATTCAAGACATATTTGACACGGGTATTGTTGTTGTGGTATAGTTCATCACAGAGGGTTTCCGACAATAACCCAGCTCTACTCCATGACTGCACCCCTTAAGTCCTTCCTCAATGTTGTAAAACACCATGATGGTACCCATCACTGCCACAATGACGCCAAATGATACTGTCAATATAGGTAGTATGTTGCCTTTTGATAAGATTGGATCCTGTTTCAGCTTCATTATACAGATTGGTGGGATGATATAAGCCAGAGGACAGGCTACAATAACTCCCTGTCAAAAAATAAAAAAATAAAGTACTGTAGAATCATTAATATTTGTTGGTTTGAAATTTCGTGGTTTTGCCATTTTAAAAAATTTTGTTGGTAGAAATTTTCGCGGAATTGAGTAATGTGAAAATAAATCCCATTGAGGGCAATGGTAATTGAAATTTTTCAATGACATTAAATTTCGTGGTTTTCAGTAACCCAGGAAAATAACGAAATTTAATCCTCCACGAATATTTGTGATTTTACAGTATCTAAATATTTGATTTGTCAATAGCCATTTGTCAATTTTCACTAACACATACATAAACCACACCCATCTGGCTGATGAGAGTTAATTCATAGCAACATTTGTTAATTTTTTTTTCATTATCACACTCATAGCCTGAACAATGTCTAACACTCAAAATTATCACATTATGTCACTGATAAATTCTGGAAATCAGTTTCATCACATGTCAACAGCGACAGATGGTAAACAGTGACATTTGTGAATGTTGCAACAAAATTAATGATGCTTATTTCGTTGTTGTTTTAGATTTATTGCTGATTCAAGTTCTTGTTGAAAAGATAGCTGAAACAGATTTTCAGTATAATAAACAAGGGGCCCATGGGCCTTAACGCTCACCTGTGGATATGGCTGACAAGGAACATTATTTCAAAACAGTTCAATAGTTAATCAAACAATCAGGCTCTAATCATTCCTTAACTAAGATTTCTCTTCTCATATATGTGACAAATTTTAAATATTAATAACTTTGTTAATGTTAAATATATTCAGGAATTGAAGTTGTATAAAGATAAGTTCAAGCTATAACAGTTTAGTTTTGTTAAAAATGTTTTTCATAGTTAAATGAAGATTGTCAAAATTCTCTAAAGTTATGATTAGTCATTTAAAACCTAAAATCAATTTTGATTAATCAGAGGTAGAATATGTTGAGTTGAGTAATGGTGTTGAACGTCCCAGTCAAGAATATTTCACTTATATCGAGATGTCGCCAGCTATAGGCGAAAGTGTAGAAATTTGGCCTGTACATTGCGCTGATGGCATTATACAGCAGGGTTCTTTATCATGCCACACTTGCCATGACACGGGAACTCGTTTATTTTAAGTTCCCATCCAAAAGAACCATGACTTTCATTTCGTAATGCCAAGTGCTTGGCGAAAGAACAGTCATTACCCACTTTCAAGTCTATGGTCAGACCCAGCCAGGGTTTGAACCCATGACCTTCCACTTCCCAGAGGTAGAATGGATTGTCTTATTTAAGAAATGTCTCTGAAACTTGGGCAAGATTCCATTTTATTAATTGGTTTGTTGGAATGGTGATTTATTAAGACGAATTCACTTTTATGAAGACAGACTATTCTGGAATATTGGAGAAACCCAGAGTACCAAGAAAAATCATATCTCTTTGTCAAGTGTTTTGAAGACTTTCTAACACTAGGATCTCCTCAAAAAGGGCAATTGAACTGTTATTAACAGTGGACTTACATTAAATTCCAAAACAACTCCGAGACAATCTGTTGCCATGGATACTGCCATACAACAAACTGAGATTCCCATGGTAACAGCTAAATGTCTCCAAAGAGGTGAGGGAACAGAACTGGAGAAGAATGCATTCTCAACAACCTGTAATACAAAAACAAAAAAATAATAATATTTTTAACATAAAATTTATATTTATTCCAGTGATTGTGGATATATAATGTAAAATTTGCCATAACTAAAACCTGATTATTCCAAAACCTGTCTGAACTGAACCATGTCAAAACTAAACCATGTCTAAACTTAACCATGTCTAAACTGAACCATGTCTGAACTGAACCATGTCAAAACTAAACCATGTCTAAACTGAACCATGTCTGAACTGAACCATGTCAAAACTAAACCATGTCTAAACTGAACCATGTCTAAACTGAACCATGTCTAAACTGAACCATGTCTGAACTAAACCATGTGAAAACTAAACCATGTCTGAACTGAACCATGTCTAAACTAAACCATCTCTAAACTGAACCATGTCAAAACTAAACCATGTCTAAACTGAACCAGGTCTAAAATGAACAAAGTCTAAACTGAACCATGTCTAAACTAAACCATGTCTAAACTGAACCATGTCAAAACTAAACCATGTCTAAACTGAACCATGTCAAAACTAAACCATGCCTAAACTGAACCATGTCTGAACTAAACCATGTCTGAACTAAACTATGTCTGAACTGAACCATGTCAAAACTAAACCATGTCTAAACCGAACCATGTCAAAACTAAACCATGTCTAAACTGAACCATGTCTAAACTAAACCATGTCTAAACTGAACCATGTCAAAACTAAACCATGTCTAAACTGAACCATGTCAAAACTAAACCATGTCTAAACTGAACCATGTCAAAACTAAACCATGTCTAAACTGAACCATGTCTAAACTGAACCATGTCTAAACTGAACAAAGTCTAAACTTAACCAGTCTAAAATTAACAAAGTCAAAACTGAACAATGTCTTATCTGAACCATATATTCCACAGCTGAAAAAGTTGAGAGCTGAGTTGATTTATGGTGTTTTATGCCAAGTCAAGACTCATTTACTTTTATTTAGACAGTCAGTTCTGGGATGATGGAAGATACCAAATTTGCCAGAAATAAATCACCGACCTTTAGCATGCAAACTGACAAACTCTCTCACACTAGGATCTGCCAGAGTCAGATTCAAACATAGGCAGTGAGAGGCACTGTGATCTGTAAGTGTGGGCATTAGCTGAAAAAGGGGTGGGGGTGGGTGGGGATTTAAATGAGTGTATTTGTAAGTAGATAAACTGGATACATACCTCTCGTGTTACAAAACACTCCACAGGGTAAGTAAACATGATTGTGAGAGCAAACGCAAATCTTGCAACATTCATTAAATCATCATCATGACAATAGTTTTCCATCAAATCACCTAAATTAAGAATAATGAACAAATTTTTAAATACAGAATTATTATGAACATTGTATGTATGCAAAATTTGCTTCAAACAAGGCTTATTGATCATTCTGTAAATGCTTACAAGAGCATGGCTGAGCATGTAAAAAAAAAACATAAAAAAACCTCTGGTATCAGGTATTATGTCAAATAAATAACCTTAATTAAACAAGAAATACTGAGATTAAATAAAATTATATACAATGCATTTTATGCAAATGATATACAGTGGAACCCACTTAATCGCATATCGGATAATCGCATAAATCGGATAATTGCATAGGATTGTGAAATCCAAAACCATTTCCTATGTATTCTATTGAAAAATACCCGTTTAATTGCATAGCCAAAAAGTCCAAACCCGCTTAATCGCATAGAAAATTTCTCGACCCGATCTCCAACCATCTCTTATAATTTTAAATTTTTGTAATTTTTCTTTAAAATAGTTTAAAAAGAGAATTATGACAGGCGAATCATTAATTAGTTGTACAAAGGTACACTTAATAAATTGTTAAAACAACCAAATCACATGAGATATCTTCATTCCGTCGAACATAAAGCATTATTAAATAAAACTTTAGTAATGCTACCACGTGCGTGCATGACAGTCAATGGCTAAAATATCAAAGATAAAAAATCAGGTTTTGTTTATTAATCAGTAAATACCTGACGTCGCTTGTCTAATGTTTTTGTTTCATCATCCAAATTCTTGTAACGCTTGGTTAAAAGTTGTTAATTAAGCAATCCCATTGAATAAGTGAAAGAAGCCATCACCAGTTGATTGTTAAATGACACACTTGACGCGTGTCTATCAAGGAGGATACCATGTGGGTTTTTGTATGTGGGACCTCTTTCACCATTGTAAAGTTTCAGAAAAAAAAAAATATTTATAAATTAATAAAAAAAAGACATAAAAACGTCTCATATCTAATAAAAGTGCTGATGTGAGGTTTAAAAATTATGGCAAAATTAAAAGGAATTACGTTTACGTGTAAAATGACCCGTTTGAACCTCTCAGAATAAGTTGTTTTATTATTGGTAACTTTGCAAAAACGGAAATACACAGTCGTCAGTAAACAAAAATAATGTTATTTTCATTGGTTCAAAAATGTGTTGAACTTTTCTGGTATGCAGCGCATTTGCATATGACCCCATTCGGTCATTGTCAGTGATTTTCATTTGATATGTATAACAAAGGCTAAAGGGAAGTAAATCTTCTATTAACTGAACTGGCTGCATGTTTTCCAAGATGGCGTCCTCGATGTGTATTGCATTTGTGTCGTGATTATTGATCAACAAACACATAAAAAGTAAATTTTTTAATGAAATAAACAACACAAAAGGTAAATTTAACATATAGTTTATTTGAAAATATACATTAAAACGATGTTTTGTGTGTGTAGCAATGCTGATAATAACTTCAAATGTCGGGTGAAAACTTTTTCAATGGGCCACATCAGCAATTCTGAATTTCAGGATGCCATTTTTTCACGAGAAAATGCTTTTAAAATTTTTGTTAAATCTCAATAGCTTTAGAAAAGGAAAATGTTTTAATCATATAGCACATCCCGTTGATATTTTAAACGGCAAGGGCATAGAAGTATTGGTTTGAATTTACCTTGCCGTTACACCAACAAACACTTTTTGGTTGTAATTAAATCATGAAATATTTTTATTATTTTTTGTACAAAATTATTCTCTAGCTGTAGGATGGAAATTAATCAGATTTTTCTTTCTTTTTTTTTTTCACACAAAAATATAAAACTTTTTTTTTACATGCATAATCATTTAATTGACACCATCTATGCAGGAACTTAGTCAATATGTGTAAAATAGTAAAACCCGCTTAATCGCATATACCGGTTAATCGCATACAGTTTTGAATCACGGAGGCTATGCGATTAACCGGGTTTGACTGTACATCATTTTTGAAAACCGTAACAGTCAAATTGTACACAATAATATCTAATAGCTTATACTGTAGAATCATTAATATTTGTTGGGTTGAAATTTTGATGTTTTGCCTTTTTAACAAATTCTGTTAGTAGAATTTTTTGTGGAATTTAGTGAAAATAAATCCCATTGAGGGCAATGGTAATTTAAAATTTTTGATCACATTTAATATAATTTCGTAGTTTTCATGCAGTAACCCACGAAAATAACAAAATTTAATCCCCAACAAATATTTGTGACTTTACAGTATTTACCTTGAGTGTGTCCTGTGAATGTTATGTAACCAATCACACCTAACACCACCATAAGTACCATGGCAAATATAATACTCAGATGAGTCACTAAACTCCACCTCTGGTGTGTAGGATTTTCAAGCGAGGAGTGAATCAGAAATACGTTATGATGGCACATGTATGCTGAAATATAAACAAAAATTCTACAGAATTAAACATCTCGCCTGGTAAGTTTTTGATAGAGTAGAAAATACATAACTTTAACATAAACTTTCACATTTTACACACTGTCGCCACTGCCTAGGATGACACCAATAAAAAAGTAACATCTAAGTCAAACTTTATGGAAATGCCAGGCTCGACAAAAATTGACATTGTGTTTTCAGTTTGATGGTAATATGTTCCTGTCCTATTCATAATCAGGTTTTAGTGGCATTATAGGTTGATTATAGTGTTTACATTGTATAAGCAAATTTTTCACTTTTTTCTTTAAATCTCTATGGATCAATCTAAAAGCAAGTTTGTGTAAACATGAGATGTGCAAGCATGTTTTATGGTTTGCCATATACAAGCGTGCACTTAGGGTGACTCTTTGTGTTATTTTACTGAGATAACATGCCATAGGCAACCATAACACACCCAAGTCATATTATCCTGGCACTGAGTGGTGTCCTATCAGTGGTATTCAATAAAGGAAAGTATAATACAATGCTAAATTGGTATACCCCAACCCACATCCAGGATTTATCAGTGCTATATGTAGACATATTCGATAGAAATACATGTACCGGTTTCCTAAATTTACTGACTTTGGACTGAAATCATGCGATTGAATTTACCTCGAATTATGAATACCCCCTTTTACTGCAGACATGGTTAAAGTTCAAAATTAAAGCATGTACAAAAGATGGCAATAAAGAAAAGATCAGTGAAGTTTTCTTTTGGAACAAGGATGACAGTCCACTGAAAAACAACTCCACTGCAAGTATCCATTTATTTGACTGCTGCCTTAACTAGGTCAATGTCCGCAGTTACATAATCCCGTAAAAACCGAAAGTGCGAGGTTGAAATCGAAAGTAGCTTCATAAATGTTACGGATAGAGATTGGTTTTCTTAATTTTGCATCTCGCCAGTGGTCCAAAAGAATTGCGGGCATGGTATGGGGCAAATATAGCAGACACTCAACATTTAGTGGAGTTGTACAATTATTTAATAAGCGGCGATATAGACAAAAAGGCCTTATTGCGGATGTATATGTCAACCATGTGAGAGTGCTAGTTTTCATATAAAATAAAAAATAAAACCCTCCCACAAGCCCCAAAATTTTTGTCAACCTGGATGAGAATCTACTATTTAAATTGAATTGGCTCAATATCGATTAAATACACTCAAATAGAATGTTATTTCTTATTATACAATCATAAAGAAATATTGTTAGCATGACAGAAAATTAAAATCATCACAACAGTAATTTTGTGTATCCATGATTCCAACAAACATAAATTTGATGGAACAGCCATGGAACAGCTATTTTCCAAATAAGGATAGAAATGTCATCCATGGTTAGAACGCTAATTAATCAAGCAAAACAATATGTAACAGGGTGATGTCCCGTGACAATATGGCATAGTTAAACATTACATAATCAGAAGTCATAATGTATTAAAGTGCGACTGAATGAATGCCTGTGAAAACAAATACCGTAGGTTTTTGTAAAAGGGGTTGAATCTAACAGTGGTTTTGCTATGGCTGTTGACTACCTCTCAGACTGGAAAAATTTGGATTATTTTTATACACTCAGAAGTTTGAAGTTCATTGCAAAGATATTGTGACAATATCTGACATTTTTGTCACTAAGGAAAGTTTTAGACTCCAGGGTTTAACTTAAACTTTTTGATTGTGTTTCTTTGTTGGCTTTCAGGAATTTTAGTGGTCAAAATTAGAAAATTTTAGTCATATTTTTCAAGGAAAAAACTACCTTTATTGGGTAGCAATTTGGCAAACAAAGCCATTGTCTAATTACTCATTATTGCCTTTTGTTGCGGGCACTATGAGAGCATAGTGCCCATAACAAAAGGCAATAACGGGTTTAGTGCATCACATGATCTTAATTAACTTCAAAATCTGTACGAAGCAGGTTGGGTTATTAACCAGGTTACTGCAGAAGGTTATTGGAGAAAAAATTATATATATATATATATATATAAAACTTTCTTTAACAATTTAAAAGTTTAATTTAACAAATAAAGTTGTAACTGGGAAACATTAGTTTTAATTCACCTAAAAGTCATTTATTATAATTGTTTTTACTTTGTTGTTCCGCAAGAAACTCATCAACATCGACATTCCCGAAATGTCCAAGAGCCTCCATGTTGTCGTCTGTAAACACTAACGTGAGTGCCAAATGGCGAAATTCAAAATGGGAGATAACTCCGTCAACATTGCAATAGTGCCCGACACTATGCTCTCATAGTTCCTACTGTGTTATCCAATAGAACACCTAGTTTCTATCATGTGATGCACTAATAATAAATATTGTCTTCCATTTAGCACTCAAATGTCAAATGGACTCAGAACTTACCAAATGCCATGATGCCAACAGCTTGGGCAAAGTTATAATTAGCAAATGACCAAGCATTTTCGGTGTATGGTCTGAAATAAAAAGAAAAAAACAAATGCACAATATCCCTACCAGTGTGTTATTACAATAATAATCAAACATCAATAACTCTATGAACCATACTGAAATGATTCAGAAAGTTAAAATAGCTAAATCTTTGGTCAGCACCAACAGGTGACCTAGAGTTATCTGAAGTATTCAAGCTATCAGCATTCAATAAATAAAAAGATTGATTGTAGCTAGATCTTTGTGCTTAAGTATCAAGGTTTAAGCCTGCATAATTGAGCTGGAAACAGCAAAAAGTTTTGAGTAAAATAGAGAGAGATGAAGTGAAGTGGTGTGGAGTAATGGTGTTTTACACCCCAGTCAAGATTCTTTCACTTATTTCAAGGTGGTGCCCAGAGAAAACCTTCGGCAAGCAAACTGACAAACTTTCTCATACTAGGATCTGTCCCGAGTGGGATTCAAACCAAGGAGGTGGAAGGCACTGTGATAAGAGAGAGATGGAATATGCCTATTAAAGATTTTTTTCACTTATATCAAGTGGTAAGTTCTGAAGTGCCCGGAGAAAAATTCAAATCTTTAGCAACAGGACTGATGAAAGAGACCAAGAAAATTATTTAATTTAGGCACATCATGATAGTAAAATGAGCAAGTCAATATATATTTCCATCTTCACTTTAAAATATAAAATTGATTTTAATATAACCAATGATGTCATTCATAATGTAAGGTTATGTGATGACATTTTTACCTCCAACACAAAAAAATAAAACCTTAATATTTTAAGTTAAAAACATGATGCACACTGTTCTATATCATACAATATGTATATATGTATATGTGTATAGGTTTATGAGGGTGTATAATGATGTGTGTGTGTGTGTGTGTGTGTGTGTGTTTACTACTTACATTTGTTCAGAGAAGGTTCCTAGTCTCACACAAACACATACAATAATGAAAAACACAAACACTATTGACACAAATGCCCACTGTAAATAAGACAAAAAAATTGTCAAAAGTTTCAAGTAATATTTTTTGTTTTTAACTTACCATCCACAAAATAAATTTGTTCTATTAACTTGATTTTATTGACTTCATCATTCATTTTCATGAAAGTGTCCCATAATTGTAATAAAGAAAATGCCAGGATTTTCACATAACATCCAAAAATAATGTGTCCAAGATATTTTTTATAAGCTTAACATGAATGAAATTGTAACTGGTTGAGCCGTCTTAATGTTGATACAATCTTAAGTTGCAAAATTATGGACAGGTTATTGTTCTTTAGCTTAAACTAAAGTTAAATTAATTATATGTAAACTGACCTTTTGACCTATGGCACTGGTAATTTTGACCTTTGACATTGGTAATTTTGACCTTTGTACTAACCTTACTGAGCTTGGCTATGTTCCTGTACAATGATAGAGGCAATGTCACTAATAGTGTTACCAGGAATATAATAAATTGACGGTTTCCTAAGACAGTTCTTCCTAGATAATCTCAAAATAAAAAAACAGAAAAAAATATCTATAAATATAATCTGTAATCAATGATGAAACAATTATCAACTGAAAAATTGTGGCTAACAATTTTGATTATCCATTAGTTGGATGATTGACTGATGGAAAAATGAATAATGTTCTAGATCAATTGCAATTGATAAATTGATCATTGATCAGTTGGTTTTATTTCTGAATTATTATCATATGAATTCTTAAAAAATTCTGATTGTATAGCACTATATGGTACAAAAGTTTGAGATAAGATGCATTTTTATAGATAACATAATACACCATATTGTTTTCCTTTTGACTAGCCAAAAGTACAAATCTAAAGTTATCTCCTTTGTCTCAATTCTTTCAATTTAGTTTAAGGTACTAGGTACATATTCAGTCTTTTTAAACACCCTGGGGCCTAGGTGGCCAAATGGTCAAAAACACCCTTATAGATCACAGCCCCTCCCTTGATCTACAAATGAATCTCATTCAGGCCAGAACGTAGTGTAAGACAGCTCTCAGTTCCCTTGGCAAAGGTAAGTGATTTTGTCTGAGACACTCAGGTTTACTCTGAACTGACCATCTGGATATCAGAAAAAGAATCTTGAAAAGGACTTAAAATTCATTACTCTACTTTCTTAGAAGACCTTAGCTTAACTCAGAGAGGAGATGTCATTTAGTGTACTTTATATTATAATTTACCTGCTCCCCCTTAAAATTCATATTTTAACTTACCCTTTTCCCCTTTACAAGCTTTAACTTACCTTCTCCTATATCCCATATCCACACTCACGTGCTCTCCCTGTGTGTATTATACCTCACTTATTTCAGCTTTACTTATTATAACTTACCTGCTCCCCCTATTCGTATTATAATCTTTGTTATTGTGTCTCCTATTATAACATTATAACTTATCATGGCTGAAACATAAACAAATATAAATCATTGTGATTTAGTGTTAGAAAGGTGAGGTAGATGCTTTTTTAAATTTTACAGTGATTAAGTCACATTTAAGTATATTCATCATTATCAATGAAAAATGTCTTTTGTGAATTTAAATGTTTTGCACAAATCACCATTAAGATTGTGAAAATAAGGTTCAACAAATATAAAAGGAATCTAGGGAGAACTGACATTACAAAATTAAATGAATAAAAATTCCATGGAATAAATGTCCCTCCCCCCTAGTAAGTTTTTGATCAAGTAGAAAATACATTACTTAACATAAACTTTCACATTTGACCTCCACCTATGACGACAATGGAAAAGTAACACCTAAGTCTCGCCTTATGGCAATGCCAGGCTCAACAAAAAATGAAAAAAACACTTTGAAAAATGGCAATAATATTGGAAGTTTGTAATGTTGCTTAACATGGCATCAATAATATTTCAGCTATTTATATTGTTAGCAAGTTTATTTCATATATTTACAATCCAAATCAAATTCTCTGTAATAAACTATTTGACGAGTGATTCCTTCTATCACAGCATATACCGAAAGCTTCACATGCAACCTTTCGTATTCTGACGTCATGGTTTTGCATCACAGGAAAGTATGATGTAAATACAAATACATGTGACAAGTTGCGGAATGTAAACAATTCATCATGTCCGCAGAATCAGATAATCCCGTTCGATATTACTACTGCACTATCATCCAGTTCTTTCCAGTCAGGATTTCTCACAAATTCAACATTCGATAATTGTAGTGTAAACATTAATATGAATTGTAAAAGCACAGATATTTAAATAAAACCTTGACACGGTTATCTGTTGTTGTCATTTTTTGAAAATGAGTACGGGTAGGGGGAGCTAACCCAGTTTGATGCAGTTGAAACCTGTTCGGTATTCACAAGAAATTTCCACGAAAATCATGAATGAATTAATCAAATTACAAACATTTTTGCTTTGTGGTTTATTCAAATTAGCGTGAGAGCCATTCAATCTAAACCATCATAGATAGATTACAAACAAAGTTTAATGCTTAAATAAGGATTAATGTAAGAACAAGTTAGTGTATGTATGAGATGTGAATATGTATTATCATCTGCCTTGTACGAGCAAGCAGTCAGGATGAGACTTTGAGGATAAGGTACTAGCTCAATGAGTAAGAATGCCACAGACTAAAGTATCACTCCTCCAATCACATCATCCCGGCACTTGGTGAACAAGCCTATACTTTGTCCTTCTATATCTGAGGGCCTGGGCCCAGTTTCACAATCATTCACTCAACTAAGTGTACACTCAACTCAAATTTGGGAATATTTCAATGTCAATTTTTAAAAATTACACAGTTAAAATTGAATATCAAATGTTATATCTAATTTGTTTATTGTAGGGTTGTTTAACAAAACTAAACATTTTCTCATAAAACTTAATGTATTAAAAATATTTACGAGAGAAAAATGCAAATATTTTAGTTGAGTGTAACTTAATTGACTGAGTCCTTGTGAACTTGGGGCCTGGTGAGGAAGCAGTATCGCAAATTTTAAGGTCTCAGGTAACACCTGTTAGAGTTCAAACATTCGATCTTCTTTTCTCCATGTAAACCCTCTACCACTAAGTCAATGAGGCAGTCTATTACGGTCAGAAACGTATGTTTAATTGTGGGGTATAATTATAAATATACCTATAAACGGATAGAGGAACTGTAACACTGTTAATAGATAAAATCCAGGTCTTCCACAAGCTACCAGGATCATCTCCTGTGAAAAAAAAATAAACAGAAATGAATACATATAACAGGAAAGGGACATAATGCAACTGCCAAACCAAGACTTGAACCAAAGACTTTACCATTACTAGAAGAATGTCCTGTTGCATGAACTACGCAACCACCTACTGAGCTGGTTGACCACATGCATATGCTGTATGTAACAAGAAAGGGACAAAATACAGCTGCAAAACTAAGGCTTAAACCAAAGATCTTCCCACTACTAGCAGAATGTCCTACTTCATGAAGTACCCAACCACCTAAGCTGGTTGTCCACATGCAAATGCTGTATGTATGCACACATATATACTCACAATTTATCAAATTGCAAATACTCTATTGGTGCAAACTGATTCATTGTGGAACCTGAACTCCTTTTGACTTAATTATTGATTATAGAACACAATCCATATTCATTATGGAGCACAATCCTTTTGTATGGAACACTATATTTATTTATTATGGAACACAATACTTATTGATTATAGAACACAATTCCTATTCATTATGGAACTGAATACAGACATTCCTACAGAAGATCATCTGTTATAATTTAGATAAACGTTTCTAGTTTCCTTACCTGATAACTATTGGTGTTTGACAAACGTCCACCTTCTACCAACAAAAGTATTGAATAATCTACAATAAAATATGAGTATGGTAACTTAAGTTGAGATGCACTTGGCAACAGCTAGGCCAAACATTTTTTTTTATTATTTGGATAATGTAGCTTAACAGCTTTCAAAAAATGTTTTTTGCATTTTAAAGTTAAAAACTTTTAATTCATATATATTGGATAGATTTAGAAATGCACTTAATGATGATAAGTGCTATTATAACCAACTAGAAATAAAAACACAATTGAGCAAAAAGAGTAAGTGAGGGGTGTTGGCTGTCCAAAGATGTTTTGGAAAGAGCTATCAGAGAGGTTGTAAAGGGTGGAAGCTGTCAAATTCAAACCCTCATGATCGTAAAAAATGGAGAATTGGGGTGAAATCTGCCATATGTGCAGCTAGTCAGGGAGCCTACTAGTGAAGACAATGCTTCTGAACCTGTGTGTTAATCAAAGAAACTACTGATTGATGATGATGATGATGATGACGGCGACGATGATGATTTTGTTTTTATGTTCCTGTCTGAAGGATCTCAAAGTAGGTAGAAGATGGAAAACTACTTCAGAAAATTTCCAACAAGCTATGGTTTAACTACCATCCTTGCTTGTAAGGATACCATCATGTGACTGAAGATGAAAACACAAACGATGCAAACATGTAGGACATATGTCAAAATATAGAACACTAAGCATTTGTGATTTTTTACCTATTCTAATAATATTATTATTTTTTTTCCAAAATCAAATTAGAAGGGGAGATTACTCTATATGTATTACCTGTTATAGCACCAACAAGCACAAGTAGAGCTATTCCCATAACAAAACCAGACTGTTTTAGAGCATATGGCATACCTGAAAAAATATAATTCATTTAGGCCACAATTAAAAATATCTTTGTTTCCCCTTGCCCTACCCTTACTTCTGATATTTTGTGGTAGGTAGGCTTTTTTTTCTCATAGTTTTCTTTTCTGGTTAGGAAACATTCTTCACATGTCACCTTGTGTGTTTACTAATCCTCATCACTACAAGGTTTGTATTGCATTGAATTATAACTGTATAAGCATCTTGACAACGAAGAAGGTAGGCAACTAAATCATGAAAAGGAAAGAGAAACCAACCAAAATCTATCAGCACAGAATCGCGAAAAAAACCAAAAAACAGCATTTTTCAATAAAATTTTTTCAGTCGGTGGGATTTTTTACGGTCGGTCAGGCAAGGGGAAACAAACTTTATTTTTATTTTGGCCTTATTTAACATTTTTCTGACTGCTTTAAATGTGGAATTGTTTTTTCCATGCATGTATTAGATTATGGAACTTTTACAAGTTATAACATGCTATTACATGATAAAGCTAAAGGTGATTTTGTAGTTGAGTAGTTGAGTTGAGTAATGGTGTTAAATGCCCAATCAAGAATATTTTACTTATATTGAGATGTCACCAGCTATAGGCGAAAGCCTGTAATTTTGCCTGTGCATTGTGCTGAGGGTATTATATGTTCTTTAACATACAAGGTGCCTACCGTAACACAAGACCTCATGTATTTTAAGTTCCAATTCCAAAGAACCATGACTTTCATTTTGTAATGCTGAGTGCTTGGTGAAAGAACAGTCAATATCCATTTTTAAGTCTTTGGTCAGATCCAGTCAACATAAATGAAATATTTTTGACTGGGATGTTAAACACCAGTACTGAACTCAACTCCTGCACTTTAAATTTTAGTCAACAGGATTGATTAACAGTAATGTAGAAATCATAAAATCTTTAAAAAAAAAAAAAAAAAAAAAGTTTGTATGTATGACCATAATAAAAAATTCATGTACATGTAATATAAATTTTATACAAACAATTTATAACAATAAAGATCATTTAAAATTTTAACTTTATTTCATGTAGCCTATTTTTGTACAATAAAATGCAGCTGACTCATCATTTAAAGCATTTAAAAAGTTATATAAGCATTGTGAAGTTTTGCAGTAAAACTGATATATTATATGCACACCTACTAACATTTAATACTGTCTATCAAGTTTTTTATAAAGTTTTGAGTTACAACTTCAAACAAGAGGCCCATGGGCCTTAACACTCACCTGAGGATATGTCCAAAATTGTTTGCAAAGTGTAATATACAATGCATAAATTACATAAACTTTTCAAATTTTCTCAAGTTTAAAACTGCCACAATACTTAATCAGAAATTTCTAGTCACAGTTCATTTATAAATAAGTAGCTAATATGCATGTTTTCAAGATAATTTACAATTTCAGTTTTCTTATGCAGCTTTGACCTTGACCTTTGAGCCTGTACCCTTGAACCTTTGGATGATTATATCAAAATGATTGTGTAATCAATATCTATAATATTCCAATAATCAAGACATGATAATCATCAAGTTTCATTGAGTTTGGCCCAGTAGTTTGGAGGAGACGATGTAAAGATTGTGCATGATGCATGATGGACGAGAGACAGGTATAGATCGCAATAGCTCATCTGAGCTTCTGGTTCAGAGATGAGCTTTTAGCTCAGGTGAGCTAAAAATTTAGCATTCAAAGGGTCATTACTCCAGAATAATTGAGAAAATAATGAGCTCATCTCATATTACTGTTTTTATGTGGTAACATGCTCACTTCATATGTGGGAGGTTGAGGGTTCGAGCCCCAGCTGGGTCTGACAAAGGCTTAAAAATTGGAAGTGACTGTTCTTTCGCCAAACGCATGACATTTAGAAATGAAAGTCACTTGGTCCTTCAGATGAGACCTTAAAAACTGTTCCCCATGCCATGGCAGGCAGGTCACATTAAAGAATCCTTCCTGTACAAGTGCACTACAAAGGTCAAAATTTCTGCTACTTCACCTTTAGCTGGTGACATCTTGATATAAGTGAAATATTCTTGACTGGCATGTAAAACCCTATTAGATCAATCAATCACTTAACATTGTATTAAATTTCTTTTCTCTAAGACAGAAAATAATTAAAATGTGACCAAGTGGTCTAAATTGTGAGCTTACAGATTACAACATCTCTCAATGACTAAGCCAGAAGGGACCATGGTTACAGGCCAAGTGGTGTAAAACATAAGCTTACAAATCACAACACCTCTCAATTACTAAGTCGGATGGGGCCTTGGTGGCCGTGGTGTAAAACATAAGCTTACAAATCACAACACCTCTCAATGACTAAGTCGGAAAGGGGCCTTGGTGGCCAAGTGGTGTAAAAAATAAGCTTACAAATCACAACACCTCTCAATGACTAAGTTGGAAGGGGCCTTGGTGGCCAAGTGGTGTAAAGCATTAGCCTACAGACCACAACACCTCTCAATGACTAAGTTGGAAGGGGCCTTGGTGGCCAAGTGGTGTAATACATAAGCTTACAGATCACAACAAATCAATGACTAAGTCTGAAGGGGCCTTGGTGGCCAAGTGGTATAAAGCATAAACTTACAGACCACAACACCTCTTAATGACTAAGTCGGAAAGGGGCCTTGGTGGCTAAGTGGTGTAACACATAAGCTTACAGATCACAACACCTCTTAATGACTAAGTCGGAAAGGGGCCTTGATGGCCAAGTGGTGTAAAGCATTAGCTTACATACCACAACACCTCTTAATGACTAAGTCGGAAAGGGGCCTTGGTGGCTAAGTGGTGTAACACATAAGCTTACAGATCACAACACCTCTTAATGACTAAGTCGGAAAGGGGCCTTGATGGCCAAGTGGTGTAACACATAAGCTTACAGATCACAACACCTCTCAATGACCAAGTCGGAAAGGGGCCTTGATGGCCAAGTGGTGTAAAGCATTAGCTTACAGACCAAAACACCTCTCAATGACTAAGTCAGAAGGGACCTTGATGGCTAAGTGGTGTAAAGCATAAGCTTACAGATCACAACACCTCTCAATGACTAAGTTGGAAGGGGCTTTGGTGGCCAAATGGTGTAAAGCATAAGCTTACAGACCACAACGCCTCTCAATGACTAAGTCAGAAGGGACCTTGATGGCCAAGTGGTGTAAAGCATTAGCTTACAGATCACAACACCTCTCAATGACTAAGTCGGAAAGGGGCCTTGATGGCCAAGTGATGTAAAGCATTAGCTTACAGACCACAACGCCTCTCAATGACTAAGTTGGAAAGGGGCTTTGGTGGCCAAGTGGTGTTAAGCATTAGCTTACAGATCACAACACCTCTCAATGACTAAGTCAGAAGGGACCTTGATGGCCAAGTGGTGTAAAGCATTAGCTTACAGATCACAACACCTCTCAATGACTAAGTCGGAAGGGGCTTTGGTGGCCAAATGGTGTAAAGCATAAGCTTACAGACCACAACGCCTCTCAATGACTAAGTCGGAAAGGGGCCTTGGTGGCCAAGTGGTGTAACACATAAGCTTACAGACCACAACACCTCTCAATGACTAAGTCTGAAGGGACCTTGATTGCCTAGTGGTGTAAAGCATAAACGTACAGACCACAACAACTCTCACCATCTAGATTGGATTCCCACTTGGATGGATCATAGTGTAAGAAAGTTTTTCCATTGTTTGAGGTAGGTTAGTAATTTTTCTCTCAGAGCTCTGGTTTTCTCTACCATTCCTGAACTGACTACCTTGATATAAGTAAAAGATACGTGACTGATGTGTAAAACACCTTTAATTCAATTCAATCCTAGGATAGAATCCTACCCAAGCAGATCCTAATGTAACAAAGGTTTGTTGAACATCAGTAGTTTTCTCCAGGTACTTCGGTTTTCTCCACAATTTCTGATATTACCATCTAGACATAAGTTAAATATTCCTGATTGGGGTGTAAACAACCATTCCTCTTTACACTCTTGCCCATAAACAATTCACCCAAGTTTTTCTAAGTGTTATGCCGTGAGAAATGCTGAAAGTATGGGACATCTTCTCTTGAACATTTATAACTGCAAGTGTCATACTGTGAAAAATAACGATAGTATGGGACATTTTCACTTGACCACTGCACTAGGATATTTTTGCTTTTCATTTTCATTTGAGCACCTTATTTTCAGTGTCATACTTAGAGAAAAACTTTGGGGAAAAAATTAACTTCTTCACTTGAATTTTTTCTCCCAGTGCCATACTGTGCAATAAAATCAAAGTACTGGCTATCATTACTTGAGTATTTTCAAATGAGTACTTTATTCCAAATGCCATAATGTGACTAAATGATTGAAGTAAAGGGAGTTCTTCTCTTTAGCAGGCCTAGGTCTAAAACACACGTTTACAGATCATAGAGAGTTTGTTAGTTTGCTTGCCAAAGGTCGTTATCTTTTTCCTGGGCACTCCGGTTTACTCCACCATCCCAGAATTGACTTCCTTAAAATAAGTGAAAGAATCTTGACTGGGGCGTAAAACACCATCACTCCACTCCACTCTTCTCTTAAGCACTGTATTTCCTTTGTCTAACTGTAAGAAATAATTCAAGTATGGAACATTTTGCAATAAGCTGTTGACAATCTTTTTTACTTTCTTTCTGAGTCATACACAAAACCCTCAAGCACACTAAAATTAAGTCAACAGGATATATAAAGATAGATAAATTATAAGTTATAACTCTGAAAAATAAATAAAGTTTATTTCTGAAACAAATTTACATGCTGGTATGACTTGATGAGTCATCAAAATGGAACAACAAAAGGACACCAGTATTTTATACAAACAGTTTGAACATTTTTAACAGTAAGGATTTTTCATTAAACTTTTATCTTATTTGATGTTACATATAATAAAATGCAGCTGCTTCAAAATTTAAAACTTTTAAAGAATTTTTTTTTTTTTTAAATCTATAAATAAAAGTATTAAAAACTTTAAAAAATGCAGCTGTCTCAAAACTTAAAACTTTAAGAGTTTTTTTTAATCTATAATAACAGCATTAAACATAATAAACCCTCGGTTTATAATATTCATATCTCCTATTTACAATAGTTATATCTTCCATTAATAACATTCATATCTCCCTTTATAATATTCATATCTCAAGTTTATAATATTCATATCTCCCATTTATAATATTCACATCTCCAGTTTATAATATTCATATCTTCCGTTTATGATATTCATTTCTCCAATTGATGATATTCATATCACCTGTTTATAATATTCATATCTCCCATTCATAATATTCATACCTACCATTTATAATATACATATCTCCTGTTTATAATATTCATATCTCCTGTTTACAATATTTATATCTCCCATTTATAATATTCATATCTCCTGTTTATAATATTCATATCTCCTGTTTGCAATATTTACCGTAAATCCCAGCACATAAGACGGGTTATTTTACCTTAAAATTTATTTTTAGAGAAGGGGGGTCATCTTATACGACAGTAAACAACTGAGGGGTTGAAATTCTTGAGAAAATGTCCACACACGATCGTCATCTCAGCCATCTTTGTTTTTGTTTATTGCAGTTTCATAATGGTTGATATATTTTACAGATTCATAACATACAAGAAACGCGAATTATGTGCTTTGAAATTTTTGTAGTTTTGTATATTTATTGATCTTTTAATAAAATAAAGTTATAATAAATAATTAAAATAAGAAATAAAAAGAAATCATCAAGGTTTCGGTAAGTACAGTAATCAAGGAGGCAGTAAATATTCTGTACAATATTTTATTCTTTTTGTTTACTTTTAGTACTAATCTAGAAATTACATAAACCACACTTTGTCTGCTTCACACGTACAGGGCAATATGTTCTGAGTATCAGGGTTCCTGTCTTCAACAGCTGATTGATAATCTAATAAACAATAACGAATTTTTTGAAATGTAGTTTATTGTTTGTATTTAAAAACAGAACAGATATACATCTTCATGATTACTGCTGATGAGATGTTCTGGCATCTGATTTTATTTTTACGTTTTCTGATTTATTCAAAATTAAACTAGAATCAAATGGCAAAGAAATTAATGCACAAGTACGGTATTAAAAATAAAAAAATATAAACAATAGGGGAAAATTGGTGGAAAGTTTATGGTCTGATCGGTAGCGTCAAATTCCGGTACCAGTATGACCTTGTCTGAAAATCATGGTCGTCTTATAGGTGCAGTATCGCCTGAAATCATAAAAAATGACGGGAAAATCACACCCCGTCTTATAGACGAAGTAGTCTTATATCCGGGGATTTACGGTATATCTCCCATTTATAATATTCATATCTCCCTTTTATAATATTCATATCTCCCTTTTATAATACTCATATCCCCTGTTTATAATATTTATATCTCCCGTTTACAATATTTATTTCTCCTGTTTATAATATTCATATCTCCTGTTTACAATATCTATATCTCCCGTTTATGATATTTATATCTCCCAATTATAATATTTATATCTCTTGTTTATAATGTTCAAATCTCCTGTTTATAATAATCATATCTCTCTTTATAATAATAGTAATAATAATAATAGTAGTAATAATAATAATATGGACCAGTCTGAAGTTTTGGTTTAAAATATAGGTCATTTTTTACCACTTTCATCAAATATTGAGAATCTTTTCCTTGTTCTGCCCCACCCCCACCCCCCACCCCCTCTTCAACATTCTAAAACACTGCTGTATACAAGTTTGTGTCAAAATTGTATCCAAATAAAAAGCTTTACATGAAACAGTATACCATACCAATAATTCCAGATCCTATTATAGAGTTGATAAAGTTGAAACTGGTCATAGGAATGTTACTTCTTGATCCATCATTTTCCTTACTTTTATCTTCCACCAGTTGTCGTGTATCTCCTACGCTACTGGTCTCGGAGAAATCAGACTGTGTCTAAAAATAAAGAGTAATAAAAACTAAGTTTGTCATACATATCCATTTGGTAGCTCATTAATTACTAAATATTTAAAATCTAAATAAAAATAGTTATAAAAAATGAAAAATGTTACTCAAAATGCAACTCACCACATGATTTCAAAAACTAATTGTATTTATGATTAATTGGAAATACTCAAATCTGAAGTCATCTGACATATATTCAATCGCAAATAAAACGATCAACCAAAAAATGTAGTTGGTGGAACTGTCAACCTGGATCAGGCTTTTAAACAAAAGGGGCAATGTTTTCAAAAATTGGAGGAGGAGTAGGGAAAAGTAATGGTGTTTTACGCCTCGGTCAAGAATCTTTCACTTATTTCAAGGCAATCAGTTCTTGGATGGTGGAGGAAACCGGAGTGCCCGGAGAAAACCACAGCCCTTCGGCAAGTGAACTGATAATCTTTCTCACACTGGGATCTGTCCCAAGTGAAATTCGAACCCAGGCGGTGAGAGGCACTGTGATCCCTTAGACCACTCGGCCACCGAGGCCCCTCAAAAATTGGGGTCACTACATTAATACAACTTGTTGCATATTATTTGAATAGTTTAGTATCCAAATTTCAATATCTACAGTACCAGTACAATTGTCTTATAACTTTTGGTCTCTTTAAACCTTCAGAAATCTTAAAACTTTTATTCCAGTTAAGTTTTCAGTCAAAGAAAAACTTAATAAGAAAGATGTAGAAACAGATGCAGATCGAAAAGAAGGGTTGGCTCACAGTTTTTTTGGCAATGTTTTAAAAGGGGGAGGGGAAGGGAGGGGAGGGGGAAGGGGTGTAAATGGTGGGTCAGGATTTATTCACCAAAAGTTCATTAAAATTGAAAGGATGACCTGGGGATCATTATTTTTGTGGGCCAAAAATGATTTTTAGGGGTCGATGATTTGACGATCTCTTTCAAATTGAACCATATATATGTAGTGTATTATTATTTGTGGATAAAAGCAGCTCTCACCAACTATGTTCAAATCCAAATTGGGCAGTTGGTGGTTTTCTTCAGATACTCCAGTTTTCTCCACCATTCCAGAACTGACTGACTCCATATAAAGGCAAGAATCTTTTGATTTTTCTAGTCTGACAAAAGTTTGTAGTTTCACTTGCTGAAAGTTGCTGGTAATCTTCAGGCACTCCCGTTTCCTCCACCATTCTAGAACTGACTGACTCCATATAAGTTCAAGAATCTTGACTGGGATGTAAAACAACATTCACCAATGCAATCATAACTATAAAAATTAACAACTGTGTCTACAAACATCTAGCAGCTAATATGATAAAATGTATTTCAAGGGCTATTAACAGGTGTTCATAAGTAATGATGCCTTCAGGTGTATCATATCCAATATGGTATCTCATTTAGTCATATACCAGTCAGTGTTAATACATACAGTTACCTTACGTTATATGACACAACAAGCAGAAATAGAGTGAAATAATCAATAATTCATCAGTAAATGAAAGTGCAGTGGATATGTTTTATGTACTTGAGTATTAATGCCCATGTCATGATTCTATCACTTACATCAAGGTGATCAATTTTGAGATGGTGGAGGAAACTGGAGTACTCTTGAGAAAATCTAAACACCTTGGTGGCCCAGTGGCAGAGCATCTACCTATGTAGCAGGAAGCCATGGGTTGGAACATGGCAAAGTCATACACAAGTCTTCAAAATTTGATGTGCTGTTTGCTTAGCAGGCACTCAACATTAGGGGGACAGAGTATCTACTAGTTAACCTGGAGTCAGGATAATGGACTGGGGGAGTCATACTTGTCTACCATATACTGATCTAGAATCTCAACAAAAAGTAGTCCCGAAAAGGTGCTAGTATAAGAGAGGCCATAATAAACAATCAACACTCATGCATTAAACACATACAAAAACTTTTCTTAAAATTAATCCTTAGAAATTAATAACCTTGATCTCATTAAGAATAACTGAAAAATTGCTGATGCGATGATAAATGTTACAACCAATTAACCAACTAAAACACTATGGTAGCTCAGTTGGTAGACTGCTCGCTTCATATATGGGAGTTCGGGGTTCAAACCCCAGCCAGGTCTGACAAAGACTTGAAAATTGTGACTGTTTTTTCATCAAGCACTTGGCATTAAGAAATGGGTCCTCCAGAGGAGACCTTAAAAACTGATGCCCTATGTCACGGCAAGCATGACACATGAAGAACCCTCCCTGCACAATGCCCTAAGTGCACTGCAAAGGTCAAAATTTCTGCCACTACATCTGGTTACATCTCGATATAAGTGAAATATTTTTGACTGGTACATAAACCCCCATTAAATATCCATTGGATATTGCAATGTTCACCACTATGACAAACTTATGAGTGTTCATCATAGAAATTATCTGACTTACGTCCCTATAAAATTCCTTCTGGTTAGAAGCAACTAAACAACCTAATTAACCTGAATTATTCCTGGTCAATATTCTTGGTTGTGACTTTACATTTTTAAGCATCATTTTCAAAGGAAATAATTTATAATAGTTGCAATTTTATGCATTTCAACAATTCTAGATGATATGCAAATTAAATGTATAATTGGTTAAAAATCGGCCATATTGTTGGTGCGGTTCCAGACTTCAGTGATAATACTTAACAAACTGTTTATTCAATATAAATTTCATCAATTATGGGAGTTAAAAATCATAGATTCATATTCACGAACCCCCAGGACTCCAATGAAAAGATTTAACTTGTAACCTTTTTATTCAATATAAATTTCAATATATATTCATTAACCCCTATGTTATTGAAAAAACAATACTTTCAAATTTAACAGGTGGATGGCACAGAAGGTTAAAAATGAGTCAAAAGTTGCCATGTTTTTTTGACATATGTGACTTACAGCAGAATTTCGGCTGTTACAAATCATAAATTTATATTCACTAACCCCAAGGTTAAAAAAAATATTTTGAAAAATAACAGGTAGTTGTCACAGACTGTTTAAAACAAATCACATGTAGTCATGTTTTTCTAACATATGTGACTTTTTGAATCTAATAACAGTGACCTCACAACCTTGTTTTCAATATGAAAAACAAACAAGATCAAATTTCCTCCTTGTTGGATTACAAAGCTTTACATATTATATCTGGTCGCAGATGGTTTAAACCAGCCATATTGTTTAACGTCTGTCCAGTTCCAACCTCAGATAATAGTGATTCACAAAAGTTTAAAACCTTTTTCTAATATATATTTAAAAATTTTTGGACAAAACTCAACAAAAATTTATTCAACATACCCTACCTTCACCAACCCATCTCCCTACCGGTTATCATTAAGATTAGATGGTGTTTAATGCACCAGTCAAGAATCTCTCACTTATATTGCTGTGGTCAGTTCTGGAATGGTGAGGAAATCTGGAGTGCTCGGAGAAAACCACCAATATTCAGCAGGTAGACTAATACACTTTCTCACACTGGAAACTGGGATTCAAACCTGGGTGTAGAGAGGTGCTGTAATCTTTAAGGATACACTTTAGACCACTCAGCCACTGATAACCTGTAAAAATGAACTTTTCCAAAATGTTTCAAGTAGAAAGCTTGTTTAACATTTGTGCACATTCAAAAAGTGAGGAGGTTAGGCACAGCTGGTAGAGCAACATTATAAAATTAAGATGTCAAATGTTCAATGAAACTGGTTTGTCTGTCACTGAATTTTTCTCCTCTTTCCAGCATGAGGTTCTACCAGCTCTTGGAAAACACAAACAGGATGATCTTGAGGCTCAATTCTTTAATTCTGATTCTTGTGTGATTAAATGTAAAAAAAGATAGAAGGTTAGTTGGTTGTGATGTTGTTGAACACCACATCAGCAACTGTTCAGCTTTTCATAATAAGAGAAAGTCTTATAAATATAAATCTCTAGGGATTACTCTTAGAACATGCACGAAATGTGCAAGTGTGTATTGAGGTCTGCCTTGTACTAGCCTGCACTCTGGGCGACAATTGTGCTGAGTCAGTATGCTGCTGATAATCATACCATTCCATATATATATACTAAGTATATATTGAAAACTTAAAAATAAGTTTAAATGTTTTCTAAAACTTTTTTAACTTATTTTTAAGTTTTCAATTTATAAATTTACCTCACACAAAGGATAAATTTTATCTACATATTTTGAATTATATATATAATATATATATATATATATATATATATATATATATATATGTATATATATATATGCCTACACTGGATAAACCAGTAGATTTTGTCCTCTTAATGCCAAGTGCTGGACAAAGAAGGACTATTTCAATTCTTTTAAAAATCTTATGTATAAACTGGATGGAGTTCTAACTCAAGACCTCTCACTCTCAAGGGGGATGCTCTACCACTGAGCCACAAGGCAGTTAAGGAAAGAAAGGAATGTGTCAATCTAGGCTCCACAGGGTACAAGATAGCTTAGTTGGTAATTCATCAAATTAGTATACATTAGTAGGTCAAGTTTTGAAACCAAATTTGCTTCGTTTTTATCCCTTTTTGTTGCAGTTTTCTCCCTTTTAATGTCTCTTTTAATATTGTGAATTTGATTGAGATTTATCTGAAAACTGAATGAATTTTAAAGAGTTAAGGAGATCAAAATTAAACGAAATCTGTGAAAAAGTTATACTTTGGAGTAAAAGCGATTTGATGAACATCAAAATAATAATGCAAGGAAAAAAAGATTTGAAAAGAAATTAGATTAAATTCAACGAAGACAAATGGAAAATTCATAACAAAATCTAACATTTACCTCACTGGTATAATATGGAGTGGAGTTATAATGGTGTTTCACGCCCCAGTCAAGATTCTTTCACTTATTTTTGGAGTATTACTTATACTTTCCCCCTTCCCCCTTTTCTGTTTTTTTGCCGTTAAATTAAATCATTTGCAACTTACATTTATTTATTTGTTTACTCATTTATTCATTTATTTACTAAACTATTTATTTATTTACTCATTAATTAATTTATTTATTTATTTTTTTTTTTTTTTAGATTATCCACATATTAAGAATTATATATGTATATAACTGTTGTAACTTCATGTTTATTTATGTATTTATCATACGTTATTTTCAGGGAGACTAGTTTATATAAGAGTCTTACTCTTGTTCTGGAATCCCTTACTCGTGTAATGTAAACTTGTTTTGTATAATTGCTTAACAAAAAATTAAATATTGTTTAAACTAATACTTTGGAGTAAAAGCAATTTAATGAACATCAAAATAATGATACAAGAAAGAAAAGATTTGAAAAGAAATTAGATTAAATTTAACGAAGACAAAAGACAAAATTTCTTTAAAAAAATCTAACACTTACCTCACGGGTATAATTTAGGTTGAATAGAAATTAGATGCTTATTTTTGTAAAACTCAATTTTAATACTTTTGTCTTTTAATGTAAAATTTGTTTTTATGTTAGAAGCAAACCTGTCAATAGTCACACTTCTGAGAACCAAATCACATTGTCACAGCAGTGAGACACATTGAATGGAAGACTAACACCTTATGAACAAGGCTACAATGGG
Organism: Tegillarca granosa; assembly: GCA_029721355.1. Taxonomy (NCBI): domain Eukaryota; kingdom Metazoa; phylum Mollusca; class Bivalvia; order Arcoida; family Arcidae; genus Tegillarca; species Tegillarca granosa. The sequence goes on from CM056608.1 coordinate 9,740,818, forward strand.
TTCTTACGTAAAATGTGCAAAATTTTTGGGTATATTTTTTAAAACACAGCACTTAATTTTCAAGCCATATTTGCGAACAAGCCCAGTGAATGAGCTTTTGTTTGAATTACCATTTTCTATTTTCAAAATGCTAACAGCTTATTTTCAACCATTACAGTAGCTCAGTTGGTAGAATGCTAGCTTCATATGTGGGAGGTCTGAGGTTTGAACCCTGGCCAGGTCTGACCAAGACTTTAAAATAAATAGTGACTGTTCTTTCACTAAGCACGCTGCATTTAAAAATGAAAGTCCTAAGAACAATGCAATGGTTAAAATTTTTGCCACTCGACCCATAGCTGGTGATGTCTCGATATAAGTGAAAGATTCTTGACTGGGATGTAAAACCCCATGAAATCAATCAAATCAAGCTTATTTACACTTCACAATAAATCTGTTTTGTTTTAGTTTTAACGAGGACCAATATTCATACCAAAGGAATATAACTTTCTCTCATAAAATTGATTTTTCAAATGGGAAAATGTCTCCATAGAGATATCTCTATGGTAACCACATCACTCTCATCTTTAGATTAAGAGTCATCAATTCTAAACTCGCTCATAAACCAACAATAATGATATGCAAAATAGTTGTATGATAAACTGTCAGAGTAAAAGTTCCTCCTTATCAAAGATTGTCCTAACATAATATCCCGGTTTTAATCATTGCCAGAGCAAATTATCCTTGTTTTAACAGATAATCTGAACATAATATCCTGGTTTCATTTGATTGCCAGAGCAAATATCCTTTGTTTTTATAGATAGTTGGAATATAATATCCCCATTATAATTAATTGTTATATTCAATGAATAAATGTCGAATCCATGATAATACATAGAAATAAAATAAAAATTTTATTATATTTAATTTCAGCAGACAAAGTTTATCAATATTTTTATACAGCTAATTATATACATGTAATCTAGCACAATGGACGGTAATGCTGTTATTACTTCATTATAAACAGTTTTAGCAATGTGGATGATAATGCTGTTATTACTTCATTATAAACAGTTTTAGCAATGTGGACGGTAATGCTGTTATTACTTCATTATAAACAGTTTTAGCAATGTGGATGATAATGCTGTTATTACTTCATTATAAACAGTTTTAGCAATGTGGACGGTAATGCTGTTATTACTTCATTATAAACAGTTTTAGCAATGTGGATGATAATGCTGTTATTACTTCATTATAAACAGTTTTAGCAATGTGGATGATAATGCTGTTATTATTTCATTATAAACAGTTTTAGCAATGTTACAATCATAATTTGCTGCTTAGGAGGCAGAGTATGGAGGAGGTTGTGGGTCTGATAACAATGAGATCCTTGCTTTTTAATATGTCTATTCACATCAAAAGCTTTTTCACAAATCATATACTACACTTCGTTAAAACATCAAACCCGGTTATCCGTTAATCAGATGATAGACTGTTGAGATTAGACACAAGCTCCCCATTTTGTATCTTGGGGCCTCGGTAGCCAAGGTCTAATGCATGCAGTTACGGATCACAATGCCTTTTACATCCCAGGTTAGAATCCTGCTTGAGAGAGTTTGTAAGTTGGCTTGCCGATAAGTTTAGCGTTTTCTCCGGACACTTTGATTTTCTCAACAATCCCAACATTGGCTGCCTAGATACAAGTAAAAGAATCTTGATAGGGGCATAAAACACCATTACTCCACATGTACAGTATGTAATATTAAAAGATTGTTACATGGCCAAGCAAACAAAATATGAGTAACACTTCCTTTTGTACTGGTGGCCTTGGTGGCCGAGTGGTCTAAAGCGCACGCTTACAGATCACAGGGCCTTTCACTGCCTGGGTTCCAATCCCACTCGGGACACTATCCTAGTGTGAGAAAGTTTGTCAGTTCGCTTGCCGAAGGTCGGTGGTTTACTCCAGGTACTCCGGTTTCCTCCATCATCCCAGAACTGACCGCCTCCAAACAAGTGAAAAAATCTTGACCGGGGCATAAAACACCATTATTCCACTCCACTCTTTTTGTACACCCCCCCGCCTCATTAAATTCTATGTAAAAATTTTGGAAAAATATTTTTCACAGAAATGTTCAGAATGACTTGATTTTGTCATATATATTTAGACCATTTTAGTCAAAAGTAAAATTTTATTGGAGGGTACAAAAAGAATTTTTTCTCTTAGACTTCCTTTTGTTACCCCCCCCCCCCCCTTAAATTTTTGAGAAAAAAAAAATATCAAAAAAATGTTCAAATTGATAGATTTTGTCATTCTTCAGAATTTCAGTAAAAATTTAAAATTTAAACTCAGGGTACAAAAGGAATTCTTTCCTATATAGGCAGTCATTTAAACAGCCTTTAAGTAAACATAGTAAAGGTGAAAATTATTATGTTTTAAAAAAAAACTTACCCGGCTACGATCCAAAATATAAGATCCTTCTCCGGCTGTAGGTGATGTCCCTGACGCCATTATTAATGATTTGTTGTTTTTATAAGAGTTGTTTTTTTGTTTTTTTTTTTTTTTTTATATTCCTGTTATTCACTGTATCGGTATCATTTCAAAGTTGTTTAAATTTCTGTCTACTTAAATCAGCTGATCTTTTGTTTTGCGACAGTTACGAAAAGAATGTAAAATCGATTTCTCTCTACTTATAGGATTACCATCAGTCATCACCATCAGTCAATCACGATCAGTCCCGATCAGTCCCGTTTATTATTTCTATGATAAATAGATCATAAAAACATCTGTTGTATATATCCACTGAATTAAATTTAAGTTCCAGTTTCTAGCTGTGACCTTTGACCTGTGTCACCCTACAAAAGAAGTAAACACACACTGTGAATTTGTTCATTTCACTTACCATACATGTTATTTTATATACATGTACACATATATCTATACAGTTCATCAATAGGTATAGAATTATATGTTGAAGCATTACATGTTCATTGCCCTTGAGGACAAAAAACTTTCTTTAACAAATGATTGCTACCTTAGTACGGCAGTAATTTTAAATTTTGTATAAAGCATGAAAGAGTTCAATAATTATATGCCCATTCATCGTAATTTTAATTGACATAAAAAAGCCTGCAGGTAAATAATACCTTTTCAAATTTTACATAGAATTTAATTGTGGGGGGTTCTGATACAAAAGAAAATCTTTATATATATACATACATATATATATATATATATATATATATATATATATATATATATATATATATACATGTATAAGTTATTTTTATCAATTCAATATGTGACCATAAAATGTCATAATTGCAAGTCAATTTTTTTTCTCGCCTCCCATATACATGTAGTGCTATTGTAAGCAATATAAAAAGTTTTTCTGTAAAAATGTTTCTGGGGAAGTTAAATTTAAAGTAATTAAGTACAGCTGAAGGATTGAATTTCAAGGTTTATTCCATAATAATATCATCCATGGATCAACAATGAGCCCAATGGGCCTGATATGCTCACCTGATAAAAAATGGCTTGTTGAAATGATTTGATTTGATTTAATGGGGTTTTACATCCCAGTCAAGAATATTTCACTTATATCAAGATATCACTAGCTATAATTGAAGTGTAAGAAATTTTGACCTTTGCAGTACGCATAGGGCAATGTGTAGGGATGTTTTTTTAACATTATACTATGCCTGACATGACATGGGACATCAGTTTTTAAGAGCCCTGTGATTTTCATTTCTAAATGCCAAGTGCTTGACACAAGAACAGTCACCACCAGCTTTCAAGTCTTGGTCAGACCTGGCCAGGGTTCCAACCCCAACCTCAAACATAAAAGCTAGTTGAAAAACTTTTATAAATTATATTCAAAATAAATAACTTTGTTGTATTTTATAAATTGCATAAAACTAAATTCATAAAATTATGAAGTTGTGTAGACAAATAGCTATCTTAAAAAAGAAAAAAAGTGTGAAAAAAGTAAAGCAGATATGTAAAAAAGGTCATAACCAAAGTTATGAAATTGGAAAACATCATAAATTATAAGTGACCTCCAGTCAGGTGAGCTAGAAATTAACTTAGATTTGTTGGTTTAATGAATGATAGTTACTTTACATCGCATCAGCCATTTTTAAGCTATTTATGGGAAAACAATTGTTTTTAGTCTCAAGTTCCTGTTGTGTGTGAACGTGCAAGTGTCTTTAGATCTGTATTGTATTAGTACACATCTCTGGCAACCATTAGAGAGCTAGTACACCTGTATTAAATATTGCAAATTT
>CM056608.1:9745177-9846769 GCA_029721355.1 Tegillarca granosa
GATTTCTTCAACCAAAATAAGAACAGGATAGAAATTTACAAATGGATAAATTTTATTCTTTTAAATAGTAACAAAATGTTTCTGAAAAAATGATGATGTACCAGAGCTACCAGTATATAATTCATCATTTAACTTAAAAAAAAACATTTCTTATTTGACTTCGACAAATTTTCCCCCCCCCAATGCACAACATCATTTGATAATTTTAGAGTGCTATCTTTAGATTTGAGAGATCTGTGATTAAACCCTGGCTTAGTCTAACCAGAATTTAAAAAAAAAAAAAAAGAAATGGCTCTCCTTTTTCAAGCATTCTTCATTTAGTAAAAGGTCACTGGTCCCTCAAAGACCTCAAACACTGATGCTCCATATCATGGAGGTATGGCAATGAATCCTTACTGCATACTGCCCTGACCACATTTAAATGACAAAAATATCTGCCACTTTACCTATAGTTGGTGACATCCCAGTTAAATATATATAAAATGCATTTGTCTTGGAGGTAAAACCAAATTTGATTGATTCATTCAATCAATCGAGCAAGTGATCGAAATTTTCAATGTAATAAATTATTCAAGTTTTGCACATATATTATCATTTAAGTAAATTGTTTTGTTTTCTTATTATAAGACTCTGGCAATCTAATTCAATCACATCTAAATGGTACACATTTTTTCAAGTTTTTACTGAAACAAATATTCACATATATGAAATGAACACCCATTACTTTTACAAAAATCTGAATCTGGATTTGAGCATGATGTTGCAACTGTGTGCCTTTAAATTAAGGCTAAAACAAACCATTAATCTTGCTTTGGAGCAAACGGTTTCAGGTGGGAATTTTATGTTACAATGACAGATAAGGATTATAGATTGAAAATTACTGATGTCCAATGGGACAAAAATTAATAATCTAAAATCAGAGATGCATAATTGATTAATTAATTGATTAATAAACGGAATTACTTTAAAACTGTACATCAGTTTTCAGTAACAAATAAAACTGATTATAGGTACTCTATTTTGTGAAAACCAAGTGTTCTTGCTTAGTGATTGTAAGTTAAAAGCCAGTAGTGCATGCTCTGACAAAGTGACAGGGGCCAAAGCATATCACTAGTGTAAAAAGTGTCTGGAAACAGATAAATTATCCAATTGCCATCTGCCATTGTTGTTGTTAAGTAGCAAGAAACATAAAGGAAATGGACTTGATTACAATCCTGAAACTATTCGTTGACATCAGCGATGATTGATTATTAAATTTGTGACTGATTTTTAGGATCGCTGCCCTGACATTGCCTTACAATCCATCATTGGTGATGATTATGACATCACTATTGAAAATTAAAGTATCAATTGCTTTTATGTCTATTGCACATTACTTTACACTCCCACCTCAACCCTATACTTCTACCAAATCATACTTATAAGTACATGTATTAGTAAACTCATACAGCTTTTTTCTTTTCCAGTTCTTTTCTTTCTGTTTTTCCTTTATCTGTTTCCTTTTTACTTTCTGTCTCTCTATCTTTTCATTCTTCTGTTTTCTTGCTAATTCTGCTGTCTTCTTCTCCTTCATGTCAGTCATGCTTGGCAGCTAAAAAGAAAGACAATATTGCATTTAATTGCTTGTGTCTTTTAGTTAGATTTTTCATAAATGTTAACCACATATACTGGTAATACAAATGGGCTGTAAAAGGAGTTGAGTAATGGTGTAACGTCCCAGTCATCAATATTTCACTTATATTGAGACGTCACCACCTATAGGCGAAAGTGCAGAAATTTTTGCCTGTGCGATGCGCTGATGGCATTATACAGCAGGGTTCTTTATCGTGCCATGCCTACCGTGACACAGTACCTGGCTTATTTTAAGTTCCCATTTAGTAATGCTGAGTGCTTGGAGAAAAACAGTCACTACCCACTTTCAAGTCTTGGGTTAGACCCAGTCAGGGTTCGAACCCAAAACCTCCCACTTACGAAGCAAGCACTCTACCAACTGAGCTACCGCAGTGGTGCTTTAACAGGATATATATATATAATATATATATATATTTATATATATTATATATATATACATATATATGTATAAAGATTTTTAATAGTCAATAATCCCTATTTTTAAACATTAATGGCAATAGATATATAGTCACTGGCATTCAATAGCAGCACGATAAAAAATCAGAATGACAGGAGAATCATTGTTTTCAAAATTCCTTCTTCCCACAAACCTTTTTTTTCATGTAGCAAAAATTGTGAAGGGCAGCACAATCTGATACTGTATTTCTTGAATTCATTCCACATACACCACATATTGGAATGACCTGACTGTTGGCTAATACTTCTTTCCATTGTTATAATATCAATTCCCAAGAGAGAGAGAGAGAGAGAGAGAGAGAGAGAGAGAGAGAGAGAGAGAGAGAGAGAGAGGACTGGTTGGCATTTCAGTGAAGTTATGCTATGACCCTTGTAATAAGAGTATTCTTGTAACCTCTGACTGGCATTAGCATCAGTGTGGTTGTGATAGTGAGTCTTACATGGTAGCCCCGATGGTTAGCTCAGAAACTAACATTACCCCTTTAACAGTTTGAGCCGATAATTTTAATGAAATTTGAAATAATGCATAAACCTTACAGGTTTTCGTAAATGAAATGCGTTCTTGCGAGCTTTCTTCAACTTTCTTGCATCTTTTCTCAGTTCTTTGCGACTCTTGCTCGATCTTTTTGGTGAAGAAAAATCATGAGACGGTTGACTATCGAGTCCTGATGACAGCTTTTCTATGTCCGACCTGAATCGTTTAAGATTAGGGGGATCTTTTTTCAAGAATCTCTTCCTCTTATTGCCCATTATGAGGTTATTGTTGGTGAATCAGGGGTGAATTAGACGTAATCAACATTGAACAATAAACAAGCATGATTTCATCGTGGGCGCTGCCATTACAATAAAGAGCTGCTAAGGGGATGTAACTCTTTACTGTAAATCCCTCTGATTCACGGAGCACTTGAAGCAAGTACTTCTTCATCTCAGTAATATGGTCAGAAGAGTACTGATCTATCATGCTATGGATAGAGAAAATTATTGCGGCAATAATCTTATTTTTTGTTAGCTAAAATGTTTTAGATGATGCTGCTCTCATGGTAAAAATAGTAATTACAGCTTCAGATATTCTAATATTGTAGATTTACCTCGTGTAAGAACAACAAAATTTGGTAAACAGTCATTCAGGTACAGTGCAGCAAATCTTTGGAACGACCTACCAAACATATCAGATCACAGGGAAATTTTAATCAATTTAAAAATCTTTTACAGTCTTGGAATGGCAAAATTTGTAATTGTACAGCATGTTCTTTTTAATTAAAGTGACTGATATTGTCTGGTATGTCTTTTTACCATATGCTTTACCATATGTTTTTTCTTTTATTGTGCTTATAAACCTGCTTTAGTGCATTTTGCTTACTATGTTTTTATTCGCTTTTAGTGCCTTTACTTATTATGCTTAACTGTTTTTAAATGCCTCTGCTTATTTTGCTTAACTACTTTTAGTGTCTTTGCTTAACATGCCAATCTGCTTTTAGTGCTAAGTATCAGTATTTTATTCTATCAATACCTCATGTTTTTAGTTGCCATGTATGTTTTATGCACATTTTTATGATTGTCAATATGACAAGAGACCCACAAGTCTTGAACTGCTCAGCTAATACTACAAAGCCAGAAGTTTCATAACTATGGTATCAAATGGGTTTGTATTTTTGCCTTGTTTAGCTGTTTCTTACATTAGCTTTATTGTTTATGTTCTTTAAGGTTATGTTGACTGTTGCTAAGTTTCTTGGAATGCAATTCATTTACAGACAATATTTTATCATTAATCAAGAGTTCTTCAAAAGTTAGGACTTTTAAAATCATTAATCTCAACATGTTTGTCTTCTCTTATTTGATTATTATTTTTGTATTATTTTCTTGTTTGAATTGACTATCACCAAGAACATGTTATTAAACCGCAAATTTTTATCTTCTAAGTAAACTTTGTGACCTAGTGGCCTAAAGCCCAAGGTTACATATCACAGTGCCTCTCATCACGTAGGTCCAAATCCTGCTTGGGTAGAACCTAATGTGAAAAAGTTTGTCAGTTCGCTTGCTGAAGGTTGGCGGTTTTCTCTGGGTACTTTTGTTTCCTCCACTATTCCAGACCTGACCACCATGATATAAATGGAAGAATTTTGACTGGGTTATAAAACACTGTTAGTCCAATCTATCAATTTACTTTTGTTTGTTTCTTACATTAACTAACATTGTTTTATGTTATTGGTTGTGTTGGCTGTTAAATACCACATATATAATACATATGTGTTTTATTTAAGATTCTAATTTATCATTTATTCAGAGTTCAAAGGTAGGTATTTTATAATCAATGATCCCACTTTGTCATTTTTTGTCTTGTTTCTTATGCCATTTCTTTTGTAACAGGAAGAAGAAAAATGCAGGGTCCGACAGGGGATTGAACCCGGGACCACCCACACTATTGGCGAGCGCTCTGCCAACTACACTTTAATTAACCTTATTGATTAGCGTTGTTGGTTGCATTGACTTTTGTTAAGTACACAATATTTATTTCAGTTTCAAACACCTTTTTACCATTTATGAAAGTGACAGGTGTAGCTCGCTATAGACAGTAGGTGCCTTTCTTTGCGGAGCACCTGGCCTCACTTCTTTGATGAAAGTTCACATGTATACAACTGAATTTTTGTAAGTTTTGAAAGTATCAAAATCTGTATTCCTTCTGTTTTGTGATGGATATCTTTCCTCTTCAAACCAACATAACTTTAAATCTATTGAAAAAATAACTGATGCGATTTCAAGGATGAGTTATCATTATTTCACTTTCATCAAGAAGTCACCAGCTTGTACAAATTGCAAAGGACTATGCAAGATTTCATGACAAGTGTAGGGAATGTCCTTATAGGAGCTGACTGAGCTAGATAAGAAACTGGGCAAATACTTTGGTTGAGTATCAATGTGGTATTAGAAAGATTAAGGGTTCAAGCAAAGTTGAATCCAGTGTTGTTGTTGTTTTTGTTTTTTTTCTTTCCTTCTTCATTTTCCGTTACAATATGCAAGATTGCTATGGAAAAGAAGTGGCCTCTTAACTGATTAAGGGTCCAAACCTTGTGTTTTTATTTAGTGTAGATGAATTAAAGACTTAGAAAAGAAATGTGGCTGACCTGGATTACCAGTAGTCTAGGCAGCTGATTCATAAGAAGTCCATATGACCACCTCTTTGATATTGCAAAGTGTCCCAGTTTGAGATCTGGTTTTGCTAGTTACCCTCACAAGTTGGTGACTAATAGGTAGGTCCAGGGGTGGATCAATTGGTGGTTTCTTCTCAAGGTAAATTTTGATGATTACTGTAAAATCACAAATGTTCACAGGATTAAATTTCACTATTTTTGTGGATTAGTAAAATTTAATGTCAATGAAAATTTTCAACCACCAAGGCCCCCAATGGGATTTATTTAATAAATAAATAAATAAATAAATAAATAAATAAAGACAAAAATTACACAAACAAGATGAAACTCTGCACATGATTTAATGAGATGTTACAAACACAAAAACAACAGAATCACAAGATACAAATCTGCCAAATACAGCAGATATAAAAAAATAAAACAAATATATTATGCTGTTATCACAAGATTATAAGCATGGAACAGTTATTTATCACTTACTTGTGTCTGGTAAATAACACTGAATTTTTATCACTTACATATGTCTAGTAAATAACATTGAATTTTTATCACTTACATATGTCTGGTAAATAACACTGAAATTTTATCACTTACATATGTCTGAAACTACCAAAATGACTTTAAACCGAATTTCAATAATATGCAAAAGCATAAAACTTAAGATACATTATAAAAGAAATTAGTTAAACTTCAACAGCTAAATTTTTTCAAAATATAACAAAGATCTTAGTGAAGCACATTGTGAAACAAGAGCTCTGACCAATTTTTACATGGACCAAATGTTGAAGCAAATAACTGGTCAATTAAGTTTTCTTGACTGAGTTTTTATAAGATACTGCGCAAAAATCATTTTTACAAAATGATATATCTTCAAAAGGTTTTTTAAATTAATTTTGAGTTATGTAAAAACAAAATCAATTAAATGAAAAAGCTGTTGGGACTATTAAAAGCAGCCACCTTATGTAACCTATTGATATGTTGTGTATTTTAAAAAATGACACTTAGACTATCAAAATGCTGCTGTAATGTACATTTAAAAAGGATGTGTACACTAAAGATGGAAATTTATGAACATCATTTGGAAAAAAAAATCACAACTTTATAAGCTGAAGCTTTTAATGTATATTATTTGAATTGTTTAATGTAACGAATCAATTACCTACTACAATTGCTAGTGACTTATTTTTAATTCACTAATTCACTGGTATTAGGAAGCCATTTAACCAGTACAACATTTTTGTAGAAAAAAAAATTTCACTCTCTTTTCTGTTTGGCTGAGACAATTTAGTAACTAAAATGACAATGATATGTTTTTTCGTTTTTTTTTTTTTTTTTTACAATTTTTTTTTTTACAATCTATTTAATAACTATAATGACACTTAAAATCTTGAACAGCATGTAACATAGATAGCACCTCTTGTTTTGAAAAAAAATTAACAAATAAATAAAAAGCTAAAGAAATGTCATTGCAATTATCTCCCTTGTATAGAGTTATGTCCCTTTGTGCTCTATTGGATGATAGTGAACATTTTTCATTTCAAGAAAGAAAGAAAATGCAAAAATTATCAGATCTATAAAATCAGTACCCTTATTCTTAATATCCCTATAACCAATCACATATTACTACACTAAACATATAATTATCTCCCTTTCTATTCAAAGGTTACTTTGATCAAAGTTCTGGTGGTCTTTTGTAAGTTAAAAATATATTGAATTAAAATGAACAGAAGACTTGAAGCAAAGGCAAGATCAGAATACAAAAAACAAAATGAGATTCACTACAATTTCAAGTCTCTTGTTAATGTTAAGATGGGTAGTGGATAGCGACCACAATATTTAAAATCCCATGGTGGTTGTTTATTGCACTTTTCAAGGGAGATAAGTCAGATCTATTAACCAGGTTTGTACACTAGAAATGTAACAACCTGAATATCAACATAGAGCATGATAAGGGACCTGAAAATGTTTTTGAATGGGCAATGAAAAAGGAAATGATTCTGATTTTATAAAAATGAATTATATCTGAAATGAATACATGTATTATGGTAATTTGAAATGCAGTAACGATGAAAACAGTATATAAAAGTTTGTTTACCTGTTACGGAAGTTAAAAAGAACAGATAAGTAAATAATCATACTGAACAAATAGATGACATAAACTTAAAATGAAATGAAATAACAAATGTATAATTCTATACAGCAGTGAGTTAAACAGAGTGACACGATTTTAAAGTAGAGTTCAGCAAAAAGAGAAATTTTATGATATTATTATATATAAATCTGTTTACAATTTTTAATTATGTTTTATATGTTACTTATTGAAATCATGAATTTTATTGACATTTTAAGATTTTAAATAATAAAAAAAAGAGTTTTGGCATCAAGACTTCTCAAAATTAAAAAAAAATAATAAAGTTAAACACAAACAGACAAAAGATCCTACACAGTACAAAAGGGCAAAAGGTTTACAAATAAATCTATCATTTATGTAATGGATGTGATTTATTTGATTTAATGAGGTTCTACATCCCAGTCTATAATATTTCACTTATGTCCAGACCAGCCCACTGGAAAACTTTGACTTGGATGTCGGACATCGCCAGCTATTGGTGAAGTGTTGGAAATTTTTAACTTTGCAGTGTGCTTAGAGCAATGTGCAGGTATGGCTCTCTAGCATGCCATGCCTGTTGTGACATAGGTCATCGGTTTTTACAGTCACCTCTGAAGGACCTATTTACATAATAGAGTGGTCAGTGTATATTTGTGTGCCAAAAGAAAATGATCTATCTTCAGTAACAGGACTAACAAACTTTCACACAAGAGATACAATAATGAAAAAATACAGCAGATAAAAAAATTTCTAGCTCTGACAGCAAGAAATGTATTCAGCAGAAAAGGATTAGAATATCACCGGTATTTACATCAATTTGTCAATTCTATTTATTTTCTTTGTTAAATACAGTTATAGCAGTGTTTCTGATTTTTTGTAGTGAAATCTTTTGGTTTTAATCCTTACATGTCAAAAATTTGAGAGTTGATTTTTCACCTTGTTTTAAAAGTGTAGCAGTCTGGATAACAGAAGTAGAGCGCTTGCCTATAATGCAGGAGGTCCTGGGTTTGAGCTCTGATCCGATCCTGCGTTTTTTTCCATTCTATGAAGCTATGAAGGTGGCAGTGAAAATATATGATCTAATTAATTACTTATAACTTTTCAATTTAAGTGGATTAATAATCCAAATTTCCAAATAGCTTTTAAAAATAACTAATAGATTTTTAAGATGTGTCAAACTATATTAAGTCTGTAATAGGATATTACATAAATTAGTTAAAAATCAACTCTGTGACATGAGATATGGTAAGTTATATTTGGGCTATTTAGATGTCTGTGACTTAAAGCCAACCTCATGAAATCATCAGTAGAATTTTTTGAAAAAATTTTCTTTTCAATTTGGAAACAAGATCCTGGAGAGGAATCTAAAAAATTGCATTAGCAATTACCAAGAGAAACAGTTTATTTTATTTTAACTTCTATAATAATTCAGACATTTTGGACTTGTTTCTCTTGGAAACTAAAGCTCAACACAAATACAAGTGTACATGTTTTAATACACCTTTTCCAATTGGATTCTAATTGGAAATGGAAAATTTTAAAAACAATTTTTAGAAAAATTGATTTTTTTAAAACTGACAACAGATGCCAATATTTGATATGTCCATAAAAGGATTGTCATCAAAAGAAAACTTGTTTTAGTAAAAAAAAAATAATAAAAAAATAAAACTAAGCTCAATGCTAAATTACAGTGTGTGTGTGTGTGTGTGTGTGTGTGTGTGTGTGTGTGTGTGTGTGATTCAAGACATTCCTCTTACATGAAAGATAACTGCATGGACATTTCATGAACACAATTTTAATATCAATAGTTTTACAAAGAGCATGGTAAACATGGCATTGATGATTATATAAAGGCCTGTCACACCTTGACAATTCAGTCAGCATATGCCTAATTAAATATATGTACATTTTCTATAAATCAACAAGATTACCACCAAGCAGTGCATAATATGCCTGCTAGTGGGATATTGCATTAAAAGAGATGTTATTGACACAAGTTGGTCAACTACTCCCATATGATGAGATGACACTGACATGAGTTAGTCAACTACTCTCATATACAACAAATATGCTTGTTTGTTGTTAACTCCAATGAAAATAATAATTAACCAATCAAAAATGGTATTTGTTAAGTCTCATTGTATGGTCATGGTGGAAAAATTGGCGTTAGTGGAATCCTTAATCCTGTTTATGAACTAATGTTGGCTTCATTATATAGTGACCCTCGTCTTAGCTTGGCCTCGCTAAATCTCCATAAGTCACATGTGGCTTAATCTCTGTAAGTTTGATATAGCTGAATCTACAAAAGCCACATGTAGCTAGATCTACAAAAGTTACATGTAGCTAAATACTTTTATAGTATGTCCCAACTTTTTAAAAATACTCTCATGAAAAATGACAAGGTTATTTGATAAATCCTAATATGCTGATAAAATAATCAAGATGTGACAGGTCCAAAAATGCCATTACTAATCACTGCATATATATCCATATATAAAGGCTGCCACTTAACACGACCAATACATTTAGATACAAATGCTGTTAAAAGTATTTTTTTTCATATATTTGTATGCTAACCGTAATACTACAAAGGTCTGACATATATATTGCAAAGTATAAAGTAAAATGTACCAATAAAAAAAGTTTTAAAATTCTATCAACACAACTTTCTGATTGCTCAAATTGGCAAAAAAATATGCAAATAAAAACTCAGATGTTACTAAAAATAGAATCTATAGCATTAATAAATTAAAAATGATAAATATACAAAAATGATTGATGTTTACATGATAGTTAAATACTGATTCACTATTAATGAACGATTAAAAAACAAAACAAAAAAAATGGATGAATAATGAACATTTGTATTTTTCTTAAATAAATGAGGATGATACAAGTTTTAAATTGCTCTACAATTTTAACACTTAGTAACACACAATTTTGTTCTATAGTAAAGTGACTACATATACAATAAATTTAATTCACATGATTTTTTCGTTTTAAAAAATACTTATTATTAAATAACATGAAATTATAATAAAACACTTTATATTTAACATCATTAAGTATCGTACGTTTGACCTGATAAAAAAATCTCTGTCATTTGTTGCCAGATATTGTCAACCAAATAGGACCCCTTAAACATTCATAATTTTTTCAACAGGGGCATTTGTACATGGCCACTCTTTCTACAACGAAACTGTGACCTTGAATGAGAGAGAGAGAGAGAGAGAGAGAGAGAGAGAGAGAGAGAGAGAGAGAGAGAGAGAGAGAGAGAGAGAGCAATCAGATTTTTATGCTCAAGTCACAATTTTTTTACTTATATCTGGGCAGCTACTTCTGGTATGGTGGAGGTAATCAGAGTACCTGGAAAAACCAAAAATTTTAGACAAATGAACTGACCATAAAGTCGACTGACCTCCTGCAATCTAAAGTAAAGTGTTCTCCTGTTTTCTTCCATGTGTTCCATTTACTTCTAGTTGTAAACATTCTCTGTAGTACTTACAGATGGTCTAGCAGTAATCTTTTTCGAATTCTACAAAGGTGTTTTCACGTGCAATTAAAACACAGGACCCCATTTTTTAGTCTCATCTGAAAGATTACTCTAGCAATAAGCATTATTTTACAGCTTCAGTGTGGGCAGACTGAAATTTCCAAAGTTCTGAAACAGATTCAATCCCTTATTCCTTGACTTTAAAAACCAGTGACAGTACCAAACAGCCATGTCTGCCTTCTTATAGAAGAGAGAAAACTTTTATATGTACAAGAATACATGTATACATGCATGTATAAAGTATAATAATTGCTGTAAATACCATGGGAATGGACATATAGGCATTAAAATGACCATTTTTGCTGTTTGCAATTTTCAATGTGTGCTTCTACACATATGGAAAGTAAACAATATATATTGAAAGTTTTTAATTTCTCAAAATATGCCTAATTTGGGCTTGTGTTAGAACTCTGAGCATCTTTTTTTTAACTAGACAATATCTGGAATACAGAAACTAGATCAAAATTTCTTTCTTTCGAAAATTGTTTCTCATATTTTAAAATATGCGAAAATTTAAGAAACACTAACTTATGGTAATCATAATTTTGAAATAATCAAGGAAATGTATGAAAGTATTCTTAAATATGTAAAAGCTGTAAAGATAATAAAATTTATCTTAAAAAATCAGAAAAATATAAAACATCTCAAAAGTTTCCCCCCCAATTTTCACATAAACATCCAGTCTTATTCCGTAAGTGTTTATTAAAAGATACGTAAATTTTACGACTTTAAAACAGCAGTGGTAAATTCTGCTCCCTCCATTAGACATAGATAAACATACATATATGACAACTAACACAATAGCACTTTTATATACATTATTACACACTGTAAAGATATTTATAAAGGTATGTTGTTGAATCCTGACGGATCCATAATAATATATATGACATTTAATGTAAGAAATGACTGGATTTCTATGTATATAAAAACAATTAAAAAAAAACAAAGAAACAACCTTATTTAATTAAAAATAACAAATATTTTATACAGAAACAGTTTTTCACATTTGTTCCCAATAAATTAAAACAAAATGCAGTAACAAGTAAAATTGATTTCCAAATATGGATATAAAACTATACAGCCAATCAGATATTATCTCCATATATGGACATAAATAAATACCAATAGCCAATCAGATATAATCCTCACATATGGTCATAAAAAAATTATATACCCCATAGCCAATCATATTATTTCCATATATGGACATAAATCCATACAACCAATCATATTTTATATGTATATACTATATAACCAATCAGTTATTATCTCCATAATAGGGACATAAATTTATAAACCAATAGCCTTACAGATATTATTTCCATATATGGACATAAAACTATTCCGCCAATCAGATTTTACCTATGTATATATATAATTATCTACAAACATTTATATTTGTTAAAGCTTACAGCCACACAAGTTCTGCCAATTTTTTTTATTTGATACCATAAATGTTATATACCATCATTTTCTACCTATAGGTTTTGTTCAATCTCTCTTGAAGACTGGGGTAAGGGGTGGTAACTCTGGGTAGATGCCGACTTAGTCATACAATCATATCAGACTTTAAAAACACCTCTTTAAAATGAACTAATGTTGGGAATGAATAATGTCATTTCATTCAATATTTTTCATTCGAAAATTCAGTCCTTCTATTTAGTACTAATGGATTTCATTTAGTTTTGCAGTAAAAGAACACTGAATCAAGTAGTAGGCAATCCGCTAATGGTAAAGCCTTCATCTGCAGTCAGGCAAAAAAGTTTTTAAGTTTAAATAAATGCTGCCAACAAACTTTTGAATGTTATGTAGCTACTGACTTTTATCTGACACTTCTGGCCCGAGTTTCACAATCATTCACTCAACTGAGTGTACACTCAACTCAAATATTCCAATTTTTCTCACATCAATATTTTAAAAATTTTAAGTTTTCTGAGATGATGTTTTATTTTGTTCAACAAACCTACACTAAACAATTTAAATATAACATTAGATAGTCAATTTTGACTGTGTAATGGCTTAAAAATTGAAATTCAAATATCACCTAATTTGAGCTGAGTGTATACTCAATTGAATGAACGATTATGAAACTGGGGCCGGGTAGATAAATCAGGACATTTTGAACACAGATAGAACTGCGAAAGTGGATTACTTTATGTAGACTGTGGAAGACCCATGATATTATTACAAAACTAACTAATATTTACAGTAAATACTATCTTTTGATCTATTTCTCTATGTGTTTGACAGCTTTAGTAAGACTTAGGCTTGTATGGTTGCATTTTAATTCCCGCACTTTGATGCATCAGCCAGATCACACAAAGCTCCCTTGACGTGAACTTGAGCGGCAAAGTGTATATTATATGTTAAATATGTACTATCATACATTCTTAAATCACATGATCTAACAGTTTAATATAAAAATGAAATTATACCTAGAAAACATGACAAGTAATAATGCCATAAGTCAGTAACAGATTAGGTAGTGCATGAAGTACAAGTAAATGTATTAACACCTGATTGAAATCTTTACAGTATCATCTTTGGGAAAAAAAGTGTGTTTACCATAAATTGTTATACATGTAATTTGGGAATTGGGCTTATTTTTGGTCCTAAATTAAGCAAATGACCGTAAATTCTTGATTTCTGAATCAAATTTTACTGTTAAAGAAAACTCTGACCAAAAGTTACGATTATTTTATAGATATTTTATAGAGGTGATTTTAAAGTCTGATTCTAATACCATTGTAAAAATAACGTGATACCTTTCATTAAATTAAACTTCTACAGACCAAATAAAATGGTCTATAAATGAAAGCACATGGAATGTACCAATTAATATAAATAGTTAGTGAACACTTTCACATCCCCAAACTTTAATTAATGAATCCGTAATAAATAAGATAATTTTTTTTTTTTTCAATTTCTAGATTTTCATCATCAATAAGTTAAAATTCTAATAAATATTTATTCACATGTTACAATAACATTACAAAGATCAATCTTGTTCAGCTTTTTGTAACACAAAATCAGTAATTACCGGTAAGCCCTGTCAATTGAAAAATAAACAAGAATTCCACAGATTTAAAGTCTCGCCTGGTTAGTTTTTGATTGAGTAGAAAATACATTATTTTAACATAAAGTTTCACATTTTGACACATGGCCACCACCAACACCGGAAAAGTAACACTTAAGTCTCGCCTTATGGCGATGCCAGGCTCAACAAAAACTGAGATTTTAGTTATTGCTTCAATAAGTTTAAGTAGATGCCAACATGTTACAGCTCATAAATGGTATTTTTTAAAGTCAATAAGTTAGGGAAGGGGTAAAGTAGTAAAATATTCATAAATATGATTCAAAATGAAAAAGTGGAGTATTCAATACTCTATTTGGCGATTTTCCACTAATTCAGAGCGGGAAGGCATACAGTATCTATAATTGCAAGATGCGATGCTTCACTTTTAAATAGGAACTAAATTCTACATTCAGAGTTTGATCAACATAAAATTTATCATATAGATATAATAAAAATCTGGATTATTTCCTCTTTCCATTTCGATTTCTGAATAGAGTAAATTTAACTGAACACAATTGTTCATGCACCAAGCAAGCATATCTGGTGAGTTGAATAATAATAAAGAATATGTCAAAATATTTCAGTTCACTAAAAATATACAGGTAAAAAAAGTGATTTGCAAAGCATGGCAATATAAAAATTGAATACAGGTGTCACAAAATGAGGTAGGTCATAACTCAAAGGTCAAAAGATTGTATAAAAAAGAAAGGATGAAAATCTAGAAATGTTTGTCTTAATTAAACACAATTTGAGTTGTGGATTAAAATTTTAGATTGATTTAAGGTATGGTTAGCCATTTTTTATAAGGGAGAAAAGAAACAAGTTGCTCATTATCAAAACTACTGGGCCTCATAAATGTACCATGTAATCTCCTTTAAGGTCTATTTGACTGACATTACTGCTTGTAATTAATACAGAAAATAATGTTTCTATTACAAAAAAAAGAGATCTCTATTTTAATTTAAACACCCCAACCTTTTTTCAGATGAGCTTTATTTTTTAAAATTTTTGTTTTGTTTTCGTTGGTTTTTTCTTACCCTACAAAGAGGAATTGTGCTGAAAATTATTATTATCAATCAGAATTCTATAGAACAAATGTACTTAACAATTTTGCAATGTTAGAAAAAGTTCTTTTTGATTTGCCCTCACGTTATAATCTAGAAATCACCAAGGGACAGACGGACAGATGGATGGGCAAGTGGATGGGCGCCAACACATAATGTTAAGGGATATCACATGCTACATGGGTATTTGGCAGGTATATTATCCTACAAGTATTGCACTTATTTATCAATTAAATATACTTAATATTTTAATGATCAAGTTCAATCTGACTTTTAACCTTTAACCTTTTAACCTTTGACCCCTATACTACCACTGGTGGTTTAAATATCTATTGTATATTTATTATTCTTGTGTTTATATGTCAGTGGGGTTATAGTGCATCTCTGTATCAGTGTTTATAATGGTCTAGAGTTATTCTGACCAACTAAAAAGTCTGGTAAAGCCACCTTTTAAAACTTTTTAAAAAAATTTATGGCACAAAATTGGTAGCAAAGTTTGTAGCATTAAAATGCAGAAATTCCTGTTTTGCTTTGCAATTTGATAATGTTTAGTTTTGTTTGATAAATATTACATATTTCATAATTCACAATGACCTGCATAAACAATTTACATGTATATTGTCAATAAAGCATGGTTAAAATAATAGGCAATATACATGTACATGTAGCTCAATAAAGGAACTTAAATGTTTTCATCCATTAAGCTGTGAAGTTTCCCAAAATTGAAAAGATTTTCTTACCTAATTTTTTTTCTTCCAGATTTCACCTAAAAGTTGATTTTAACAAAAGAAATCATAAACTCACTGCCAATTTAAAGTGTGATAATAATGAATGACCCATCCGATAATGAAAGAACTAATTAGTTTCTCAAATACAGGTATATCTTTTTTCATTACAACAGTTAAAGGTCAAAGGTCAGACTGAACTTGAATTTACACCAATCACAGCACCCTAAATAAATTATAAATAAACATGGATAAGTTTGTTAGTTATGGACTTTCTTGCTTTAATTTCTTGATTGTATTCTTCAAAGCTTGTCTTTTATTACAAAACCAAACACGGATTACTTCTCTGTCATAATTTAATTTTTCTGCTAATTCTGTCATTTCAGCACCTGAAAGTCATCATAAAAACAGAAATGCAATTAACTTTCTATTTATAATAGAAACTTTGAGTTGAACATATCAAATCTATTTTAACCCTTTGAAATTTTTTGCATGTCATATTAGAACTTAATTATAATTTTTCAACTTCCATTGTGTAAAATTAGAACTTTGGGTTTCCATAGAAACCTTTTTTTGTAATACTAAGCTGTGATACACTTTATATAAATTTCATAGCATTTCAGAACAAATGTAGCTAGGTAATGGAAAACTGACATCGCCATCAGACAGTTTTTCTTTGATTAAATTTGGTTTTCCCCCAAAAAAAGTTGATCAACAAAGAATATTAATATTTTTTCCACTTTTACTAAAACAATCAGTTTTGGGATGGTTGATAACAACCATCATGTCCAAAGAAAATCATTAGCTTTCAGCAAGAAAACATAAAAACATTTATCAGACTAAGATCAGGCTAGTTGAGGTTGAAATCTTGACAGTGACAGAGTTTGAAATCTTTGAGCCAGCACTTCAGTTCACCTGGTCATGAGGCCCTTACAAAATCAAGAACAGAGTACTAGGTTATTATACAATGCTTGAAATACTGAGAAAACAAGTTCCTTTTCTATACTGACAACTGTTAAGGGTTAGCTCAGGCTCCAAATATTTTGTCACCAATGATTTCTGACAGAAGCCTAACGTTGTCGCCAATTCTGACGACACCTTAACTCTCTAACTCTTATCTAGGGGCCTCGGTAACCGAGTGGTCTAAGGCGCACGCTGATGGATCACAGTGCCTCTCACCGCCTGGGTTCGAATCCCACTCGGCACAGATCCAAGTGTGAGAAAGTTTGTAATTTCTCTAGCTGAAGGTCGCCGGTTTTCTCTGATCACCCCGGTTTTCTCCACCATTCCAGAATTGACCGCCCCAAAATAAGTGAAAAAATCTTGACTCGGACGTAAAACTCTATTACTCCACTCCACTCCACTTTAACTCTTATCTTTTATTTGAATTAACACAAACTTTCATATCTCCAAAATAATGGACAGAAGTTAAAGTTAAATTATGTCACCAAACTTTTTTTTTTAAAAAAAAAACCACAATTAGTGACATTGGTAATGCCAAGAGCTAACTAAGCTGTTTTTCTCTGGCGTGAGCAGTCAGACTACCATTTATGTCGAGCCATGCAGCTATATTTAAACAAAGTAAAACTGAAAATAAAATTACCTAAAAATACAGCAAATGAATCATACAATTTATAATAATAAACAAAATAATTAAAAATAATAAATAATTAGCAAAATCTAGCATTTACTTCAATACATAAACAGTAACTGATAGTTATAACAAGAGACAAATTTTAAATTAAAAAATGACAAATCTGAAAGAAAAAATATGGCATAAATCTGAAATTAAAAATAAAGCAAATTATGAACTAAATATAACACCATGATTACACTTTGTTCTCACAAGATGTTGGCTCTCTAAAAAGGCATATTTTTTTCACAGCATTTCAATATCTGTTGCATCTAGTGAGGATATGATATGTTGATAAGCAATCATTACAGTAAGAGGTTTACGTATAACTGTCAGATTTAATTAGGCATTATCACCAATACAAAAAACTGAAAGCCTTCAATCTCACTTGAGTGGATGCTATCTCACCACTTGATGTCACTTAAGTGGATGCTATCTCACCACTTGATGTCACTTGAGTGATGTCATCTCACCACTTGATGTCACTTGAGCAGATGTCATCTCACCACTTAATGTCACATAAGTAAATGTTATCTCACAGCTACATGTCATTTGGGTGAATGTCATCTCAAAGCTAGATGTCTCTTGGGTGAATGTCATCTCAAAAATAAATGTTGCTTGGGTGAATGTCATCTCACAACTAGATGTCACTTGGGTAAATGTCGTCTCACTTGAATTGATGTCAGCTCACCACATGATGACACTTGATTGGATGCTATCTCATCTCTTGATGCCACTTGAGTTGATGCTATCTCACAAACTGATGTCACTTGAGTGGATGCTATCTCACCAATTGATGTTAATGGAGTTGATGTCATATCACATCTAGATGTAACTTCTTTAGATGTCATCTCACCACAAGATGTCACTAGAGTGACCGTCATCTCACAAGATGTCACTAGAGTGACCGTCATCTCACAAGATGTCACTTGAGTAGCTTACCCTCCCAACAAAACTGGATGAAACTTGAAATTCATCTCACCACTAGATGTCACCTAAATGAATGTCCCATAAGTTCTAGATGGCACTTGAGTGAATGTTACCTCATTACTAGATATCACCTGAATGAATAGTTTCATTCCATCATAAAGTGTCAACAGAATAAATATTATTCCTACTCTAGATGTCATTTGTGTAAATGCCATCTCAAAATTAGATCTCCCTTGAAAAAATGTCATCTCACAACTGGATGTTACTTGAGTGGATGCTATCTCATATTAGATGTCTCTTAAAAATGTTATCTTACAACTAGATGTCAATTGAGTGGATATCATCTCATAACAAGATGTCATTTAAATTTCCTCACACAACTAGATGTCACTTGAATGTCCTCACACTACATGTCACTTGAGTGGATGTCATCTCACAACTAGATGTCACTTGAATGTCATCTCACAACTAGATGCCACTTGAATGTCATCTCACAACTAGAGGTCACTTGAATGTCATCTCACAACTAGATGTCATTTGAATGTCATCTCACAACTAGATGTCACTTGAATGTCATCTCACAACTAGATGTCATTTGAATGTCATCTCACAACTGGATGTCACTTGAATGTCATCTCACAACTAGATGTCATTTGAATGTCATCTCACAACTGGATGTCATTTGAATGTCATCTCACAACTGGATGTCACTTAATGTCATCTCACAACTAGATGTCATTTGAATGTCATCTCACAACTAGATGCCACTTGAATGTCATCTCACAACTAGAGGTCACTTGAATGTCATCTCACAACTAGATGTCATTTGAGTGTAAATCATCCCACCACTAGATGCAATAGATTATATTATACCTGAAGGGTGAGTGCTTCTCTCGAAGAACTGGTTAAGAACTTCTAAAGCTTGTGGTGTGAACGAAGTTCGACGTTTTCTCTTTTTAGATGGTTCACTACCTATGAACTCCGTTAAATTGTGAATGCCATTTTTATATCGTTCTTCCGCCTCAAGCATCCATCTTTCTAAAACCGGTTTAATTTTCTGAGCACTCTTGGGTGTTATATCTAACTTTTCAAACCTATGATAAAAAAATTGAAATAAGTGTAAATTAAGACAAGTAAATAGTACCTGATGGGTGTGTGGTTGTTTCAAAGTACTGGTTAAGAAAGTCTAAAGCCTGTGGTTGAAATGATGTCCGGCGTTTTCTTTGTTTCGGCATATCACTACCCATAAAGTCTGTAAGATTTTGTATTCCACTTTTATATCTATCTTCAGCTTCCTGCATCCATTTTTCGAGGACTGGTTTAATTTTCTGAGCACTCTTTGGTGTTATATCTAGCTTTTCAAACCTATGAGTAACAAAATTTCCACATTCACAAAAAAATTCAGATATGGAGGTGCTCATAAAAAGGAAGGACTAACAACATCAACAATATTTAGCATCAATTAGTTAAGAGTATAAGAACAATTTAAATTTTAATAACTGATGGTTAGAGCTATTGCACACCCACTCACTTTGAAGGAAATCCTGAGGTTTTTTCCTGGTCTGACCCTACATTTTCCCTCTTTTCTAATACAACAACTTTCTATATTTCAACAGATATTTTTGTGAATGTACCTTATACTGGGACAGCACTAGCATTGTGCTTAGATGTATGTGCAGAGAGGATTTTTTAAGCTTTCAAATCCTACCCTTAAATAGAGTGACCGTTTTTAAGTTCTCTAAAAGACCTAAAATTCCTAAATGTCAAATGCTTGGTTAAAGAACAGCCACAACCTATATTTAGGTGTTGGTCAGATCTAGCCTGCACGTCTATACCAATCACTATATTGAACTAACACCCTATCCAGTCATCTGGAGGGGAGCCTACTAGTGTAGACAATGCTTCTGAACCTGCATCAGAAGAAACTGTTGATGATGTAGCTGGTGTAAAATTGGTACTGTGGTGTCTAATGGAAGGGAACACTATCATATCAGTAGCAAAAATGAAGATTTTTAACAAACTGGGCATTAAAAAATACCTGTATTGTTATAAAAATAGACAATGGATTGATTTTTTCTGAAATAGCTCACCAGTTCAATGCCTAAGGAAAGTAAATCTCAAAATCTGGTTGAACGGAGAAGAAGGTCATATAAATAACCCAAATGTCTGATAAGATATACCCACTAACAAGCTGAATTGAATAGGTCAAGATAATGCAATTAGGCTGACTCTTTATGGATGTGTTGCAGTTAATATATCTATATCATTACATATTCATTTATATTTGAATTTTTCATTTAAAAAATTATTTTAGTTGCCAAAATATTACACAAATGCTTCTATCTCTGATAAGAAATCCCATTAGCAAATCATAAACAGGGTGTAATGCATCTATTCTGTTCAATTCTTTATGATCTAAATGAAAATCAGATTCAATGCGAAAAAAAAATCTTGTAATAATGCCACTTGATCAGTTTGCCATCTCACTCATCTTTACAAATTCTAAATTCCCAAAATTAATTTCCTTTAATTTTTCTTTATTATATAAAGTCTTCCTAAATTATCATGAAATCCCCTTTATAATGCATTGTGATAGGCACATCAGAGTCAGGCAGATCCTAGTGTGACAAAGTTTGTCTGCAGAAGACTGATGGTTTTCTTTGGGCACTCCAGTTTCCTCCACAATCTCAGAATGACCACCTTGATATAAGTGAAAGAATCTTGACTGGAGTGTAAAAAAAAAAAAACATCACACATCCCACTAAGGCAGATCCTAGTGTGACCAAGTTTGCTTGCCAAATATTTTTCTGTGTATTCCAGTTTCCTCCACCATCTCAAAACTGACTGCCTGGACAGCGAAAGAATCTTGACTGGTGGGTAAAAACATCATTATTCCACTTCTTTATAATTCCAACATGTATAACTATAAATCCTTTCAAGATAAATATTTGTACCTTAAAACAGCATAATCAAAAATCGAATAATCAAAAAGATGCTATTGTCAAGCCCTGTAAATTATCATGACCTCAAAAAGAGACAGGTTTTCTTATAATTACATACCTACAAATAGCAGATTGACTGTATGCTGGCCCCTCTGTGGCACTTAGTGCCTGACCTACTTGTGTTTGCGTTAAACCCAGTGATAACCGTCGGATTTTAAACTGTTTGGCAAATTCTTTTATTTCATCTAAGTTTATTCCATCTACTGTCGTACTCTCTGTAGAATTTCCAACAGTGTCTGTAATTAATGATAATAATGTTTGATTAAATATGGATTTATGCCCAAAGCAAGATTATTTTACTTACATCAAGATGTAGCCAGCTATTTGAGAAATTGCGGAAATGTTTACCTTTGTAATATGTTTATGGCAATAGGCTGTGGGGTATTTTATCATGCCTGTCTGGTGCAACAGTTTTAGGTCTCATCCAAGGGACCCAAGATAATCTAACTTTTATCAAGATGTCTCCTGCTGTATGAGAGATTCCAAAAACCTATATCTTATCAATGTGGAAGTATTTTAACATGCCTGTGAGATCTTGGGTCTCATTCAAAAGGGACTAAGATTACTTCACTTACTGTAGAATCATTAATATTCATTGGGTTAAAATTTCATGGTTTTGCATTTTTAAAAAATTTTATTCTGTAAATAAACGGAATCCTTTGACCGGTTGGTCAGTGTTTTACGATGTTAATTATGAGCTTGGAGCATGCGCACAGATGTACGGAAAACCCTAGAATCGAAGGTGAAACATGACAGATTGCATTAATTGTCCTTCATTAATATCCAGATTTATTTGAAATGGTGTTATGTTTCCCTTACTAAGTCACAAATGACAAATTCAACAAAGTTCTGTGTTTAATTTATCGTATTCACCGTTTTGAAAGTTGCGTTTAAATGACCCGGATTTTGATGACGTAACCATGTTCTAATATTAGATCCCAAATGCTGCATTTCACTGGGTAAATACTGTAATTTCTGTATTTATTCGAGCTTTTATCGTTGAATCAAATGTAACATTGTTCATTAGGAACATCATTTATTAGATTAGCACCGTTTTAATTTTTTCTATGGAAAACTTAATGCAGCTTTAATAAGAATATAATACAAAAACTATCCTTTTTTATCCCCAAACACTTGAAACTTATTACCGTATATCAAAAACTTTTACATGCAGAAGAGAAGAAGAGGGTGACACTCAGTTCAGAGATAACTCATACAAGCTTATAACTGGAACTACTTACTTGGCAGCAGCTGACTAACATTTGGTGGTAAACCGTCCGTCAAACTTTGAACAGGAAGCCTGGGTGTAGATTGTGTAGGTGGAGTTGGCTGTACTGGCGATGACGATGATTGATTGGAATGTGCATGACGAAGTGATGACTGTAATGATGACTGAAGACTGGCAGTGAGATTGTTTCCATGGTTACTATGATTTGTGGAATTGTGGGATATATTGTTATGTGTGGCAGATGATTGCTGGGAAGTACTAACTGAGGTAGCTGCCTGAGTAAGAGACAGTGGATTGAGAACCTGTAAAACAGATAAAATTAACATGTTAATCAAAGTACTGATGTAGCTGCCTAAGTATGAGACAGTGGATAAAAATATATAAACGTACATGTAAGTAACACATATAACTGAAAGTAATGAAAGACTGTTAACCTCTATATAAAGAAAGAGCAAATTAAACAGAAAGAATAATAAGTTGTTGATAATGATACTGACAGTGAAGATGAAGGGTGAAGAAGAAGATGCTGCTGCTGATGATGATGACAAATGTGTAAAAAAGATGATGATGATGGTTGTGGTGGAGGTGGGATAATAATGATAATGATGATGATGATGGTGATGATAATAATGATGATATGATTGATAAGGATA
Source organism: Tegillarca granosa (assembly GCA_029721355.1). Classification (NCBI taxonomy): domain Eukaryota; kingdom Metazoa; phylum Mollusca; class Bivalvia; order Arcoida; family Arcidae; genus Tegillarca; species Tegillarca granosa. The sequence continues at coordinate 9,768,392 of CM056608.1, forward strand.
ACAACAATAAAGATGACATCATTGATGATGAAACAGATCAAGAATAAACAAGAGGCCCATGGGCCTTAACACTCACCTGAGGATATGGCTAAAATCATTTGCAAAAATACATACAATATGCTAATATACATGCCTATACAAAAAGTTAATAGTTTTCAAGATAATTAACAATTTGAGTCTTCTTATGCATCTATGACCTTGACCTTTCAATGTAAGATCTCGAATCTTATATCAGAATGATTGCCATATCAATTCCTTCAATATTCCAATATATATGCCAATACAAAGTTTATAGTTTTCAAGATACTTAACAATTTGAGTCTTCTTATGCATATATGACCTTGACCTTTAAATGTATGACCTTGAACCATACATCAAAATGATCGTCATGTCAATACCTACAATATTCTAATTTATCCCACCTCAGATGAAAATCTTTGATTCCCATTGGTCAATTAGTAACCTAATATGGGATTGTATTAGGTCACTTTTGATTATCTCCCTTGATTAAGAAAATATATTCGGTCAGTAATGATTACGTCCCCTGTTACCCGGTCTGCAGCCATAATGGCGTTGTCAACAAAGCGCTTTGCGCAGACGACGCCAGAAGAAATGATCGAAAAAAGGGTCAAAATTAATAGTGCCAACACTATTAAGTCTAATATAAAAGCAAGTAGAATTTTGAATTTTAGAATTTTTTATTGTTGATTATCATCTGTTGAATTAAAATTTTCTTTGAGCAGTATTAATTGTGTTTAACTCATGAAATGTTTCTGTTTTTGCAGTTGAAATAATGTTTTGACATGAAGATCAAGATCTTCGGTGGGATAAATTAGTTACACAGTGATTTAGTGACCTAATACGGAAATATATGGAGTCATTAAAATTTATATTGGGCTCCGCTATCGCGTCGCCCAATATAAATTTTAATGACTCCATACATTTCCGTAGTAGGTCACTAAATCACTGTGTAACTAATAATACATGCCTTTACAAAAAGTTAATAGTTTTCAAGATAATTAGCAATCTAAGTCTTCTTTTGCAGCTGTGACCCTGACCTTTCAACATATGACCTTGAACCATATATCAAAATGATCGTCATGTTAATACTTACAATATTCTAATATACATGCCTATACAAAATGTTAACAGTTTTCAAGATAATTCACAATTTCAGTCTTCTTCTACGGATATAACCCTATCAAAATGATTGTCATATCAATAATAACAATACCTACAATATTCTAATATACATGCTCGTACAAAAAGATAACAGTTTTCAAGATAATAACAGCTATGACCTTGACCTTTGAACATATGACCTTGAACGATATATCAAAATGATCGTCATATCAATACTTACAATATTTTTATATACATTCCTATACAAAAAGTTAACAGTTTGTTTTCAAGATAATTCACAATTTCAGTACACTTATGCAACTTTGGCCTTGAACTTTCAACATATGACCTTGAACCATATATCAAAATGATCATCATATCAATACTTACAAAATTCTAATATACATGCCTATACAAAAAGTTTATAGTTTTCAAGTTAATGCACAATTCAATTTTAGTTTTTATAAGCAAAAAATAACATTTCAGGGGTAACAACTCCTACATGGATTATCATATAGTTTCAAAACCTGGTACCTTGTTAGATTTTGTCATGCTGAACATTTTAACAATGTTTTGAATTCATTTATCTCTTTATATTTGCAAGAAAATTGCCTAAAACTGCATAAATTACAAATTAGGTCATGACCTTGATTTGTGACCTTGACCCTAATGTAAAGGTCATTTCAAGAAAAAATCAAAACTGAAAACCCCATGTCATTATCTGTTCAAATAGTCAAGTTATAACAATTTGAAGCCATTTTATGAAATTTTTTAAATTAAACGCAAAAATGCGTAACCCATATTACAAACAAAATATAAAATAGGCCTAAGACCCTAGAGAAGCCAAATATTACATCAGATTTTTTCTCCCATCATCGGTTTCAGAGAAGAAGATTTTTTAAGATTTTTGCACAGCTAGGTCACAGTAACCTACTTTTGGTAGCCATGGCAATGTCATGAACAAATCTGAATTGAACCAGCCCATACATGCTTCTGACCAAGTATCACTGAAATCTGTGCAGCAGTTTTGGAGAGGTCGAAAATAGGTGTTAATGAAGGCACACACGCATACACACATGCACATACACACGTCGCGCTATGCCATAAGCTCACATGACCTTTCGGTCAGGTGAGCAAAAAACAAAGCCCAGGTTTATTTACTGGTGAAAACTATTTAACTTAACTTTTCCAAAATTTCTTAGTTGGTCTTTAAAGCTAAATTTTTTATTGTTTGATAACAAACCTGCGGACCTAGAGCCAAGACCTGATTCTGGGCACCAGATGTCAGCACTTGTGTTAATGCGCTAATCTGACTGGCTAAATTATGAGTACTAGATTGGTTGGTATGATTTGAATTGTTTGTAGAACCTTGAGTACCTATAAATAGAACAAGCAATAAAATGTTATCAGACTTTGTAAAAAGTGAAAATAAAACATTATATTAGATTTTGTAAAAAGTTGAAATAACACATCATATTAAACTTTGTAAAAAGTGAAAATAACAAATTAATTTTCAATAAATGACTGGAAAATGATGTTTTTTGATTTAAGGTCATATGACAGCATGTAAAAAGATGATAAAATCTATGCAAAAAATAGTTTATTTCATAGTGCCGGCTGTTTAATTCCCCGAAGCCTATCTTACATTTATGCCCTTAAATAGAGATGAGCCTAAAAACATGTGTTGATTTGGCTATACAAGGAATATTACCGGTATATTGTTAACAAGCCATTAACTTGTTGCACGTCTAGCAAAATGTGAAAGTAAATCCGATTAAATTGATCGCACTTCTAGGCATCACCAAGAACCATTACTAACTATGTATAAATGACTGCTTGTCAGTGTTGTCTTCATGCTTTTGTTGTTCATAATTTTCAGAGAAAATAGATTTCTCTCTCTTTTTATTTATTTATTTATTTATCTATTTATTTATTTATTATTATTTTTTTTTTTTTGAAATTTCCAACTCTCTTCACTAAATTGGTTTATTTTGTATTTCAAATTTGAATTTTCAAAAACAATCTTAAAACACAAAATCAAAAATGACATAAGCCTTAATCGAAAGCTTCATTGTCAAGTGGTAGCATTCTTGCATACTAAATAAGTGCAACAGGGTTTGAATTCGCAAAAGTCATTACTTTTTCTTTTTAATATTGAACAAGAAAACTAACTCTTAAAATAAATTGTTATTAATCAGGATGAATTTTTAGACAAAACAAAAGAAAATTGTCATGCAATATCAAGCATTATTCCAGAGATCGTGCAACAAGATATGGTCAGTTTAATCAAAATTTTATAATAAGTAAATATAGTTTACTCACCAGAATTTATATTTAAGTTTAAGGGTTGTGCTAAAGGTTGTGTTAGACCTGGAATACTGGCTAGATTTGTGGCTATTATCTGACCATTTGATGTGGTTAGTAACTGTATCTGTTGGTTACCACCTGTTGCCAAGGATACCGGAATACTGATAAACTGTTGAGTACCATTACCTTATAATAAATAAAATAAAAATATTTAAACCGAGGATAAAAATATGAAAAAAAAAATTTAAAATTAAATTTCAAATAATTTGCTATAAAAAATAATGAACCTAGAGGATTAACCTGACACCAGGTTTAGTTCTGCAATACCCTATGTCTATCTACTAGTAAATGTTCTAAAAATACCTTCATTTTCTTAATAACCTATTATGGACCTCTCCCAAAGGAACATTTTTCCTTTAGTGTTTTCTGAAGATTTATAGTGACAAAACAGAAACATGATCAAATGTCTTTGTTTTCCAATCTGAGCAAAAATTAATTTTTAAATTAACTACATGTATTAATTTTATTCAACATCATAAATTTTCAACAGCAATCAAATGTCTTTGTTTTCCAATCTGAGCAAAAAGTAATTTTTAAATTAATTACATATATTTAAGCAACATCATAAATTTTCAACAGCATTTAAATTAAAAAAATAAAAATAAAAAAAAATAAATAAAAATAGAGTAATTATGGTTCATTTGATTAATTTTTCTGGCTTTAAAAAACTCATTTAAAATGTTTTTTCCAGGACTTTATGGCCTTATTCATTTTTTTTTATGTGTGAACAAGTTATTCAGAACTTTGGAATCTAAATTCATTGATTGCTACTCATCAAAGATCAATACAACCAAACAGCAACAAAAAACAGTGCCACCAGAACAAAGTAACTTGCTTTGGTTTGCTAGGGGCCACACGAAGGACCATACTTGGATGTCAGGGGACTATACCAAGTATAGTCCTGTTGTTATGAGTTGTCAAGGACAGATGATTTCTACATAAAATAGTATGTAATATGTAGTTATCCAATGAATATTCAACAAATTAACATGTGATGTACTAAAATCTTAAGTATTATTTATTGGCATAAATTTGTAAAGAGTTTTCCATTAAAACACATATAATGAGATCCAACAAAGAAATGTGAATCCACAGAATCAATATTCCAAATTGGCAAATATCATAAAATTCAACACCAAAATAAGACAAAATGGAGAGCTGTAAAGATGAACAAAGAGTGACGCATATAAGACAGTGTAATGACATACTGACCTGTTGATACTGGAATAAGTAATTGTTGTACTGGCAGAGACGGCGTTCCAGCTTGACCTGCCGCAGCAGCAGCCTGTAATGACTGGCCCGTCAGGAAAAACTGTGGTGCTGCCACCTGTGGCTGACCAAATAGTTGTGAAGGACTAGATAAAGATGTAATTGCACCTGAAATTATTTTGTGAAATATGATTAATATAATTCCGATATTCTTTGTTAATGGAGTGCTCAGAGGAATCAACTTTCAGCCAACAGATACAAATTTCTCAAACTGGGAGCAGGATTTGAACTTAAGTACTAGAGATCAATAAAAGCTGTAATTACAAATATCCAATGCGATGTAAAAACAACATTCAACCAATCAAAGACCATTGAAATTTAAAACATGGTAAAGCTTCTTTTATGTTTTTTATACTTGATGACTTTCAATCCAGAATGGCTTTGTATGTACATATAAGGAGATATAACCAATCACTGATAATCACTAATTGTCCATTTCAGGCAATTCACCCCCACCCCCCCACACACAACAAAAAGTTTTGGGCCTGTACCCCTCAACTGGCACTTTATTTAATGCCACTAGCTATTGCCTGTTGAGTTAAAATGTTTCAGAAAAAATTATATGTATGTGAAATGGCTATACATCTACTGTCTATATACCAAATTTGAACCAAATTGTACGATATATCGGCCATTCATTACTTTTTGCTATTTATAATAACAGTGGCCATTTTGGATGCCACAGTTTGTGCAAACTTTAATCTGCATCACCTAGGGACCTTACACACCAATTAGGTTCAAATAGGTCCAGTAGTTTCTGAAGAGAAGATTTTCAAAGAATTGGCTAAATATAGCACCTTATTTGAAAATTCCGCTAATAGCGACCCAATAAAAATTGTTTCTGAAAAACCTGTTACATATGTTAAATGGCTATGCATCTACTTTCTATATACCAAATTTGAACTAAATTGGTTGATAAATAAACGTGTATAAGCCATTTATCACTTTTTGCTACTTATAGTAATGGCGGCCATCTTGGATGCTGCAGGAACTTTAATCTGCATCACCTAGGGACCTTTCACACCAAATTTGGTTAAAATTGGTCCAGTAGTTTCAGAGGAGAAGATTAAAGTTTAGGCATGCATGCACGCACGCACGCTTCGCCATGCCATAGAAAAAAAAAACAAAAAAACAAACAAACCAGAACAATTGTGTTTTATGCCCAAGTCAAGATTCTTTGATTCTGATTTATATCCAGGTGGTCAGTTCTTGGATGGTGGAGGAAACTGGGGTAACTAATGAAAACCACAAACCTTGGCAAGTGAACGGACAAACTTTTACACAATGATATTTGCCTGAGTGGGATTAAAACCTAGATGGTGACAGGCTCTGTGGTTTAGACTACTTGGCCACCAAGGCCCTCTTGTTAAAAAAATGCAGGTTTGTTGATATTCAGAATTCTAACCAAAAAGCTTGCTCTGACAATGAGGAAAATTCCACTATGAATGTTTGTTTTTCCTTTTCTGATTATACAAAAAAGTCATTACCATTGGTGTCAGATTTTGAATCCGCTGAGCCATGACCATGTGAACTTGGAGGATCATTGACTGATGGAACATGTGGCATAAATAAATGATCTGCAAGACTACCTAACCCGGCACTATTTGCCATGGAAACTGTAGGCATGGAGATGGTAGGCATGGTAAACACTGATGATACTGTTGCCAATGGTGATTGTGTACTTGTTGCTGATAGCATAACATCCTGTAATATACAATAAGTACGAATAAAGCATAGCAATTGTACAGAAAGATTTGAGTTATTTATCACAGGTATGCATACCTGTTGTTACCATTTTTTCTAAATTAACAGATTCTGAGGGCCAAAAATATTAAACTGGTCCCAAGACCAATTTCATACAAATGCTAAACTTGTAATTTTTTTTTCCAAAAAGCAGATAATATTATTAAACACATTAAAAAATGGCAACTTTCTAAGAAACAGAAATGCCAGTAAATGAATTTACTGCTCCCAGACAACTGGATTTTCTTTTTCTCTTTTCTTTTTTGTAACATTAATACACAATGAGTAAATATAAGTATGAAACACCTTTCAATATGAAACACTTGTCTGTTTAGAACACCTGTCTGATTAGAATACCTGTCAGTATAAACATCAGAATGATAAACATGTCAGTATAAACATCCATCAATATAAAATCCCTGTCAATAAAAAGCACCTGTCAGTATAGAACACCTGTATACACACTTATCAAAATAAAACACCTGTGTATATAAATATTTAGAACACCAGTCAGTTAAAACTGTAGGTAAAAACACCTGTCACTGGTCAGTATGAAACACCTGGCATTGGTCAGTATGAAACACCTGTCATTGGTCAGTATGAAACACCTGTCATTGGTCAGTATGAAACACCTGTCATTGGTTAGGATGAAACACCTGTCATTGGTCAGTAAGAAACACCAGTCATTGGTCAGTATGAAACACCTGTCATTGGTCAGTAAGAAACACCTGTCACTGGTCAGTATGAAACACCTGTCATTGGTCAGTATGAAACACCTGTCATTGGTCAGTATGAAACACCTGTCACTGATCAGTATGAAACACCTGTCATTGGTCAGTAAGAAACACCTGTCATTGGTCAGTATGAAACACCTGTCACTGGTCAGTATGAAACACCTGTCATTGGTCAGTATGAAACACCTGTCACTGGTCAGTATGAAACACCTGTCATTGGTCAGTATGAAACACCTGTCACTGATCAGGATGAAACACCTGTCATTGGTCAGTATGAAACACCTGTCACTGGTCAGTATGAAACACCTGTCATTGGTCAGTATGAAACACCTGTTAGTATGTATACTGAGCCATCAGATATATTTTTTTAATTTTGATATAATTAAAACTGAATTTAAAGTTTATTCCAAATTATAAATGATTTTTTCCCCGTTTTTTTTTTTGTATTTGGAAAATCTCATCTCAAATCTACTTCCCAAACATGCCTGTACATTTTATTTTTGAGCTGAGACAAGTTTAAAGTTGTTTTTTTTTTTTATTTTGTGCAGAACTTCATATTGTATCAAAACTTGACTCCCCCAACCTTCTCCCTTTTCTTTTGTAATACAAACTGTATTTACAGTAAATGTCAAGATGAAAAAACAGACTCTATTTAAACTTAGCCTTTGATATAAATTCAATTTTAATTGTAAATCTTTATCTAACTACCCATATGATCATCCATTCTACCATCTTTCAAAAACCTCAGGAGTCTTCTAAACTACCTCACACCTCTTTTTAAAAACTTAACCCTCTTTTAAAGAACCTTTCTTCTCTTTAAAGAACGTTTCTTCTCTTTTAAAGAACTTACCCTTCTAAAGAACTTCAACCCTCTATAAAAGAACCTCTGTCAGACACACTTCTAAAGAACTTCAAACCTCTTTTAATGAAACTCATGCCTTTACTAACAAACTTTACCCCTCTACTAACAAACCTTGCCACTCTTCTAAAGAACCTCACCAAATTAAGCAAGGATCCAGATTCCATCCCATTCACCCCTTTTAAGAAAATCATCAATTTATTCTATTCTTCTTTGAGAAAAAAGCTGACTAGGTGTAAAACATCAATTCTCAACTCAAGTCCATCCTTGTTTGAAAAAAAATCACTTGAATAATGTACCGAACCCTTCCCAACATTTCCTTTAAAAATACTTTCATATTTTTTGAAAGGTGATTATACTCCATCTTTTGCACTCTTCATTGCAAAATCGATAAAAAAATTATTTTACCGAGTTGCTCCCAGCCCACCCTTTTCAATCAACCTCCGTGAGAAAATTGACAATAAATTATGACAACATAAAGTGATTTAATTCTTGTTTAACTGTGATAAGAGACAAATCTATAATTTTTGAATTAACACTGACAATTTATGCACAATGCACATCAGCAGAATAATGAAAATCTAATATAAAGCCTTTTATTTTTTTCTATACAATCCAATGATAAATAATTAAGTTTGGATATTTACAAGAGAAAATCAATAATTTTTATTATAATCCCACTTTTTATTTCCCTGCTGCATTTCAAGTTCGTTCTATTTCTATCTCCCATTTATTATAATGGATTAACACACTTAGTGTTTTTTCAATGGCCATTAACAAGCTTTCTAAACAGAATGCATTTTCTCTGTTTCCTTTCCTGTAGATCGAGTCAAGTGAGATCACATGATATTACCCGTCGATCGATAATGCGAGTTTTCAATTGAAGCCAAGTTCCATCATGTAATACACTTTGTACAATCGGAATGCAAAAAAAAAATATTGCGAGTCTTTGTCAGGTCAGAAATTGATTTCTGTTTTTAATACATGTCGCTAAAGAAAGATTTGTTTTGCTGCAATAAATCTGTCCAACTGATGGCTCATCTGATTAATCTTGAACATAAAATATTATCCATTGTTTCACCCTGATATAGTTATAATGGCTTCTTCCAGTTCTAATAAATTTTACTGTTAATTGGGTATAGAGGGGGAGAGAGTCTGACTGTCTGTTTTCAAATAAAAGGATTACTGTTGCATTAATTGTTGCAAAAATTCTCTAACAATAAATGCCATTGTTACTATAACAACTAAAAAGGGAATTCCTGTGTAAAGGAATTTTCTTAGAAAAGTAAACAGTATACCAATACAATTTATACAATTATGGAAAAAAATTGTGTTGTAACTATGGTAACAAATGTATTTACATGTAGAATTCAGAAAATTCCAGTGTAAAGGAATTTTCCAGAGTTAAAAAAAATATGTAATTTTTTTTTAACTTATTAAATTTATGAGAAAATTATTCTTGTTACTATGGTAACTAATGCATTATTTATAGATCTCATACTTCCTAAAACAGGAAAAGAATATTTTGGATTAATCATGTTTAACACCAGTCAGTATTTTTTCACTTATATCAAGACAGTCATTTCTGATATGGTGGAGAAAACGAGAGTGCCCTGAGCAAACCACCAACCTTCAAGGGAACTGTCAAACTTTCTCACATCAGGACCTGCCAAAAGGGGATTAAAACCTTGGGGGTAGTAAAAGGAGCCATGACTGGTAAATACACACTTGGAACACTCTATTAGGCCCCTATGTAACAGGTGAAAGTGCAAGATAAAGGCATTTTCTTTTTATAAGTCACAAGACGAGACAAACATGTGTAAACTTATTGCACAATTTTTTAATGTAACCATGGAAATCAACAATATCAATGAAGGGCATAGCTGCCAACATTTCATGATGACAAAGAGGAATACCAAATGCGTGCCAAAGGCACGCCACTCTAGGGGGGTCTGGGGGCATGCTCCCCCAGAAAAAATTTGAAAAATCAAAGCATGGAGGTGCAATCTGGTGCATTTTGAGGTTAAATTTACACTTCTGTGGCCATGATAAAAAAAAACTGCTGATGACTACACACCAACATGTTTACATCTAGTAGGTCAGTGTTGAAATATGTAATCTTAAGACCAGTCAATACAAATTTGTATACAACTGGTGATTTTAATACATAAAATAAGGAATAAACACAATGCCATATGCTTATAAAACATACATGTTAAATACATATCACTTACAATGTACTCTAGTCTCTTAGTGCATTGTATGTTGCACTCTTAGCTTTTCTCAAGAATTCACTTGTGTGCTTGATGTTATGACACTCAGTCCCTTGACTTTTCACAAGTACTTTATGAGTCATTAAACAATTTAATGTCATCATAATCATTACTAGCATCAGAAGACAGGCTAAATGGGTTATATTTCATTAGCTCTACCACTTTATTAACGTCAGTTTGACCCATGCAATCAATAATTGCAGTTGTTTTAGTCCGTCCACATCCATATTTTTCAGCTATTTTTGAGTCTGGGAACATATTTTTAAAAAGTTTCCCTGCATGGTCATAGGCGGATATGGGAATATTGTGTTCAACTAAAAATTCTGTGAATAACACCTCAGCTTTAATTATGTTATTATCACTCGAAGAAGTTGATGGGGGAAAGAAATTGATATACTTTTGCAGTACCTGGCTTCTGATAATTTTACATGTTTGTCCGATTTAACATGTCTTTCAACATCATTTACACCTCCGTGGCCGATTCCAAAATCAACATTACACACAGTGCAATATGCATGGTATGTATCGATCAGAGATTTCTTTATAACACCCGGAAATTTCAGGCTGTAATCATCTTTAAATTTCTGAAGAAGTCTTGGTTTTTTGGCCTTGGAGCTTGCCATCATTTCCAACGTTTCTGATAATTTACTGGTATAAAGAAATAGTTCTGAAAGAGCTACCTCATATTGCAATGCAATGCATGGGGGGGATCTTCCAGACATCTCAATCACAATCAACTGGTTAAAAAAGACTCAATCATTGTCATTTCCGAAATGAAAACGATCAGGGAATATTATTAAATGCGGAATTTTCATTCTGGATGCGGAGAGCGGAATTTGTTGTTAAAAGTAGGAATAATTCCGGGCAATGCGGAATGGTTGGCAGCTATGGAAGGGTAGATAATTCCTCTTATTTTTTCACTGATATTGAGATGGTCAGTTCTAGAATGATGGAGGAAACAGGAGTGCCTAATAAAACCCATAAACCTTTACAAACAAACTGACAAACAAACTTTCTTACATTGTTATCTGTCCCTAAACTACACAGTAAGAGGTGCTGTTATCCGTAGATGAGTGCTTTAGACCAATCGGCCACTATTTTACAAAATTCTCGCTCTTATCAGATCTGCCTCTAAGAATGCTGTTTTGTAATATTGCTAAGTCCATTAATAAAGATCTTTTAAAAATCATATCAAAAATTCGAGTCACAGGTTGTCATAAATTTTTTTTCCAAATTTATTATTATTTTCAAACTGAATTTAAAAAAATGATTACAACTACTTATTTTCAAGTTTAAAAAAAAGAAAACTTTTTTATTAGTTGTATATAGTTCAGTGTATTCCATTTCCATAATAAGCAATGATTTTTCCATTAAGAAATTATTTCAACATAAAAAACTTATTTATGCATCGTTTGTTTTTCGTTTATGCAAATTTCCTGTTGGTAATCTATTCTATTAACCAGATGTTAATATTAAGTTCCATGTTCACCAAAAGGAGGTGTCAGTTTGATTTTGAAAATTATAATAAATTTGTTTTTCTTTTTTCTTTTTGCTTTCCAAAAATTGTCCAAATATTATACTATTTATACTATTTACTACCAGTACTCAATTTAGCCAAAAATAGTCCAAAATCTGAAGAAAAATTTTTTCCAAGCATACAATGTATATACAAGCAATACATTTTAAAACTTAAGTTTTAATTTTTTTAAATACCATTTTCCATCATATTCTTTTAAAAGAATTAAAGTTAAACCCTAACCCATCATACACATTCTTATTATTTACCTATATAGGTAAAATAATGATTTTGAAAATGAATGAGAAATCATGCAGCAATGAGTGGAGTGAAATAATGGTGTTTTACGCCCCAGTCAAGAATCTTTCACTTATTTCTAGGCATCAGTTCTGGGATGTTGGAGAAAACCAGAGTAACCGGAGTAAACCACCAACCTTTAGCAAGCGAACTGACAAACTTTCTCACACTAGGATCTGTCCAGAGTGGGATATGAACGGTGAGAGGCGCTGTGATCCATAAGCTCATGCTTTAGACCACTCGGCCACCAAGGTACCGATCATGCAGCAATGAAAACATGACTATGAAAAATTGCAGAAATGCAATGAGCCCATATAGTTTATTTCAATTTAGAATAATTTTAAACATGTAAATATTAAAGAAACTTTATACTAAAGATGAGATAATGTGTAAAATGCTTTCTGATATTTCAAAAAAGAGAAAACAAATACAAAAAAAACAAAAAAAAACAAAAACAAAAAAAAAAACAAAAAAAAAAAAACAAAAAAAAAATTGATAAAATAATAATTTTTAAAAACACATGTTAGAGAGAAATTTTTCATGTAATAAGGTATATCAAGTGTTTGTAAATCTAAAGAATCTGTTAGAAAGAAATAATTAAAATAACATAAGTTAATAGATTATTTTTAGGTGTTCTGCATTTTGTAATTAAATGATAATTTATATAACAAAACCATCAAAAAATTAAAGAATAAAAATTAAACAAAATTTTAATTGAAAAAAAACATGTTTTTGTTTTTAAAATTGACAAAAAATAAGTATATAAATGTTTTCAAAAATAAAGGGTAAATATAAATAAATAAATAAATAAATAAATAAATAAATAATTTCTCATTTTTAAAAATTACTGTATAAATAAATAAATATTTTTTTTTTTTTTTTCAAAACTTTCAAGTGTAAATAAACATAAATAAATAAATAAATTTATACAATTTCTTGTTTTCAAAATTACTAACTGTAAATAAAAATGAATTAATATGTAAATAAATAAATAAAATTTCTTGTTTTAAAACCAACAAAATGTTAATAAATAAATTAATAAAATTTCTTATTCTCAAAACTGTCAAAATATAACAATTAAAAACATATAAATAATAAATAAATAAATAAAATTCTTTTTTTTGTTTAAAGAGTAAACCTTAAAATATCATATAAAAATAAAAAAAAAAAAATCAAAATTTTTCCTGTATTTTTCTGAGTCCTAATCATTCCCCAATAAAAAAAATCAACACAAATAAAGAATTGATGAATAATAAAAATCATCTTCATTTTTTTCTGTCTTAAAATCAATACCAGAAAGTCAATAATATTTACTATTAATTATAAATTACAGGTAAATCATTTCATTCAAGTATGTGTCATTAATACTTCCTTCTTGTGTTAATTGATGTCAGAAGTTAAACTCCAGCCAGCATCCGTATCTAAAAATGTCACTTCAATAATGATAATTAAGTGCTTCAAGTTATTACATAAAAAAAAATATGAAATCTACGCCAATATCTATGACATCTGTCAATTAGGATAATCTAAATAGATTTAATAACATGGGAAATTCTTTAAAACATCATAAATTATATATATCTTCTCGTTAAGTAATTTGTGCTAAATATATGAACACAACATTTCAATAATAAATGAAAAATATATTCTTAAGAAGTGACTTAGTTCATCATCAACATGATATATATGTTGACCAAAAATTAATTATAAATTTCAATACATGCTTAGCTTTGTATAAAAGTCTTACCCGATCGTGTGAAATAATTTCCGTAAGACGAACCACCTGCTAAATATTTCAGACATTTTTTTTTACAAATGTTTTATTCACAGGGAAAAAATTATCCCTTTAATATACTCCTTTGATTTTTTTCAATGTGTTGTTCTTTATCTCCGTAATAATGATGTCTGAAAAATTCCTTGCGCAGTTTATGGAAATTAACAATACAAATAATGCCCGGTTTCAAAATGTTTTATCATTTCATATAATTAACATAGATTTGTTAATGAGGGGTTCATTATAAACTTTCTTTCTACCTGCATAAGTGCTACACAGTCATTCGTCCGTTCAGTAGCTCTACCTGTTGATGTTAAAGTAGGTACTTTAACGACATGCAAACATGGACGCCAATATCTAACACGACTTACCTGTTTTATTATGGCTGTCTGCGCCAGTTTGGCAACGTCGGGTTTTGTTTCACCGTTAAGAGATTCTGTGGCTGTCCCATCATTGGAATCACCATCCATCTCTCCGGGTACGTGAAAGATGGGAGCCAGGATAGCGGCTTCTTCTCAGATGGCCCACATAAACCTGTCGCAATCTGTAGGAAAAATACAGAGAATCAGAATTTAAAGGAATAATGCTAGGTTCCGAGCTAAGCTAAAATAACCAGGAACAAGACGGGGTAGGAAAAAGATAAATTTCTATTTTTTTGATTCCGTTAAAACCTTTATTTACATCATATTTGAATAAATTTGTAATACTTTAGTCGGTTTGTCTAATTATCTATTCTCTACTTGTAAATGTGAATTTTTGATTGTACTTAGACTGATTATTATCATATTTGAGTATACCTGTCTCTGAAGCAGCATTAAATATCCAATGTACTACACCATTATTTCCCCCACAATCCTTTATTGCAAAGCAAAACTCTATAAGCATCAATACAAGCATCAGCCTTATACCCAATCACATTACCATAACATTATAGTCTGTTTCAAAATACTTCTCTGTTACTCCCCATAAGAAAATGTGACAAGTATAATAAGATTTACTGAATTTTTACATTTGCGATCATGTATTTAATCAATTTTATTTATTTTCTCTCTCTCTCTCTTTTTTATTTGGAAAACAAAAAAATATTTTAAAAAATTTTATAATTTGTTTGAGATATTGAATATTTATTAATAATTTATAAATTTATGACGAATAAGATAATTTCTGTTAAAACATGATAAATTATTCTCTTAATAATAAACAATTATTTTATGCCATAGCTTACTGGAATTTTATATTTCTATAATTCTTAATCTATTTCATTCAAAACCAAAATTTTAATTTTATATAAAACAATTTTGTTAAATAGGATAATTTCAGGGGGAAAAAAAAGGACAAATGTGTTTTATTTGTTTTCATTTTAACATTAAAAAATAAAACAGAATGAAATAAACATAAGAGAAATTTGGCATGAATGACAAGCTTGAAAAGTCAAACAATTTGTATTAAATGTTTGTGATGACTAAAAAATGCAGGGACACAGCAATCATAGAGCTATTATTGGCAATGTTTATGATGCCTGAAAATGCAAGGACACAGCAGTCATATAGCTGATATGTAGGGACACAGCAGTCATATAGCTGATATGTAGGGACACAGCAGTCATATAGCTGATATGTAGGGACACAGCAGTTATATAGCTGATGTTGGCAGTGTTTGTTATACCTGAAAATGCAGGGACACAACAGCCACACAGCTTTTGTGATGCCTGAAAATGTAGTGACGCAACAGCCAAACAGCTGGTATTGGCAGAGTTGGTGATTCCTGTTTATGTAGATGTAGCAGTCATCGATGATATTGGCAGTGTTTGTTATGCCTGAAAATGTAGGGACACAGAAGTCCTAGAGCTTATATTGGCAGTGTTTGTTTTGCATAAAAATGTAGGGAAAAAGCAGTCATACAGCTGATATTAGCAGTGATTGTAATGCTTGAAAATGCAGGAACACAGCAGTCATACAGCTGATATTGGCAGTATTTGTTATGCCCGAAAATGTAGGGACACAGAAGTCCTAGAGCTTATATTGGCAGTGTTTGTTTTGCATAAAAATGTAGGGAAAAAGCAGTCATACAGCTGATATTAGCAGTGATTGTAATGCTTGAAAATGCAGGAACACAGCAGTCATAAAGCTGGTATTGGCAGTGTTTGTAATGCCTGAAAATTTACTTTTGCTTTGCCCCCTGTACTCCTGACAGGGTTCTGCCCTGGACCTGCTTAGGACCTTTAGTGGCCAAAGAACACTATCACCACTTGGGTCTTGAGCCTTCAATGCTGGCAATATCTTATGATAAAATTCTTAATCCTCCCTTTCATATAATGATATATAATAATTCATACACCTGCATCTGCATCCACATTTAGAATGTTTTTAGAAAAAAACTAAATTAAAATCAAACAGTTCTGTGTAGATTATATGCCCCCAACATGGCTACTTGCAAATTTCATTATATTTATGTCAATGTAATACAGTCTCAGAAATTTATTCTTTTTACTGTTCCCACTACAGTAGCTAAGTTGGAAGAGTGCTCCCTAAATGGTAAGTTGTGGGTTTGAACCCAGACTGGATCTGATCCAAGACTTGAAAGTGGGTTGTTTCGGATAGGAACTTACAATAAACAAGGTCCCATGTCATGGTAGGTGTGGCACGATAAAGAACCCTGCTTTATTATGCCATCAGCGCAACAAACAGGCAAAATTTCTGCACTTTGGACTATACCTAGTGACATCTCAATACAAGTGAAATATTCTTGACTGGGGCATTAAACACCACTACTCAACTCAACTCCTTTACTGTTCATGAAAGAAGGGGTGAATCTGTGGTGTATGTAAAGCATTTTTGTGCTGGTTTTTCTCCTTGATCTTGAATACGCAGACTGAAAACATGTTTCATAACTATTTTTTACACATAAAAATTTATACTGTTCATTGAAATCAATCTTTTTGCTTTAAGTTAAAACTATGAAGATAGCCAATCAAAAGACAGATTGACAATTAATTTGACAAAATGACCAAAAAAAAAATTGCCTATGGTAGTAGCCAATCAAAAGTTGCTATAGCCAATCAGAAAACAGAAACTCTAGTGCTATTTAATTTCAATTCAGGGATGCTCGTGGCAACTAACTATAAGTATATATTACTTTAACAAGAAAAAAATTCTAGACTGTAAACTGTTAATTTTCTAACAAATCATTACCGTTGGTGTTGGAATTGCTAATGGCTAATTAGCAAACAAAGTCTTGTGCCAATGAATAACAAGACAAGGTTGATTATGGCAACCAACAACAAGTACGATTTTAAAAAGCACGTTAAAAAAAATACATAAGTATTTCTTTTCAAAGATAGTTTAAATCTTCAATCCTCCTTGATTTGGTCAAATGTAGATTGGGCATTATTGGATAAAAATTAACAGAATCTACCAATCATCATTGTTTGAAATAGAATACAATGTATTTTAAACCCAATGACTAAGATTTTTTTGCCAAGCATGACTGCCTCACTGTAACAAAAAGAATCTTAACTGGGTGTAACCTAATATTATGGTACTTCATTCTATCCAATAGACTTGGATACATTTATAGGAAAATTACCTTTATCAAACAAAAGATCTCAGGCCAAGTTATAGAAGTTTAGGCCATAGTGGCAGAGTGGTTCAGGTGTTAGCCTTCAAACTTGGCTCATCAATATTGGTTCAATCCTAGTCCACCCCAAATGATAAAGGATTTTTTTGGGGTCCTTTTTGTCTAGAAGTTTCAAATCTTACCTGTAGTCTAGTGACTTCTAGTTGTTAATGTGAAATACATATATATGCTTGTAAGCATTGAAGAAAATGATGCGTAAAATTAGATGAACATCTCCCATCAAACCGAAGATGGTTACTTCTTCTCTTTATTCAAGACATTCTATAACATTTGGCCAATCCAACATTATCAGTGCATTCCCTGCCAACTTATTTTTTTATGTTGCACTGTGGCCCATATATATGAAGTATGTGAGAAAATAAACAAGCTTGTTCTGGTTGAAATCTCAGTTATGTTTTCTCTATGTAACATAGTGAAAGACTCTTTTGTTCTAAGCAACCACACATATTTTTTAGTCATTTTTGCAGTTAACTTTTTCATTTTGTCTCATTCTAGCTAAGTTTTGACAAATAGTATGCACAACTTGTTCCAATCTTTAACCTGAAGTAAACAACTTATCTTTAAAAGTAAAATTTCCACCAAAAAAAAAAAAAAAATTCTCAAAAAATAAAAAAAATAAAAAAAGAAAAAAATAGAGATTTCTATAAAAGAGAAAATATCAAAAACAGGGGTCAATTAGGACAGTGTTGCTCAATTAGAACTTTCAGGCCAAATTTGGTTCTATTTGGCCAAACTGTTTAAGAGACAAGAATTTCAAAAGAAACAGTTTAAAACAACACATCATTTGTGTAAAAGTGAAAATGGGATTAACAAATTCTTGTAAAAACTATAAAATATGTAAAATGGCAAAAAGCCTTTTTTTCTCTACATCAAATATAAACTTAACTTGTCTTAAAATAAATCTTTAACGGCAAAATATCCATTTTTTCTATTTATAGTAATATTAATAATATTAGTAATAATTATTTATTTATAGCACAGTAATAATAATGATTAGCCATCCTGGATTTTGGACTCATATGAAGGGCACAGTTAATAACCTGAATCAACCAAATAATCTTTCTAACTAATTTTGGATAACAAATGTGAGAGACATTTTTCTCTTACTTTCAACTATATTTAAATACAGTTAGAAATGCATATTTGTTTTAGAATATATGTTGATGTTCTAATTTTTTTTTTTTACATATTTCAAGAAAAAAAACTTTCTTAAACATTATATACATTGTATATATACTAAAATTTCTGAATAAAGGACAATTCAACCAAACATTCAGATAAAAAGCGATTTGGAATTCCCAGTTTTTTCGTCCTTCTGAAATGGACTATAAATTTATTGACAAATGCAAGTTCACTTTAGGCATCTCTGCTTAATTAATCCAGGACTGTGTTGGCTGATTCTGTACACATATGGTAAACAGCTCTAATATCAAGGGATATTGGATTGGACACAACTCAATATTCAGAATTAGTTATTGAAAATTCTATGTCAACTGACTATAATATTAAAATCAGCTCGTCTAACGGAATGGAAGAGGCCACCAAAGGGAGTATACAATTACAAATTGTGTTTTTTATATAAAAATCAGCTTGTGTAATAGAGGATAACTTAAAAGGGCAACAATAACTACAATGATATCAAAAACAGCTTCTTTAATGAAATGGAACTCTAACAAAGGACATCTCGAGAAACCAGCTGTTTTAAAAGAAAGATGGGACAACTGTGAAAGAAAAAGTCCTATAATATATTGTGTACATTATCCAAATGCTTTTGCAATTTATTTGTCTGAAAAATAAAAAAGAAATGTTATTATATTAATAAAAAGGCACCTATTTCTACTGGTTTAGTGAATCTCAAGCAGACACAAATTATTTGTTCAGCTTTCGTTTAAAGGTGTTGCCCTCGGGAAATACGACTTATCGAGAGGGAACAAATGTTCATATCTCCCTCACGCCAGGGCAATAAATATTTTATTATACCAAACTCAGTCCAGGAAAGAAGGTTTGTGACAATGGACAGACAGATAGAAAATGTTTTCAGATCTTGCTTTAGTGGAACATTCGAGCCTAACAACTTTAAAGACAATAGCAAAAGCAAGATTGACCTTAAACTAAAGACTGCCTTAGTGGCTCAAAGAAAGAGTGACCGCCTCAAGAGTGGGAGGACTTTGGTTCAAACCCTGGCAGGGTCATACATAAGAATTTAAAAATTACGTTATTGCTTCCTTACCTGGTGCTAAGAATTAGAAGTATTGATTGGTGTATCTGGTGCCAGGATAATGGACTGAGGGAGTGGTTTGCTTGTTTGTGGCATGACTTGGTGAGCTAGCACCTCAATAAAAAGTCCCCAAGTGCACATGGGTACATGATAGGCCATAATACAAACTTGTACATCACATACATACATGAACTTGTTCTTATTTTAATGCGAAAAGGTTAATGACCTAACACTTGCCACAAATAGCTGAACAATTGATGATGTGATGTTAAACAACATTATGCTGAACAATTGATGATGTGATGTTAAACAACATTATGCTTAACAATTAATGATGTGATGTTAAACAACATTATGCTGAACAACTGATGATGTGATGTTAAACAACATTATGCTGAACAATTGATGATGTGATGTTAAACAACATTATGTTGAACAATTGATGATGTGATGTTAAACAACATTATGCTGAACAACTGATGATGTGAAGTTAAACAACATTATGCTGAACAACTGATGATGTGATGTTAAACAACATTATGCTGAACAACTGATGATGTGATGTTAAACAACATTATGCTGAACAATTGATGATGTGATGTTAAACAACATTATGCTGAACAATTGATGATGTGATGTTAAACAACATTATGCTGAACAATTGATGATGTGATGTTAAACAACATTACAACAACAACAAACTATAACCAAAAAACACAGTCATTTTATTTTTAATTTGGTCAGGTTCATTTCATTAAGATTGTCAAGTGTGACTTTAAAGCATCATGTGTCTTATCACCATACCATTTGACCTTTGACCCCCGAAAAAGTTGTCATATTATGCCTTATTATGGCATTGTTTGATCTCTTATTACTTGACCCTGCCATCTGACATTTAATCAAGTCATATGACCACCTCTCAATCTTGCAATTTTAACCTCAAAACTTCACCACTTGGCATGTTTCGCAAGGTGAACTCTGTGCATGCATTGTCAATGTTACAAAATGTAATTCTTAAAAAGTTTGGTGACAAAAATTTAACTTATGGCAATTATTTGGTAACAATGAATCTTGCATCAATCCAAATAAACGACAAAACTTTAAGGACTTTGGCATCAGAATACCGATATACAAATTGGCGATAAAATTTAGCTTCTGTTTATATTGTTGGCGACAAAATATTTTGAACCAAGCCTTATCCCTGTTTATCCTATTATTCTACCTTTAATCAGATTTTCCACAGCCTTGCAAGCTGAACCATATAGTGGTTGTTTAAACTCTAAGTACCGGAAGATCCGATAGCTTAACTCAGCTTACAAATTCAATAAATTGAATGTTTCAATTAAGTTTATTTTTACAGAATACCTGAAAGAGTACTAAATTTTGGATAGTTAATCATTATATTTATTTATTAATTATTTATTTATTTATTTTATTTATTTATTTTTATTGCTATTGTGAGATTTTTCTAAATTATTGTACTAAATGAAAAAGAAAATTAAAAGGTTCGGATTCAGCAAAGCATGGCAACTTTTGGTTAAAAAATTCTAAATTTTGTCATTTTTATTAAAGTAAATATCAAAGGTTTAATTTTAAACTTGTTTCTTTAAAATTCTAAAATTTTCAGTAGATAAATTAAAACTACCAGTATGATTTTTTTTTTCTGTAAAGTCTTGCTAAATATTTTATTAGTATTTTTGAAAGTTATGACAGGAATTTCTTCTAACAAAAAATTTTAAACAAAAGCATAACAATGACTTTGTTTGTTTTTAAAAACCTCAATGTTCCATAAATCTTTAACCACAAATTTTAATATTTTAAACATAAAATTAATTGTAATGTTCAATATTTTTACTGACCAAAAAATAAATAAATCAAAATAAAATAAAATAAAAAATTTCAAAAAAATGGGATGCTAACACTTAGGATCTGTCTTTTCAAGGGTAATAATAAACTGTGTCTGTATTGAAGAAGCAAGCTACAAACTTTATTTTAATTAAATTTAGCCCCTTAGGAATGCCCCACAATGCAATGAAGTATTGATTATTTGGGAAATTCCTTTATGTGAATCTTAAGTTACGGAAAGCTATAGGCCAAACACTGATTCAACAGACCATTACTAAATATTACTGATGCTAAGGACATTGGATGTCAAAAAAGAATGCTGAAATTGATGGAAAAAGAATTGATTTTTCTCTCTGGCTTTCTGAAGCTTTGGGGCTGTTGTTCTGAAGATAACACAGTAACATTGATAGAAATGTGACATGACGCCCCTTTGTATTGATTTTATTGCAGATGAATGCAAGGAAGAAATGTGTTGGAATGCGAATAAATTAAAATGCCATTAATCAATACAACTGACAGAACATAATGCATTAATTTATTTTGAAAGTTCCCTATATAATATTCTGCTATTTTTTATAAACTAGCCCATAAATGATCAGAGTTCTAATGACGGAGAGGTAGATTAATTTTGATTAAACCCAACCCCCAACTCTCCCCATCA
The DNA here is from genome assembly GCA_029721355.1 of Tegillarca granosa. Classification (NCBI taxonomy): domain Eukaryota; kingdom Metazoa; phylum Mollusca; class Bivalvia; order Arcoida; family Arcidae; genus Tegillarca; species Tegillarca granosa. The sequence goes on from CM056608.1 coordinate 9,790,706, forward strand.
AATTTCTCACTTATATCGAAAAGATCAGTTCTTGGATGGTAGAGAAAACCAGGGGCCCTGGAAAAACTGTTACAATTTAGTGGTCAAACAAACTTTCTCATGCTAGGATATTTGAGTTGAGTTGAGTAATGATGTTTAACGTCCCAGTCAAGCATATTTCACTTATATCGAGACGCCGCCAGCTATAGCTGAAAGTGCAGAAATTTTGCCTGTGCGTTGTGCTGATGGCATTATACAGCAGGGTTCTTTATCGCGCCACGCCGTGACATGGGACCTTGTTTATTTTAAGTTCCCATCCGAAAGAACCTTGACTTTCATTTCGTAATGCCGAGTGCTTGGCGAAAGAACAGTCACTACCCACTTTCAAGTCTTGGGTCAGACCCAGCGGGGGTTCAAACCCATGACCTTCCACTTACAGAGCGAGCACTCTACTCACTGAGCTAACGCAGTGGCCAGATATTTGAAAGTTGGATTCGAACCTAAATAGTTAGGTACAATGTAAGTGTTTAAATTTTTAAATGACATCAAGCCACCACCAGCTTTAAAGTTAAGGAGTTGTAGAAATCCATAAAATGTCTTTTTATAAATTACAGCATTCATAATTAAAGGTTCTTAACAATACCAGCATTATAGTAACAAGGAACATCTGTTTTGAGTATTTGAAGGACTTTTTCATTTAAATCTAGGTCAGACCTAAGTTTGAGCCCCAATCTTTTTATTCTAACTTAAAAAGTGTGGCAAAAAGCTGTCTCAGTATTTATTTAAACCTAAGTTTGAGCCCCCAGTGAAGACTTTCGGCTATCTGAAGTACCATATCACATGGTAAAATATGGAAATTATTGGTTCTTTTAAATCTCATGGTTTCTATCAAGCCACTAACTGCATTGAGTCAGGACTCGATTGCTAGTCTCGTGAGCCAGTCACTTACATATTAAAATGTCAAGGACTTAAGTTAAATCACTTTCCAGCTCCGAGTCTTCTCAAAGACTCATTGGGGGGGATCATATCTGCGATGACCCATATAATGAGCAAGCAATCAGAAAACCAAGCAATCAAAAGGGGACACATGTATTCTTATCCAAACACTTACACTGAGGAGTATAATACAGTATAACCTGTAATAGCGTCCACCTCTATATAACGTCAACCTGTCTATAGCATCCAGTCTAAAGTATCCCCAATCGATTTTACTTAATAAAGACCCAAAGTTATAGCGTCCACCTGTCCAATGCGTATAGCGTCCACCTACTTCGGTCCCGATCGGCATTAAATTTGTGTATAACATCCACTTTTTGGCTGATCAAGGGGCATAACTCGTATTTTTCAACACAACCGGAAGTGTTGGTGTCAGAGATTTTCTTCTTTAAAGTTTAATTTCAAAGCGAACTAATGTGTTTGACATTACGACATTGTATTTATTATCCCCAACTGGGTTCGGGAAGAGCGTGGATCGATTAATAACAATGGATATTATGACTCCTGGATATGTTTATAAAGATGGATGGCAAGAACCGCCGATGTTTTCTTAACAGTTATCGTCGGGTATTGTAACTTCGTGAATATTGTAAGTTCGTGCAGATTTTGTTTACCTCGGTCTCTTCACGTTAATTAACGCAAGACTTCCGCCAACAACTCCTAGGTACCAAGAAGGTGGTCTTGTCGCTTGAGAATTTTTTTTTTCAAATATGCGTTTCAAACAGGTGAATTATACAAAAAAAATTTTAAATATGTCAACAGACGCCATATTTACTTAGCCATATTTCCCCAACCACTTCAAATATGAATTAAAAGCCAAAATCCAGCAATGGGTCGTCTGCTCTATGGCTCGTCTGCTTTAAGTACCTCCTGTAGGTATGTCAACAAACACCATGTTGTCACATGATCAAACAAAGACCATTTATAATTTACTACAGTTGGCGATGTTTCTTATCAGTTTTATGATATCAAGAGGCATTGGCTCAACTGTTTTTATTAAACATTTACTCACGGTCTGCAATGTGATAGTTTGTCGTTGTTCTAAAAAGTGTAGCACCTACTGGTATGAATGTAATTACCACCTAAATATCACAAATAGGTTCCTCCAATGTTATCAGCCACCAAACCAGCTGCAAACTGCATAGTTTTAATGATTTTCTATGAATATTTATATATAAAAATGCAAATATAAAGTTCTAGTACACATATCATAAGTTCTCCACAGCCTGGCCCTTCCAGAATTAATATTAGTGATTCATCTGCTGGTATGTCATCATGTGATGAGATGGAAGATTCAGAGAAATGTTGTGTTTGTAATCTGTTCACCCCCAAAGAAATTAGAGAGAGCAATTTTCTTGAATTTACCCAGTGGGTTCAGTGTGATACTTGTGCTCACTGGGTACATTTAAAATATTGTACAAGTGTAAGAGTAGTGAGACGTGGGGATAAATTTAATTGCATTCATTGCAAACAACCAACAGAGGAATAACTAGTATATAACAGTAACACAATTGTTTTTAAGATGTTTATTGAGTTTTTTTTCATGTTACTTTAAATTCACAGTTAAAACTTTTTAAAGTTTTTTATTAATATTCTATACCAAAAAGATAATTAATCATAATGAATAAAAGACTATATATATATATATATATATATATATATATATATATATATATATAATTATATATATATATATATATATAACAAATATGAGTATTTCTGAGCAAGTAGGAGTGGAAATATAAAGTTTATCATGGAGAGTCATTAATGGGTAGGATCTACAAAAGAGTGCACGAAGTTACAATACTCACTTTTTAGTGCTACCATGGACAATGGTTACGGTTGAAGTCATAAAAAGTTTTCTGCTATATGCAAAATAACATTGAAAACTAGATTTTTGTTGGAAAATAAATAATTTACAAGGTGGGAATATATATTTTGACATTTTTTGATATTTATTTATATAATATTCAATTCAGCCTTAGCTGCACGAACTTACAATATCCGAGGATAAACGGCATGGTCTTGATTTACTCAGCCTGGACATGTCAAGGTGTCAACTGATTATCCTTTGTGATATATAAACAGGGTATCAATCATTTACATCATTAGCCAATTAATAGAGTAATACTGTAATAGCGAGAACCACATATTTTGAGAATTTTGAAATTGTTGAATCTCCGTCCGGCTTGGAAAGCTTTAACATTAGAGCAACGTGTTGAAGTAATCGGGTACATATGGATACGACAATTAGAATTTTTAAAGCATATACATAAAAAAGCGGTGAGGTGTAATATAAATCGAATTAAATTTCTGTCAACTTTTGTTACAATTTAGTGGTAATAAAATTAATTTATATAATATTTTTTTTTTTATTAAATCTGTTGATTTCACTTTCTAACAAGATGTTATCTGCAACAGCTATGATGGTTAAAAATTGTTTATAAATTTCTGTTACACCCACTTATGGTGCTAATTTTCATGGTTAAGATTAATTCACTTTATATCAAGATGCAGTTTAATTAAAATGATCAAGTCACTTATTAAATCCAAAAAATCACTGTAAATTGAAATAAATTATTAAATTTTTCTCTAACAAGTTTTATTTGCTTAAGTTAATAAGTTAATTTAAGTAATATCTTATTACCTGTTGTAATTTTATTTGATTACAATTTATTTTATAAATAAAAATTATTGTATTGTATAGAGTGATTGTGAAATATTCTGTTTTAAAGTCCTTTGTCAAGCACTGGTATGGCAAATTTCCCTTGCGTCATTTGTGGCCCTATATATATACAGCGATATTTAAAACTGTTCTAAATGTCTATGTTCCAAAATAAGACTTCAAAATCTGAAATACTCTTCTTCGTCTTGTACTCAGCATTAAGTTGACAGAATATAGAATAAGTAGACTGGTTCATGGTAACAGGATAATATAATTGTGGAATTGGTATACTTTTCTAAGGCATACAAATTTGGTGGGCTAGCACTTTAAAAAAAGTCACCTGGAATGTGTGCTTGTAAAAGGTTGACCATAATACTTACTCACACTTCTCACATACACACAAACTTGTTCTTGAATTAATCCTTAGACATTTACAACATTACTCTTCTGGTGAACAGTTTAAAATTTTTTTTAAAAAATTGCTGATGTGACATTCATTATCATTATACAACCAACCAATAAAATTTTGTAATTTATTGGTAATTTCACATCAGTGGTTTTGTTTGCCTAAAATTGCTACCGAATAAAGGTAGTTTCCCCTTGAGAAATTAGACTAAAATTTCCCAATTTGACAACTAAAATTCCCCAAAAGGCAAAAGTGACACACAATCAAATAGTTTCAGTTAAATCCAGTTGTCCAAAACTGTTCTGACAGACAAAAAATGTTAGATATTGTCACAATATAAGCTCTTTGCAATGAATTTCAAAATTCTGAGCATAATATGTGACATAAAAAGGGTCCAAATTTTCCCAATCTGAAAGGTAGAAGGTAGTTTTTAAAAACCATAGCAAAATCACTGCACATATCTACTCCATTTGGCCACCTACGACCCCCCCCCCCCATGTTCATTTTCTTTGGCCTTATACAACTACTATCATACTTCTAAAGTTTACTTTTTTGTCCACCATTTACTGACCATTACAGTAGTTCAGTTGGCAGAATGTCCTCTTGTTTGTGGGAGGTCGAGGATTCGAACCCTGGCCGGGTCAGACTAAGACCTGAAAATTGATAGTGACTGTTCTTTTGCCAAGCACTCGACATTTAGAAATGAAAGTCACTGGGTCCTTCAAATGAGACCTTAAAACTGATGCCCTGTGTCATGACTGGCGTGGCACGTTAAAAAAAACATCCCTCGTATTTTTCCTAAGCACACTGCAACGATCAAAATTTCTGCCACTTCATCTATAGCTAGTGACATCTCGATATAAGTGAGATATTCTTGACTGGGACATAAAACCCCATTAAATCAATCAATCAATCAACAGGTTATCATAAGAAAGTGTACAGTAAACTTATGCCTTAAAGATACAATTCTGATCCTTTAACATGGTTAGGGGTGTCTAGTTTCTTGCTGTGGAATACACTAATGTGTATTGGAAATTTAAAATACCTAAGTAGATTAATCATCCCTGATAAAACCATAGCATAATCATTTGTTTTATCATAAGCTATCGTTTGAGTCCTAAAAACTATGTCATAATCTTATTATTCAATTAATCTATTTATAGGAAAAAATCTTTAAATAATTTTGTAAAATTGAAACGGCAATATCAATATAAAGGTAAAATTAACAAATAACAATTCTGTTTCTATGGCAACGATAATAAAAATAAATGTTAAGTTAGGTTTTATCTATAATGATTTTAATTAGTTTAACATCCTGTACACTGTATAAATAAAAAAAATGACTTTAAAACATACATCACGGCTTAAGCTGCTTTGATCTGCATAATAAATTAACATTGGGATATGACTTCAATCTACATTTACTCAATGTTTATTGTTGCAGATAAAATTTTATTGATCAACTTTTCCATTATAAATGGTCCGAAATTAATTATTCTACTTTACCAATCCCATTTCTCTGGCAACTTAATGAGTTTACAATAATATTGTATCAGTCATCAAATATTGGCATAAATTACCTCTGTTGCTTAGCAACCAGACAAAAATCAATATAGAGAGGAACAAACACAGAAATTAATGCTTAAATAGCTGTGTTGTATACAATGTCCTTTCTGAATCTGACCAAGTGGGTTTTTGAACAGTAGTCTTTTACATTTTTTTATAATGATATAAGATTTTGAATTTAATCAAGTTTTTTATTAAAGCATTTTAAAATATATTGACTAAATTATACTTTTATGAAATTTTACTTTTTCTTCCATCTTATAAAAATAAATAAATAAATAAATAAATAAATAAATAAATAAATAAATAAATAAATAAATAAATAAATAAATTAAACAACTACATTGCTACAAGGGGCAGTAAAAGTAAAATGGACACACCCAACAGGCACCAGGTTACCCTAACTAGAAATGAATTTTCCTGTCTTCATACTTTCCCCATTATGAAAAGCATAATTCCAGTATCAACAAATTAGTCTGAACATCTATCTCAAACTTTGGACTTTTGTCCTATTTTGCCAAATTTGAATAAATACTGATCAGTTTTAAAATAATTAAACCCCTTTCATTTAACATTTTATTATTTCATATTTGAATATTTAAACCAATTATTTATTATTATATCATTTGTATATTTAAACCAATTATATTCATTTATGTAGCTAAAAAACATTGTCAAATTATTTACATGTACAAAGAAATCATTACTAAAATAATAATAATTAATAAATAATTCTTTCTTATTTGATATTAGAAAATTCAAATTTAAAATATATCTGTGGAACATATCGATAAAAATTTATGAAAATCACAGGTCAAAAACTGTTCTGATTATCAAAATGCAGGAAAAACAAAATGAATATCTAAGACATTAGAAACAGGTGTTGATAATTATTAATTTCCAGGTAGCTAAATTCTATCATGTCTATATAGCCTAAACAAATTAATACATTTGAAAATATATATAACTTTTGGAAAGGAGGTAAGAAAAAATATTTTCCAAACTTTAATGGTAATAAAGACTTAGGAGGCTTTTTTTCCTTCTTTTGACATCGAGTTAAAAAAAATCCCAAAGCATCACCTGAGATAGCGACGCCATTGTGATTATCAATATTTGCATCAGCAACCGAATCATTTCGCATCAGCAACCGAAATCGCCTACTACAGAAGTCGGGAGATTTACCGAGAAAAACAAAGACAAATTCAATCAATAAAAAATGCCGCCTTTGTAAATGCAAAACGTCTGAAGAATACACATTACAAATGATTCTTACGCATTTACTTGATAAATTATGCTAATAATTGTCAATAATATAATATCCAAAGTAGATGAAATTATGTATGTATGCTAAATTACTTACCTAATGTAGAAAAGGCAAAAAAAATGTTCAGAAATGCCGTTATCCTTTCCTGATCGATATAATATTCAAGTTTGGACTATTTTGAAATGAATACTCAATATTTAACACCATCGCTTCAATTATTGAGGTCGTGAATTATTATTTAGATTGAATTCTTGCACATGTATTTTTAAATAAATTATGCAAATGAACACAATCAACATAAATAAATATTAAGATCGTGTCCTACCTAACTTACCTTGACCTGTCTACCGGAAGATTCTCAAGGCGGAAGTGCCGTCGATGTTACCAAAATTGGAATGTTTTGTGAGGTGTCACATTACATTAATAACAAACCTTTAATTAGTTTTTATTCAACAATAAATGACAACAATTCATGAAATTGAAGAAAATTCATTCAACTAACATATCAAAAGTGTATTGGTTACCCAACAATTAAGAATACCCGCGGTAAAACACCTGAGGCGTAAATTTTTCGGTAAGCTGCAAGGTGCTCTTTTTTTAAGGCTAACAACAATAACTAAAATATCCTTCCGCAACAAACTATCAGTTTAACCGTCTCACTCATTTTTATTTATTTTGCCTTTTTAAGACACAAATAATTGAATTCTCTGAAACATTTGAGAACCTTTTTAATATACCTAAACTTTAAATTTCTGAATACACAATAGAACTATATCTTTGAGACGAAATTGATCATGTGACCAAAATAAACTTACAAAATGGCGACGACCGTATCTGCAGAATCTGAGGTAAATTATTTATGTCGTTTTTAATTTAAACGATTACATTGATAAAGACAGTTCCAATGTCAGACAAAGAGCTACTTGTTTTTTCCTACTGTTTCAAATCAGTCAGTTTTGACTGCAGTAGTATCTTTATTTAATATTTAAATATTTGCAAATTACACAAGGAAAGGAGGAAGTTGGACGTGGAACCAACATGAGTAGCAACTTATTGCAGTGCCAGGTTATGGTTATTTAACACAGCTAATGCGGCACATTTCCTATAGTTTAATTCTTTTTTAAAATGTTACATCACATTGCTCTGTGTCTTTGCTTTAGTGTTTGGGTCTTGTCTTCTTTGGAAATCCCCTCGCTACTTAGGTCAACCATAAGTATGCCTGACAGTAGACAATGATAGCATAGATAGAAAGTGTTATAATTGTCAGTTTAATTTGTGAGAGTTGCACTTGCTGTAATAGTATAATCTTCATACAGGTTCTCATGACAAAAAGAGTTTGGTTTGAGATAAAACATTTTCGTAAGATGTAGTTCTTATTTGATAAGGTTTATGTCTTTGTTACGAGGGTTGGTTCTGTTAAAATAAGACTACAAGACGTAGCTACTTCCAGAAGAGTCCATCATTTATTTGGAATATACAATAAATCTGAAAAAGATCGAAATAAGTCGATCTTACAATACTGTAAAATAATTATTAGGGCTGTCACAATTACCCGGGTACCTGATATACCGGTAGGTTAGATACTGTAACCGGTTACAAAATCATTAACCGGGTAACCGACAATATATAAAGAAATGTTTATAAATACCGCTTATTAATATCTTATAACAATCCCATCACTAATCGACATATAACAGATACAAAAACCATGTGTAATGCAGTGATCTTGTTGTTGGTAACCCGAAAAACTGTCGTTATCAATCTAGTCAGTCAGCTCTTGTATATAGAATTCAAGTGAGGGTATTAACTATATAAACTGGGTCAATCAGGCACGTGTATGTGTTTGTATACTCTAGTAGAAACGATGTGAACAGGTAAAGCCACTAGAAATCAATTAACTTGTAAGGTATTAGGTAATTACCTGTGAATAGGGAAGTTCAGTGAATTGTGACAATGTCCTGAGTAATTTTAATTGTTAGCAAACCGGAATTAAAGAGTTTTTTTTTATCAGATTTTGTCTTACTATTAAGGGGGAAAAAGCTGATTCGGATATTTTTCAATCGACTGTTTTAAGTTTGAATCGGCTTTTTTTTTTTCCAAAAAATCGGCATTTTTGAAGGCCTGGTCAGAAACATCTGTCATACAGTTGAGTGTGAAATTAATACGATCTGTTGGGTTTTATTTTTAAACATTAAAATTTAGAAATGAAAGCGGCGAACAAACATATATGGAATACGGAAGTAAAACTGAAACAGAATGGTAAACATATAGATTTAATTTTATGGTAAGTTTTTCTATAAACTATAAATGTTTGTTCAATCCATTTATGAATAGTGTTGTTGTATTTCGTATCACCTATTCCAAATATCGGTTAACCGATTACGGTTCGGGTAATGCATGTCGGGTACCCGGTTACGAAAATCACTAACCATGACAGCCATAATAATTATGACATCGAGATGTGGATCCGATATATAAATCGAGGATAATTACAATAAATTGCATCCTAATATCATATAAACAATGCAAATGCTAGAAATATAAATATATGTACAACTTACCAGGATTTACCACAGAGGTGCTAGTTAGTGCTGAGTTCTGATGGAAGTGAAATGATTTAATGGACAGGGAGTGAGACTTATATAGCCAGTGCATATTATGAATATGCTTGTGCAGTAATTTACTTATACTGAGTGAGTTTACTTATATACATCGTCCGTGAAATGTCTGTTTACTGAAAGTGAATTTTTAACAATGAGTTGTTGTTAAAATACGTATCTCATGTCTGATTAATAATATTGAACAGTAGAGTGTAGATATAACCACAGCTCATTTGACCTGGTTACATCTTAAATATAGAAGAATGCTTAATTTTACACCTTTGTTTCAATTATTTCATTACAGTAAAAATATGCCGGTAATTGCATTTTCATTTTGGAAATTATTAGATACTGTTGTTGAAATTGTTATACTTTCACTTTGTTTAGCTGAAAATTTATACAAATGTTTTATCCTAAAACACTGATCATCCAACAGGGTTAAAAAACATAGGTTTCACAGGTCAAAGAGCATCAGATTTTTCTTTTAGACCTGTAAATTATGTAAATGCAGAAATTGGAGAAATAGAGAGGTTAGTTATAAAGATTAACTGGTCATTAATGAAAAACTACAGGATTTTGGTTGCAGAATTTCAAAATTGATAAGAATTTTGGATTAAAGAAATGTTAATTGTCATCTTGTCTACTGCCTATTATGAATTTCAGAGGAAATAATTACCTTAAGTATTTTCCACTGTAGCTAATACTTATATAGAATAAATAAAAATATTTTCCCCTTTTACTTGAGTAATGATATGATAAAATTGAACAAACATACCCTTCTTAAGTTATGATGGGACCAACACTACTGTAGGGAAACTATATGGTAGTAATTTTAGGCAAACAAAATACAATTTTATTTATTGTACCACCAATGGCTGGTCTTAAAATATGCATATGTAAATAATGTTTTGTATTTACAGGAGGATGTTTCTACTGGGGAAGAAGAAGATGATGATGAAGAGGAGAGTGAGGAGGAAGAGGTAGTATTTTGTTACTATGACAACAACTTGTGTTTACTGATGGCAGTGTCAGAAAATTTACAAAATCATTGTAGTTATTTAGTACTAGGTAACATGATGACCTGTCAATGGTCACACTCATGCACTACTTAAACTTGTGTTAAGATTAATCTGTGAGATTAATAAAAATTGTTTAATCACGAAAAGCTGAAAAAAATGCTAATGTAAAACAACATTCAACCAACAAATCATCCTACTAGTCATTGCAATGCCTCTCACCACCTCGGTTCAAAGCCCGCTCAGGCAGATGCTAGTGTGAGAAAGTTTGTCAGTTTGCTTGCGGAAGGTTGGTGGTTTTCTCTGGGCACTCAGATTTCCTCCATCATCCAAGAAATGACTGCCTCAATAAAAGTGACAAAATCTTGAATGGGGTGTTGAATGCCATTACTCAACTCCATAACATTCATGTAAGATTTTTTTTATAATTTTTTTTTAAAAAAAATATTGTCTTGATTAGAATTAAAGATAAGAGTATTAAGATTTAATTTTCTATGTTTTCATATCAACTTCAAAAAAATATAAAAAGGAAATTTGTAACTGAAAAACCATTAAATTGGCAACAGCCAACATAACCAATAACACAATACAATATAAATAATATCAGATACATTTTGAAATAAATGTCATGTCAAATATACATGTATATATCTACTACATTTTATTACAGGAAGTTGAGCCAAAGTTAAAGTATGAAAGACTTGGGAATGATCTAAATGGAATTTTAAGTAAAGATTGTGCCAGCTGCCTTGCTGTACATCCCAAAGTTAGTAATCAGGCTCCTTTTTATACGCCCGTCTATCCGTATGTCCACACGTCGTATGCTAACTCAAGAATGCTTTGAGCAATTTTAATGAAACTTTTGTGAAATGTTTGTATCTAAGGCAGAAAGCTCCCTTTCGTTTTTGAGATTCATAGGTTTTCTAGTTGCGGAGTTATTGGCCTTATATTGTCAAATTTTAGGCATTTTTTTAGCATGTTGTGCAATAACTCAAAAATGCTTTGAACAATTTGAATGAAAGTTTTGTGAAATGTTTGGTATCCATGGCAGAGAGCTCCCTTTTATTTTTGAGATTTCTTTATTTTTGTCACTGCGGAGTTATGGGACTTTAATTGTCATATTTAAGGCATTTTTTTGCATGTTGTATAATAACTCAAAAATGCTTTGAACAATTTGAATAAAACTTTTGTGTTATATTGGTATCCATGGCAGAGAGCCCCCTTTTATTTTTGAGATTTGTATGTTTTCTCGTTGTAGAGTTATTGGCCTTTAATTGTCAAATTTTAGGCATTTTTTTTGCATGTTGTAACTCAAAAATCATTTGAACTTTTTTTATAAAACTTTTGTGTTATATTTGTCCTATAATCAAAAAGGTTTGTGAATAAACATTGAGAATAAATTTGCTACTTTTGTTTTAAAAAAAATATGTTTCAGCTAAATGTCAAGTTGTTTAAGACATTAAAAAAGAAGTTTAAATATCTGACGGGGGTATCATGCACTCCAGGTGCAGCTGTTTATTTAAATGATCATTTCTTAGCTAAGATTTTCCTTAACTTAAATTTTGCAAATTTAAAATCTTAATAATTTAGTTAATCACTAGATTGATTAGATTTTCTAAATAAATGCATAATTTGATTTTTTATTACAAATGGTAAAATTCTATAAAATTGCAACTGTTACCATTAGCTTCTTTAGTGAGTATCATCAGATACATGTTTTTAGCTTTGATATTCTTTTAATTATGAAGACAATCAGCTTTCAGTACTTTCAGTGCTTTGATTTCTAATTTCAGTTTCTTGCAGTTGGAACACATTGGGGCATGATTTATATATTGGACCATATAGGAAATAATATTCGAGGACAAGAAATGGCTGCTGTGGTAAGTTTAAATATGATATTTAGCACATACTGAAACCCTTTTATCTTAGCAAGTATGCAGATTCTTAAACACATCTCATTTCCATAGTTGAGGCTTCAATGGAAATATGGACTGAATCACTAAATCATATGTCAAGGTGGCTCTCATCACCTGGATTGAAACCTCAGTAGGAAAATTTTTATAAAAACATTTGTCATTTTACTGGTCAAATTTAGTGGCTTTCTCTAGGTACTCCGGTTTTCTTCACCATTTCCGAACTGAATGAACGGGGCATAAAACTCTTTTCCATAGTTGCACAATACCGAATATAAAGAGATTGAAAAAGACACTTTCAAAAGTGTCACATTTCTTTAACTGTGTCAGCACTCTATCCATATGTCTTTGTGTCAGCCACAAATACAATGACATCAGTGAACAGCCCTCAAAGTGGGTTTCAAAACTAAGTGGCCAGCTGGCCACTAATTTAGATTTTCAGGTGGCCAGTGCAAATTCCAAGTGGCCTGGCAACCTTTTTTCCAAAGGAAGGAAAGAAAATTAAGCATTTTTAGGTATGAAAAACAAAAATGCACAATTTTAAAATTGACTTGCAATCACTTACATACATCAATTTTATTAATAACAATAATGATGATGTGTGATAAAGTGTCCATTATATTGCCTGAAATGGCAACAGTATCATGAAAATTCTGTAACATAGAAATAATATCTGTTCTCTGGTCACAAAAGTTCAAATTTAAAATGGACAAGCTGGCCACCATTTACAATTTTTAGGTCGCCAGACACAATTCCAAGTCATTTGGCCACCATTTAAGTAGACAAAATTGAGGGCTGGTGAACCTTTTTTAATTCAGTAAAACCTTGTTATAATGCCCTTCAATTATTTTGACACATTGCCTTTTCACAACACTATTTTGATGTTCTAAAGGTCATTTATTCTGACCCTCCTGGTTATTAATCAAACCCCCTTACATTGCCAAAATTTGACTGACCAAATAGTGGTGTTGAATTACAGTTTTATCGTAACTCAAAAAGAAACTTTTTAGCTAAACTTTTTGATGGAACAGAAAAGCTGAAGCCATACCCAAAATGATATTGGCACAATTTTGAGTAGAAAGTTTGCAAGGTTATATATTTTCAGAAGCAATGGGTAACTGTAGAATCATTAACATCTCTGGGGTTAAAATTTGGTGGTTTTTTCATCATATAACATAATTGGAGCAAATGTTTGGTATTTTGTATTTTGTTAAAGTTCTTCTGATTGGTGCTTTTGGTTGACTTTAAATTGGAGGGCATTTAATTGTAAACCACCACCATCCCACCCCAACCCCTTCAACCCCCTCCCCACCTCACCCCCAACCCCCCACCCCCCTAAAAAAAGGAAAACAAAACAAAACAAAACAAAAAATATTGATTTCATTTCCTTGAACATTTTTGATTTTACAGTATAAATGTCTTAATGTCATTATGAGTATTGTAATATTTAATAACATGTTATTATTTATTCTAATTTCTTTGTTACCTGTCTTTGTGTAGCATACCACTACTGTTAATCAGATCAGCATAGATGATAATGGGGACCACATTGCTAGCTGTTCAGATGATGGCAGGGTATGTATATATGCATTTCTAAAGTATAATATGCAGCCATTGATAGTCAAGACTTGGATTGATTGACTGATTTAATGGGATTTTATGTCCCAGTCAGGAAAAACTTTGCAAACTGGCAAAATATGTTATACACGTGAACTTCCATTAAGGAAGTGAGACTGGGTGCTCCAGAAGGGTAAGCAGCTCTTGTCTAGCTACACCCATCACTTGCAAGTCAATTTTGAGAATGAAAGGAACAAAGAAATATGGTAAGTCAAATATATCCAGTATAAGTTTGGATACAGTGACTACATACTTATTAACAATATTGTGATGATGGCCATAAAACTTTTTAAGGGCCTTAATTAGCCTAGGCTTGCAATATCCTTGTGTCAACAATTTAATTGTAGTTGCAGAAAGTCCCCTTAGTGGGAACAAGCTCTACTGTACCTGATTAAATGTGAAACATATACACCATATGCAGGAGAAGCAGAGATATTACTGCAAAGAAACGGAAAGTTGACAATAGAAAAATTGAAGTCATCACGTTTGTCGTATAGCTTCAGATGTTACTTTTCATGGGTGTCATAATTGAGGTATAAGTCCAAATATGAAGAATAACATGGAGAATCTGTCGTGTCTTTTTTTTCAAGCTCACTTGGATACATGAAATTCACATATTCTCCAAATTTGTGATTATTTAGAGATAGAACGTCATCTATATATCATTATGTGTAGTTAAATGTTTTAGCGACAGTCTTTTCTCCAGATTTGACAAGGTTCTGTAAACTAAGATTAACCATTTAAGGTAGGTTTGACTGAATTATAAAAAATTGTTCACCGTATGTAAAGTCTAAAATTACGTTTTTTTTTTAGTTTACAAAATTCAGTGATAATTATAACATTGTATTTTTTACTGTAGGTAGTAATATCTGGACTGTATACTCGGGACAATGACCAGAACCTAAACTTTGACCGTCCAGTTAAAGCCATAGCCATTGACCCATCTTTTTACAAGCACGGGAGTGGTAAACAGTTCATAACCGGGGATGACAAGGTATAACTTGATGCTTCTTAACAATATGTGAAAAGCTTAGTTATTCAATGTTAATCACTTTTAATTGCCTTTCGACATCTTATTTTCACAAATCTCAGGATTTCTTTCTTCACAAAAAGGTATGGATACAGTTTCACAATCATTCACTCAGTTAAGTGTACACTTGACTCAAATTTTTTTTCTTATCAATATATCATAAATTTTAAGTTTTATGAGACAATGTTTTGTTTTGTTCGACAAACCTACACTAAACAATTTAAATATAACTTTAGATATTTAATTTTAACTGAGAAATGTCTTATAAATTTACAATGAGATATTCCCTAATTTGAGTTGAATGTACACTTAATTGAGTGAATGGTTGTGAAACTGGGGCCAGATCAGAGCGTCTCTCATTGCCTAGGTTTGAATCCCACTTGGGACAAATCCTAGTGTGGGGCACTTTAGAAGTTTAACTGTCAAATATTGTTGGTTTTCCCTTGGCATTCTGGTTTCCTTTACCAGCCCAGTACTGACCCTCCTTATACAAATGAAAAAAAGACTAGTTCCTTTCCATTCAACTCTTTTAAAAACAAAGAAACACACACACACACACACACACACACACACACACACACACACTAGTACTGACTCTCCTTATAAGAATGAAAAAAGACTAGTTCCTTTCCATTCAACTCTTTTAAAAACAAAGAAACACACACACACACACATAGAGTTCAGCATTTTTACCATAGATGTCTCTGAATATTGTTATAATTGTTCTAAGATGGTGCATAATTTCCATTAAATCTGAAAACATTCCTTTTATTTTAATCAAACAGAGGTATCTAATTGGTTAGTAATATTAAGGTAATTTGCATATAATTGTTGATTTATTGATCTCTATGCTCAACAAGTCAGCTGAATTCTGGGAATTATTTTACTTCCAAAATTATTGAAAGCAGATTATAGCACCTTTCAATGCCTAGGGTCAAATACCACTTGGACTGGTCCTTCCAAGTGTAAAAAATTTGTGATGTTTTTGATGTTTAAATTCCAACCTTACCTTGTTGTCTAAAGGTTTGAATTCCACTTGAGCATATCCTACTTTGAGAGTTTGTCAGTTTGTTTGCTGAAGGTCAGTGGTTTTCTATGGGCACTCCTATTTCCTCTACCATTCCAGAATTGACCACCTCGGTATAAGTGAAAGAATCTTGACTGGGATGTGAAACACCATTACTCTATTTGCTCCTCTTGTCTTATGGTAATAAGTTGGGGCATAAAGTCATTTTTACTGATACATGTAATTTATATTTTCCTTTGTTGCAGTTAATTCTGAACGAGAAAGGATTTCTGAATCGACACAAAACAATTATATTACATCAAGGTGAAGGTCCTGTAAGAGAGATTAAATGGAGGGGAAGCTTTATAGCATGGGCTAATGACAATGTAAGTACTACACGCTTTGAATATCACATCAGGTGAGCTTGTGTCATGAGGCGATGCCAGTATGAGAGGATGCTATCATACATGTATCTAGTTCGTGAGCGAAATTTTAACAATAACTTATTAATGAGTGACAACAGGGAACCTAAAAATAAATCATACCCAAATACATGAATGATAACAATAAACAGTCAGGAGTAAATAATGACTGAATTTTCTGTTATTTGTCAGTGAATGAGAATCAAGTTATCAAAGTTTAACTGAGTATCTTTTGTAAAAAAAAATTATTTCTCAATGATGCATAGCGGCATGTACAAAATTCTAGTTGCAGGAAATTGAGAAATTTTAGTGGTTGTTTTATTTTAGTGCTATTCATTGTCTGGCCTTCCTGGTATAATAAAACTGCACTAAAATGAAATATTATTGCATTTTCATGTGTGCAAAAAAGTAGTGCCCTAAAATAAAATTGTGTTTAGAATTCAAAATTGCTAAAACAAGTTTCTGTATGCACTCAAAGCTGTTTACAATATGCAGTGTACATGATCATAGTAACCAGAAAACACAATTTTATATAACAATTTTTTTTGAATTTTCAGGGAGTTAAAATTTATGATATGACATCAAGGTCAAGGATTACATTTATAGCTAAAGGACACAGGTAATTACATGTTTTTTATTTAGTTATTCAGCAACAAATTACTGGTTCATCATCTCACTTGAAAGTGCAGGAGAAGTTTATTAGGCATTTTTGTTCAATTAAAGCTGCATTAAGTTTTCCAAAGAAAAAAATTAAAACGATGCTAATCTAATTAATGATGCTCTAATGAACAATGTTACACTTGGTTCAACGATAAAAGCTCAAATAAATACAGAAATTACAGTATTTACCCAGCGAGATGCAGCATTTGGGATCTAATATTAGATCATGGTTACGTCATCAAAACCTGGGACATTTAAACACAACTTTCAAAACGATGAAATACGATAAATTAAACACAGAACTTCCTTGAATTTGTCATTTGTGACTTAGTAAGGGATACATAACACCATTTCAAATACATCTGGACATTAATTAAGGACACTTAATGCAATTTGTCATGTTTCACCTTTGATTCATGGGTTTTTCCGTACATCTGTGCGCATGCTCAAAGCTCATAACAATCATTGTTAAACATTGACCAACCAGTCAGAGGATTCCGTTTATTTACAGCTAAAAGAAATGAAATTTTAGAAAATGAATCTTATGGATCGTGGTTAGAGGATATCTATTTTTTAAAAAACATATTTTTAGAAAATCAAAAGAAAATCAGAAAAATGAAAAACTTAATGCAGCTTTAAAATTTCTTTTTGGGCATTTAGCCAATATTTCTCCCATCGTTAATTAATAATACATGTATATAAATAATTTAATTCTAAGTAACATTTATAATTGTGATTCAAATAATTCTTTATTTTACTTTTTTGTATATGAAAATTGAAATCATAAATTAAAAAAAAAAATGCATTGCTATGGTGTAAAAATACAGATTTATTGTGTGTTGTCCATGATAACATGATGTCTTTATAGCCAATTTTTTCTATGAAAATAACAGGTCTGACCAAAAATGTAGAAAAATCCTTGAAAAATTGTGTCTTAATATAGTGAGTGAGTGAATTGCTGTTTTTAGCTGCATCAGCAATTTTGAAACTATTTTTAGCTAGAAAATGTAAAAAAATATAATTGTATACTGTAAATCTCTTTATTTTCATGAGAGTTGCAGCTGACCTGGAAATTGATACTGAACTAGAAAATGTACCTCCATTGACATAAACTTAGAAATAACTTTATCAATAATCACTTTAATATCATGACACTTAATTTCTGTGAAATGTTTTGTGTCGCGAATATTGCGAAAATAAAGTGCTCATGAAAATTAAGTGATTTACAGTAATATAAAAATCTAAATAATGAAAAATTCAACATCATGAAATTATAAAAATAAAGTAAACTGATAAAAAAGCCAGTAATATCACAGACTATATAAAACACTGGAAAAAAGTTGATAAAACAATTAAATTTTATCAACAAGTCTATTTCCAGAAGGAAGTTTAAAATTTGATGTCCACTGACATTGGTAAAAAGATCTTACATGGATGGTGCTGAATAAAATATACCTTGGTAGGTGTGAATTCAACACAATCCAGCTAAATGTGCTGGACAGATCGTTGACTTTGACAGGAGACACATTTGGGAGGTTGTTCTCCCTTTATAGCTGAAAAAATGTTGATGGGATGTTTAATAGTATGAATTCATTGATCAACACTTACATGTATGAATTTTTTATTTTAGTGAAAGAGCAGACCTGTATCATTGTAGTCTGTATTGGAAAGATGATAGAACTTTGTTATTGGCCTGGGCAGATACAGTCAAGGTAAATAGTGGTAGAAATAATGCATAGATCATTGTCTATCTGGTGAATTAATAATCATTCTTAATATGTGAATTTCCCATAGAGGCACCACTGTCATATCTACTGTGATATTTCATGGAAATAAAGAATTTCTTCTGTGATATTTCATGGAAATCAAGGATTTTTGCTGGGATATTTCTTAAAAATAAAGGATTTCCACTGTTATATTTCATGGAAATCAGGAATTCCACTGTGATATTTCAAGGAAATCAAGCATTTTGTGGAAATCAAGGAATTCCACTGTGATTTTTCAGGGAAATCAAGGATTTGCATTGTGAAATTTCAAGAAAATCAAGGACATCTACTGTGATATTTCAAGGACATCAAGGACATCTACTGTGATATTTTAAGGACATCAAGGACATCTACTGTATTATTTCAAGGAAATCAAGGACATCTACTGTGATATTTCAAGGAAATCAAGGACATCTACTATGATATTTTAAGGAAATCAAGGATTTTCACTGTGATATTCAATTAACTATGTAGGAATCACTCTGTCCATCTGTTGCTTAATATCATATTTTTTCAGTAATTAACTCGTCTGTGGATTTTCCAACTAATCTTGGAATAAATGAGAAAGAGTGTTGCATGCTCAATTTAGATGTTAGGTCAAAGGTGAAGGTCACAAAAGCAAGTCATTGATTAGATCCTCATAGCTACATTATATGTTGGTAACTTGGGGTCTTGATCTATTAAAAATGCTTTAGTCAGTTATGGAAAAATATTAAGGTACAATAATTTACTAACATTTTGGCTGATAGAAAAATGTTAAAATTTTACGGTTATTTATATTTTTATGACAGTTTTGATATATAGACAAATTACAATGCTGTTCTTTCTGCTGGTGTTTAATTTCATTTTCTTTAAATTTGTTTAGATTTGTATAGTTAAAGATCGCACAACACAAGATGCTCGAGGTTTACCAAGTAGATATGTTGAGATTGGTATGTTTTAAATATATGTTTTTTATGTATGTTTAATGCTGCATTAAGTTCTTTTTAATTTCTAAATTTTTTTCTGAATATATATATTTTTAAAATAGATAATCTCTAATCACGATCTGTGAGATTCATTTTCTAAAATTTCATGCATTTTCTTAGCTGTTAATAAATGGAATCCCCTTACTGGTTGGTCACTTGCTTAACATTGATTATGATAAATTTATTTGAAATTTTAAACATTTAATGACAACCGAAAATTGTAAAAATGATGACTGATTTATTGATCCTCATCTAACTAAGAACAATGAAAATAGCAAACTTTTTTTTGTTAAAACAAATGCCATATTATGGTTACCCATTCTTGGTATGCCATGCTTTGATTATTTGTTCCTAGTATGCCTTGCTGTGGTTACATATTTCTGGTATTCCATGCTTTGATTTCCAATTCTTGGTATTCCATGCAGTGGTAACCTATTCCTAGTATGCCATGCTGTGGTTACCCATATCTGGTATGCCATGCTGTGGTTTCTCATTCTTGGTATGCCATGCTTTGAATATTTGTTCCTGTATGCCATGCTGAGGTTACCCATATCAGGTATACTATGTTTTGATTACCAATTCCTGGTATGCCATGCAGTGGTTACTCATTCCTGGAATCCCATACTGTGGTTTAATATTCTTAGTATACCATACTGTGGTTACCCATATCTGGTATGCCATGCTGTTTTTTCTCATTCTTGGTATGCCATGCTTTGATTACCTGTTCCTAGTATGCCTTGCTGTGGTTACATATTTCTGGTATGCCAGGCTTTGATTAACAATTCCTGGTATTCCATGCAGTAGTAACCTATTCTTAGTATGCCATGCTTTGATTACTGATTCCTTGTATGCCATGCAGTGGTCACTCATTCCTGGAATGCCATGCAATGGTAGTGACTGTTCTTTAGAATGAAAGTCACAGGGTCCTTGGAAGGAGACATTAAAAAACGATGCCCCATGTCACAGTCAGCTTGGCATGCTAAATGAACAAGCACATTGCCCTAAGTGCACTGCAAAGGTCAAAATTTCTGCCACTTTACCTATGTCTGGTGACTTCTCAATATAAGTGGAGTTCATGACTGGGGCGTAAAACTCTAAAAAATCAAATACTAGTATATATATTGATTTTGTGTTTTAGTTGCCATGTTTACCACAGATTTTTATGTCTGTGGAATTGCCCCATTAGAAAACATCATAGTAGTGGTTTCCTGTGAAAAAGATGGACAGAATATGGAGGTTAGTGTTACTAGTTTTAGTTTGACCTTTGACCCAGTTTCTTCATTTTAGTTTGACCTTTGACCCAGTTTCTTAATTTTAGTTTGACCTTTGACTTTCTGTTCAACATTCTGTATCATAAAACATTGTTACATAGTGTCAGTAAGTAGGTAAAAATTTAGGTTTTTATATCCATATGGCCATGCAATTAGAATTCTTATCTGATAACAAACATTCACCTTTTTTAGTTTGAGTAAAACAATGATATTATTATAGAGTGGAGTAATCGTGTTTAAAGCTTTAGTCAATGTTTTTTCACTCATATTGAGGCTGTCAGTTCTGGGATGATGGAGAAAACTGGAGTGTCCAGAGAGGTACTGTGATTCGTTATCTTTAGATTTTTATACTATTAAAGGATCAAGTTTTTAATCACTCTTACAGTTGGTGTACCTTGGAATCACAAATTAATGTGTGTCACACATTTAGACTTAAACAGGTTGTATTTCACATTTTTAGGTTTCGGATCAATGGTTGATTTATTTATTGCAAGGCATTTTTCACCTTAAGATTATTTGTTTGGAGTGGAGTGGAGTAATAGTGTTTTACGCCCCAGTCAAGATTCTTTCTATTATTTCGAGGAGGTCAGTTCTGGGTTGGTGGAGGAAACCGGCTTGCCCAGAGAAAACCACCGACCTTATTTGTTTGTTATTGAGTCTCTAAGTTTTTTTTAAATAGTAGATGAAACCTAAACAAGTAAAACAGCAATAATCTTTGGCAAGTGAAATGATAATACAGTCAAGCCTGCCTTCAAGGCCCCCTCTCTATAAGGACCACCTGCTTATAAAGGCCCATAAAATTCTATCCCAATTGCTCTTTATTCATATTATTTGAACTTGTATATAAAGGCCACCTGCCCATAAAGGCCACTTTTATTGATTCCCATGGGTGGCCTTTATAGACATGTTTGACTGTATTTATTTTTACATTAGGATAATTTTATTTTAGGGAGGCAGACTGGTGTCTAAGAGACCACATTTGCAGATTTTAGAACCTCATATGGACACTTATGAAGAACTATCAAATGATGCAATATCTATAAGAGGCTTTGAAGAATACAGCTGTAACCACTATCAGCTAGGTAATACAGATTTTTATTATGTTTTAAGATACAGTTGAATCTGGAAGATACAAGTGTAGATGTACACTACCGTAATGTTTTACTAAATTGACTATTTTTAAGTGACAATGTTGTGATGTCAGGGATTCAAACCCAAGCTGGACCATAATAAAGACTTAAAAAATTGAGATTCCGCTGTCTTTCCTTGCATTTTCTTCAGCTTAGGATTAAAGAGGACAGGATATTGGCTAGTTTATTTGGTTCCAGGATTATGTGACTGGAGGAGTGGTATGTTGGTCTGCAGCATACTGACTCAGTGAGGTAGCACATTGACAAAAAGTCATTGTGTGTGCTATTGCAAGGCAGACTGTATTACACACTCAAGCATACAATAAACTTGTTTTTAGATTAATCTTTGAAGATTAATAACCTTGCTTTAGTCAGGAATATCTGAAAAATTGCTATTACCATTACTAAATAACCTTACAACCAACCAACATCTAATCTCCAAATGAATTTGGAGTGCAAATACAGTCCATTTCATCAGCAAAATTTGTCCTTAATTATTCACTGGCTGTTCATTGGTTTGTATATGAATTTATGGCTAACTTTTAACCTAGTACACTTGGCAGAATTGTCTAAGATTAACATCATACAACACTCAATCCTTATACTTGTATCATGTCAATTTTGTGGTCCACCAGACTTGAAATCATGACAGTAAGATACATAAGGGTTAAAATGCTAATGTGGCCACAACAGCATATAAAGTGAGATACAGTAGTATTTTAATTTCTATATTTTCAGAATGCATCACAGAAGAAAATTTATTTTATATTGTTAGTCCTAAAGATATCATTGTTGCTAAGCAACGTAACCAAGACGACCACATTGCTTGGCTTCTTGATCATGAGATGTATGAGGTATGGGATTTGACATGCATGTATATTTTAGATTATAGTATTTCAGTAGCACTTTTGCAAACAAACATTTTCACTGAAATCAGACTGCAGTATGCATTACTTTTTACTATTTTGTGTATTTTAAGAAATAAAGTATAAACACATGTAATAGGCTGGGTCCAAAGTGGCATACAAAGTTCAAAGGTCATCAAAAATTGGAAGCAAAGCAAAAACCTCACCTCAAAAGCAGCACAGAAAGTGATATCAGCAATTATTTACCTACAAACTCTAAAGTAGTGTTAAAAAACCAAAGTGAGCAATATTTCATTATACAAAAACCAAGGCAGTGCAGAACCTGAGGGTCAGCAATGTTGCACCATAAAGATTCTAAAGCATTGATAATAAAAGAAATATTTCACCATAAGAACCAAAGGCAATGCAAAAATCTTATTTAGCAGTGTTTCACCATACAAAGCCTATTACCTTTAAATATTTACATGTAAATGGTGAGCAGCAATATGATTGAAAGTTGATACATATTAAAATTTACATCAGTCTGATTTAATGTTGCTTCATATTGAAATGTACATGTACATCGTTCTAAATGAATGTTGCTATATTGAAATGTACATGTACATCAATCTCAATGAATGGTGATCTGTTTTAATATACTGGTATTGTAGGAAGCCATGGTAGCAGCAAAACAAAATGAACATGAACTGAAGAAACATACATATCAGGTAAACTATTATATACAGTAATGACTATAGTTCATAGCCTGCAGATAATTTTCAGATATGGGGCCATCCAAAATTTCCAACATGGGCGCCATTTTTAATATGGCATACAAAATGACTTCTTAAATCACATAAAATGTCATAAAAATTGATTTTATTGCTTTTCTTCCAATAAATACAGGAAAAAGATTTGTTAAAGTCCAAGTGACTAATTTTGGACATGTCTGACAATGTTTTAAAATTCAAAGTGATTGCAGTCAATTAAAGAAATTTGACAATAATTTTTCTGAGAGGGATTTAAAGGCTAACAATTGGGAGGAGCTGGTATCCATAAATCAAACTTTTCTACCACCCACATCCACTGTATCCACATTTCTTTTTAATTTAAAATTTATAGGATATTGGAAGACAGTATTTAGACTCTTTAATGGATGAGGGAGATTATGAGGAAGCAGCTCGTCTTTGCGTTAAAATTCTCGGAAAAAGTAAAGAAAAATGGGAAGAAGAAGTTCTTAAATTTCATAAGATAAATCAGTTAAAGGTAAAATATATATACGATATATATATATATATACATGTATATATATATATATAGAGAGAGAGAGAGAGAGAGAGAGAGAGAGAGAGAGAGAGAGAGAGAGAGTGAATACTAAATCTCTAATTTGGGCCATTTTCAGCACAGTATTTACTGATTTCTATGTGATCGTATGGTGGAAAAGTTTCCACATTTGATGGATTCAGAAGTTAACCCAGGAGATGAATTGCTGTCATGACTTTCCGTGACATGTTTAATTGATTCTCCATTTGCAGTTGAACCAAACATTTTGCAATGACACTTTGTTTATCTAGAAAAATCTGTATTGACTTCAGAAATTATTAAATTATAGTACTTTCAAAAATATAGTAAAAAGTTTATTGTATTTCCTGAAGAAGAAAATTATGTTAAATATTACCTAACATGAAAGATTTAATCAGATAAAAGTTGCATGTTTTATTATTACTAAACAGTCTTATCTCAAATTTAAAATTCATATTAATATGCAATTCAGATTTTCAGTTTTCATAATTTTATTAGGCCAGAAAAAGGCCCTTATATTACATTCCTCATTATTACTTATCAGTTTACTACTTCATTTCTATTAATTGTGTATAATTTAAGGCAACTCCTTAATTTCATTGGTTAGTGTTGTGTAATTGTTGTACATGTATTTTAGTGTTTGGCTTCATTTTGATTGGTTGTTTTAATTTCATTTCACAGAATGTTTCCATTTTCATTGGTTTATATTGTAAATTGTTTTGTTTTAGTCTGTGACTTCATTTTGATTGCTTGTGTTTATTTCATTTCAGAGAATGTTTCCATTTTCATTGGTTAATATTTTAAATTTGTTTATTTCAGGCTGTGGCTCAATATATACCTACACAAGATCCAGTTTTAAGTCCAGCTATTTATGAGATGATTCTTAACGAGTTTATACAGTGTGATTGTGAGGTAAATGCTCCAAAATCTTACGGTAAAGAAAAACAAAATAAAAGTCAAACTTTAACATTCTTTTCAAGAATATTTCAATACATTTAGACATTGAGTCTTCTTTAATTGTCAGCTTTGTAAAAAAAAGGAAATAAAATTATTTTTAACTTCTAATCCTTGAAGAAAATAAATGCACAGTGAAAAAAAAAACCATTTAATTTGGAACACTTCATTAAAATAGATCACATTGTTTGGTTGATTAATAGTATTATAAAAATAGGTTTATGCTTTCAAAACTTTTGATAACGGTGCTTTAATAAAGTCACTTTGAAGCTTGTTTGGACCATCAAAATCTTCGATCAAAGTTTTGACAGTGTTTTGATGAACTAAATTAAATAGAACTTAACCCTATTTTTTGACAAATTTAATAAGCATTGAATCTGATTTTCATTTGGGTCATTGAGAAAAAACCTAAATGAATGCTGTGCTCACTGTGTAATTCATGAAGCTTAGATAGAAGCATGGATAGTGTAAATGCATTAACTTTGAATTGAATTAAGTTAGTTATTCAAAGTTCTTTCTCAAACATTTTGATCATGTAAACTGACCTTTTGTCCAAATTCAAATGTTATCCCCCCCCAAACCCCCCCCCCCCCCCCCCCCCCCAATAAAAAAAAACAAAAACAAAAAAATCAAAGTTTTTGATTAGTAAATCTAATGTATGTACCTATCAAATTCGAACATTATCTAAAAAATAGAATTCAGTTTGGACAGGTTTTTTTGTAAATCTTTTTTTGTATTCTTGTTTTGTAGAAATTTCTCAAGACTCTGAAAGAATGGCCACCTACATTGTACAAAATTGAGAACATAATTACTGCGACCTCTGAGAAATTAGACAGAGATCGTGACAATAAAATCCTTCTGCAGGCTTTAGGTGAATTGTAAGTGGATTTCTATTATCTAAATCATTTTTGTCTCCATTCAAGACTTCTAGATTTGATGTAATTCAATAATGGCGCTTTTGTCCAGCTGTTGATCTATTTTCTTCTCTGTTCAGTTTTATCCTGATCTTCTCTCTTAAACATTTACTTGTATTTTCACAAATTGTTTTTAGAAATGTTCGACACTAAAGATATGTAATATTGTTTCAGCTTGGTGATTTTTTAGAGTTATGGCCTATTTAATGTTGTCATCAAATGTACTGCTTTTATGTTGCAACAAACTTTGGAGATCTGTGAATTATGTACATGTACATGTATATCAAATATGAAAACAAATTGATTTACAGTCATCATTGAATTTTGATAATTTAAAACAATGGAACATGTGTTTCCTTATACATTGTTAACTCTTTATCTTCCAACGAAATACAATATGATTCTGGGTATATTTCAGATATGGATATGAAAGATCATTTGACAAAGCTCTGGCGATATTTATCAGGTGAGTATTATGGGATATCATTCTTTGGCATAGTGATTAAGACTAATTAAACGTTTTTGAGGTGCAAAGGAGCTGTAAAAAGACACAAAGACAACTGTACTCCAATATAAGTAAAACATTCTAACTAGTCGAAATAAAATTTAAAGGTTTTTTATTAGAACAGAAGAATATTTTACAAAATAGTATATTTTTTATGTTGGACTGAAAAGTTACAGGTTTTAGACTTGGAAACTTTTTTTTATAAATGTTAAAATCTGGGAGTTGTGTTAGAAATGTCATCAGTGGTTTAATATTTTATTTCAGTACGAATCAGTAGTAAATATGTTACTGATACAGATCAATAGCAACCAATCTTTTATACCTCATTTCCAGATTGATTTATAGTAACAATAATTTGAACCTCTGTAATAAGACCTTTCTTATGTGAAACATAACCAATGATTTAGAACCCAGGATCAGACAAAAACCTGTCTTTATTTATTGATTTTTTTTAAAAGTTTTTTTTAATTTATTTTTTTAATGATTAAACATTATCCCTAATATTTGTTTGCTATATACATGTATATTTGTAACGAAATAAAATTGTAAAAAAAATTAATTTTTAATTTTTAAATTTTTTGATTTTATTTGTAGGTTGAAACATAAAGATGTATTTACGCTGATACACAAACATAATTTATTTAACTCAATCAGTGATAAAATTGTGCAGTTAATGGAATTTGATAAAGAACAAGCTGTCAGTATGCTTATAAACAACATGGACAAAATATCAGTAAGTATTTTTGATGATGCTATTTAAAAGTTTGATTAACATAAAATCAGTACCAATCTGTCCAAAGAATTGTCTGTTACTATAGTTGTTATTTCTGCATGACTGTAAATAGGGACCTGGAGGATGGAGGGTCTGAAGCACACAATTATGGATCACAGTACCTCGCACTGCCTGGGTTTGAATCAAGCTCGGGTAGACCCTAGTATGAGTAAATTTAATGTGCTTGCCAAAGGTCGATGTTTTTTTCTCCAGATACTCCAGTTTCCTCCACCATCCCAGAACTGACCACCTTGGTATAAGTGAAAGAATCTTGACTTGGGAAATTAAACACCATTATTTCACTCCACTTCAATATCTGTAAATGGTATCTTTGGTTTTTTGTTGTTTTTTTTTAATCAATTATTCCAAACATTCAAGAGACTGTTTTGGTACAAATTATTTATCATTCACCAAAAAGTCCACATAATTATAAAGCCTAGACTCAAAAAATGTCTTTTTTAATGAGTCAATGAGTGGCTTTTAGTAATGTTCTGTACCATTTAAAGATAATCTTTAAGGAGTTGAGGTGGAGATGGAAAGTTCCGATTGAGTGGTCAGATTTTTCGTCTCTATGGAGGCTTTGTCCACAATTTGGAATTTCTGCATCTCGACCTCAGATGAGTAAATGATTGTTTTTCTCGCATATAATTTACGAAAAAATACCGGAATCCCCACTATAATGATGCAAGATTTTGCTAGCAAGACATGCAACAATAACAATTAACATTTCACTCACAGCAGAATGTGAAACTATGTGACAAAACAAAACATCGATGCGATATGAAAAAAATATTGTACCACCAATTGAGAGAGATAAATCTAACATATGCGAGAAACAAGTACATGTATATTCTCTCATTTATATCAAGTCAGTCATTTCTGGAGTATACCAGTGTTTTGTGTAAAATTCTTGGATTTAAAAGAGGATGACAAATGGTCTAAAAAAACTAGCTTACAGATGAGCTTGTTCTCTCTCTCTCTCTCTCTCTCTCTCTCTCTCTCTCTCTCTCTCTCTCTCTCTCGCTCTCGCTCTCTCTCTCTCTCACACACACACACACACACACAAATAAATAAATATGGCCAGTACAGATTTATGTTTTATTTACCAGTATTTCTTTTTAGAATCTTTGATTTAATAATTTTTTGTTTTAGATTGACAAAGTTGTTCAGCAACTAGAGAAAAAGCCATCCTTTTTACACATAGTAAGTGCTGTATAGATTTAATCCAGTTATTTTGTAAATGTAATATGTGAAGTTTTAGGAGTATATAGGAATCCATTGTCTGTCTGGTCATTGATTTATGTTATTGTGTTTACTCCATAACTTCCACATCTGTAAATGGATTTTGATCAAACTTTGCACAATTGTAGACCAACATGAGATAATGTGTTGCATACCAAATTTCGATGTAGATCAAAGGTCAAGGTCACAAAATCTTTTGAACAGAGTGATTCATTTTTAATCTAAGATGGATGTAGTTTCAATTAAAAGAAAATATTAAATAAGTGAAAACACCAAATTTTAGATTTTCTATGATCCTTTTAAAAAAAAACTGTCACAAGGGCATAGCCTTTAACAACAATAACACAAAAATCACAGCTCATTGTAACATTGTAAGTATTGTAATTATGTAATTTATATATAAAACACTTATTTACAGTTTTTCTTTATTTATTTATTTATTTTTATTTATTCATATTTATTTTAATTTTTTTTAGTATCTGGATAAAATATTCCAAAAAGATCCTCAACTTAGTCATAAATACCATGGCAAACAAGTATCACTCTATGCGCAGTTTGACAGACCAAAATTACTTCCCTTTCTTAGAAGTAGTAATTACTATCCCCTTCAGGAGGCGATGGAAGTCTGTGAAATCAGACAACTTATACCTGAACAAGTTTTTCTGTTGGGTATGTATTTTTAAATCGTAGTTGCTGGTCTTATTATCACATTATGTTTTAATCATTATTAATTAAAACAGTATCTTATGAAAACAGATTTTATTAATTACTGGTCACGGCTGTTAGAACCCTTCTTTACCTTATTAAAAAAGTTTATCGTTACTGAGCATGCGTAGGGCTGCGAAATGTACACCGCTGGCAACCAACGTCCGCCATATTTGTTTACGCTTCAGAGAGGGGTGGTCCCAGTAGTGTAAAAAAATTAGAAAACTCACAAGACCAATTTCGACGTTCTGAATAAAATTCAAATCTTTGATCGATTATCTCTCGACCATCAGAATGCGATTTTTGATTTTCGCTCTGTAAACAAAAATAATCGTGTTCAAAGTTGCGGTTTTCTAGAAAAAACTGTCTCGGTGCCATTTTCCGAATGGTCGGAAGCTCGTGTACATCAAAGAATGCCGAATAATTTTATTTCAAGGCAAAAAGTTGAAAAAACGCATTCTGATGGTAGTTAGAGAAGCATCCTAACTCGATATTTTGCATGAGATCATGGAAGAAAACAATGCAGATTTTCTAATTTTTTTACACTCAGGAGGGACACATACCGTGACATTCTGCAAAAATTGGCGATAATCTTCGCTTTTTGTGATGGTATATTTAGTTATATGAAAAAATAATAAATAAATAAACGGTATATCGGTCGTGATAAGAAGGAAAATCACAGAGCATAATAGCTCATAAATCCGAAAATTGTGATCAAAATAAAAGGTTACTCTTTTCCTTTTGAATTCTATAATTTTCTATACAAATGCAGGTACCTCACCTGCCGTGATGACTTTAAAAAAATGGATTTTTCACATGTATATGAATATAACTTTTGTAGGAAAAATTGATAAAATTTAATTTCGACTTTAAACTACGTCATTTTTACATGTTCTAAATATTCTATTTCTGATCAACTAAAATCGCTATAAATGTGATTTTTTATATAATTTTCCATTCAGTTCTCTCTCTACTTGCATAATAATAATAATTATCATTATTATTATTATAAAGTTATGGAATATTAAATCATGCAAATTATTTTTCACTAAAATCAATTAAGCGATTTACCTAACAGTTAATAATAATAATAATTATTATAATAATGGCCACAAAAATTAATTATATACAAATTGGACAGCAATCATTTCCAATGATTTATTCATGTTAATATGTAAAGGAGCACTTTAATGTTAAGCATATGAAAAAGCAGACAACTTGGGTGTTGTATTCACCTGCATGCATACAGGTATATTAAGCCTAAATTGAGGGACTTTCCTTTCTGAATAAAAAGAAAAAATTACATATAACCATGTGTTGAATTTTAATTATAAAAAATTGTAAAATTTCATATATATTTAAATATTTCAGAAATATTGTATTTTTATAAAACCTTTCATGTTTATCCAAAGGCTGTACATGTATCTTGTTTTTACTCCTTAACTTTGTTATAAGGCATTAGTTCATATTCTAAATTTGAAGGACTATGTTCAAGAACTTTTAAAATTTTAAACTTAAGAGTCTTTGTCAATGGTTCACAACAATAACATCACTATGTTGAAGTTTTCAATAATTTACAAGATTTATCAAATTAAACATCCTCCTTTAACTCTTGAATATATTATATCTAGACACTGATGGTAGATATTTATGTCATACTGATAATCACTCCAAATCTCCAAATGGTAAATTCCTGGATATCAGACCTGCAAAAATAAAAAAAAGAATTAAGTTTTAATGATATAAAATAAATCTAATAAATTTCACAAATTTATATAAAAGTGAACCAAACATTAAAATGAAAATAGGCCTATTAAAGCCAGTATATGTAAATGTGCAAAATTTTATCTAAAATAATACATATTATAACAATGTAAAACATTTTAAATCTCTCTCTCTCTCTATTGGATCATTATTATTATTATTATTATTATTATTATTATTATTATTATTATTATTAAAATTCCTAAGTCACAGGGACTGTAATTTCAGTCAAAAAATTAATGTATGTTTGAAGGTGCAACAGGAATCATCCCCAACCCCCCCTCTCTCTCTCTCTCTCTCTCTCTCTCTCTCTCTCTCTCTCTCTCTCTCTCTCTCTCTCTCTCTCTCTCTCTCTCTCTCTCTCGTGTGTGTGTGTGTGTGTTTGTGTGAGGGGTGTTCTGTTTTTTTTTTTTTGTAAAATAAAAATAGACCGGCTAATCTCTTTTTCAGCCAGTTTATTTTTTTCTCGACTTTTTTTCAAACCGTTTATTATGATAGGCACTTGATGTTAACACATTCTCTCTCTCTCTCTCTCTCCGCGACTAGATTTTCAAATCAATGCAGATATTTGTATACTGAATCTTGTCATCGTTGACATCTTACACATATATTAAAACAGTACACTTACTTGTTCCTCTACGAAAACACAATTTCAAATGATTTTCATTCACTCAGTCATTCCGATGGCAACATCAGTTCATTGTCATGAGACCGTCCCTCCGCATGTGAATATGCGTTAAACTCTTCATTTTTGTTAGAAACACGTCTTTGTTTGATCGTATAATTAATCCATAGACAAAGTAATCACATAAATTTAAATATCAACGAATACAATTAACTAAATTTATGATTTTTCGGCACAAAAGTTGTTAGATGACCAAACAGCATGCTCACGCTGTACATGTTGTTGACCCGACTTTGACCTGAATCAAGAAGGACAACTCTAGTAAACGGGAAGGAGCGTGCGCCAGATTGGTAACGGCATGAGTTCGGGACTCGGCACGCGCTTGGAATAACTAGTCCTTGTAACAGCCGTGCTGGTGTGAGGTCTTTTAAATATGAGAATTAATAGATTCATGTGATCTGCAGTTCAGTAGCTTATCAGTAAAGAGTTCGGACCACATGTGGAATGTAAGGGGCAAGAATCCTGGCAGGGTCTGACCATGACTTAAAAATAGGTATTTTATCACCAAGCACTCAACATTTAGAAATAAAAGCCATTGGTCATTTGAAGGGTGACCTTTAAAAAATGATGCCCCATGTCTTGGTAGGTATGGCATGCTAAAAAATCCTCACTGCACATGACCACAAGTATACTGCAAAGGTAAAAAATTTCTGCGGCTTCACATCTAGCTGGTGACATCTCAGTATAATTGAGATATTCTTTACAGTGACATCAATCTCATTTATTCAATAAATCTGTTCAGTGAAAGCCCTATAAGGTTGACTTTTGGCAATTCTGCAGGTATTACAATTATCATTTCATCAATGAAATAGTGGGAGGGGTATTTTAGCGTGTATGGTTTAGCATGGTCATGCATGCTCTTCTTTGTTCAAAATTTGGTTCTTTGAATTTCAGGAAGAATGGGAAACGTGAAGCAGGCTTTACATTTAATTACTGATCAGTTGGGGGACGTTGATCGTGCTATTGATTTTTGTAAAGAAAAAAATGAACCAGAATTATGGGAAGATCTTATAGAATTTAGTATAGATAAACCAAGTAAGTAAAGATAATCAAGAAACTTTATATACATATACATGTATATAGACATATATATATGATCGTATATACATGACTATTTTGAAATGAAAACCAACTACATCAAATAGATACGTTTATACATGAAGTGTCAGTGTTAATGATAAACATAGAACTCTGTATCAAGAAAGGTGATTTAAATAATTTTTGCAAGAATCATCATATCCTGATATATCCATGAACCATCATATCCTGATATTTGCAAGAATCATAATTTCCTAATATGTATTTGCATATTTTTATCTATGCATTATTGGATGGTGTTCAGTAGAAATGCAAGTAAATTATATCAAATTGAAAAAGGTTTTTTTTTCACTTTTTGATACTTTCCGGAATCATGCAAATGAGAATGAAAATTGTACTATCTATGAATTACTTTACTATTTATAAATTATTTTAACATGAGTAAGTCATCAATTTGTTAATAAACTGTTAGAGGTATTGTGTGGTTTATTTCAGGTTTTGTAAAAGGATTATTACAGAATATAGGTACACATGTGGATCCCATAATACTCATCAACAGAATTAAGTTAGGGATGGAAATACCAGATTTAAGGGATGCCTTAGTAAAAATATTACAAGATTATCATTTACAGGTAAAGATATACATCCATCCAACCACTCAACAACCCCAGAACACAGACACATGCACCCTCGCACCCACACACACTTCCCCAACCTTACACATAAAGAACCAAACATAGACACTTCCTCTCTCCTACACATACTTCCCCCCCCCCCCTTCCTTTACACTGATCTCCAAACAAACACACACACACACACCACAGGGTAAATGTACAGGGACCACTATAAATGATGTAAAAATCCATTAGATGTACATACAAAGCCAGATCTAAAAATCATATTTATGAGTTTAGTAATGGTGTTGGTAAAGACCAACCTTTTGTTAGTGAACTTACAAACTGCCCAATTGGGATTTGAACCTACATGTAGGTGGTAAGATGCACTCAAGATCATATAGAATGTGGTTTTAAATAAGCTCAAAATTTAACTGCTGGGCCTCAGATGGGGATATTGTAGAGGTGATTATTGGACTCATATGGGGATATGCAGAATCCTCTTTGGTGAGCATACAAAATCTATTATCTCTACTTTTAATATTTTTAGATGTACCAGCTTTAGAGCAAGTAGTATTTTTTTAAACAATTCTTGGTTGTGGAGCCCATAATGTTCTTCAGGTTAGCAATAAAGCATATACAGTGAAACCTGTCTATAAAGGCCACTCAAGGGATACGGCCAAAGTGGCCGTTATAGACAAGTGGCCGCTTTATACAAGTGACCCCTAACACAAGTTAGACTGTAGTACTTTTATTTGTTATTTTGTAGATGTCACTTAGAGAGGGATGTAGAAGAATACTGGTAGCAGATAGTTTTCACCTGATGGAGAGGATGGTCAAAACACAGAAGAAAGGGATTTGTATAGAAAGTAAGTTACGTCATTAAGATGGAATGGCATTTATAGCCCAGTCAAGATCATGTCATATCTGGAATGATGGAGAAAACTGGAGTACCCAGATAAAAATCGCCAGCCTTCAGCTAGCATATTTAGCATAACTTTTAGGGATTTTACTAGGCCCCTGAAAAACCCAAGGTTAAAAACCTTAAGAGAGCAATCAACTAACACTTTAAAGCTGCATTAAGTTTTCTAAAGAAAAAATTAAAACAGTACTAATCTAATTAATGATGTTCCTAATGAACAATGTTACATTTGGTTCAACAATAAAAGCTCGAATACATATAAAAACAACAATATGAGATGTAGTATGTGGGATCTAATATTAGAACATGGTTACGTCATGAAAAAACCGGGTCATTTAAACACAACTTTCAAAACGGTGAAATACGATAAATTAAACACAGAAATTCATTGAATTTGTCATTTGTGACTTAGTAAGGGATACATAACACCATTTCAAATACATCTGGATATTAATGAAAGACAATTAATGCAATTTGTCATGTTTCACCTTCGATTCATGGGTTTTTCCCTACATCTGTGCAATGCTCCAAGCTCATAATAATCATTGTTAAACATTGACCAGCCGTTTATTTACAGGAATGAAATTTTAGAAAATGAATCTCATGGCTCGTGATTAGAAGTTATCTATTTTTAAAAAAAATATTTTTAGAAAATCAAAAAAAAAACAAAACAAAAAAAAAAAAAAAACAAAAAAAAAAAAAAAAAAAAAAAAAAAATTCAGAAAATTTAAAAACTTAATGCAGCTTTAAGCTCAATTAAAACTGATTAATTCTATCAGTTCATCTGCATTAGGGTTCAGTAATCCATGTTGAGATCAATCAACGTTGAGATCATGGGACATTGCATAATGTTTCTCAAAGTCTAAAAATTTTAAAAAAGTCATACCATTTAAAAACTATGACCAGAGACTGACTAAAATTTTTTCATACACTAGGTTCTGCCTTAAAAATTATTCAAAACCCTTCGTGGATCAAACATGATGCGCAAAACTTGCTTGCTACCTGGAGATTTTTTGTATTTCAGATCAAGGATAGAATAAAACTTATTAATGCAATTTTTTCCAGAATTTAGGGACTGGCCTTTGTTGACAGGTGACCTTTGTTGACAGTGTCAGTATTCTGAGGACCAGTTACTTCCCTTGATTTGCATTCTCCAGTTGTACAGTTATAAAATGACTACACAATGCTCCAATATTAAGATATTGTTATTAAAATGAAAGTTGTTGTTTAACAGTATTTGTCCTTCTTTTCAGATAGCCAGCTATGTCAAATATGTCATCAAAGAATCATTGTTATAGGTGAGTTTTTGTGTTGGGGAGGTTATTTCAACAGCAACTTTATGAATAAGGGAGATAATTATTGTATTGTAAAAATTGCAGATGCCATATATTGATCACTATGATGGTGACAACTAAATCCTGTAATATTGATAGGATTTGGACAGGAATTTGCCAATGTGTGTATTTTTGCAATATCACAGTTAAAGTTGATAAAAATACTGTTATCTGATTGGTTGAAAGTCTCTTTATATAACCATAATTTTTGTAAATTTTCAATGGATTTTCTTATTACCCTAAGTACCTTTATCAAGTGCAATACATGTACATGCAAAGTGTATATAATGTAATATGCTTTTGCATTCTGATCTGTTATTTTTATTTGATAGAACCTTTCATAATTTCTTTAAAAAAACCTTTAATAATAACTTAAGGTTCAATTTTTATGAAAAACTTGGTATACCTATGTTCTTTCTTCCAGAACACATGGGCTCAATTCTTTAATTATTGGTTTATTCTATTTGGTCACCTAGGCCGTTTTCTTCTATTATAGGTTCATTCTTTCAAGCTTTCATGCTCAATTTTTATACGCCCGTCATATGACGGGACGTATTATGTTACGGTGCTGTCCGTCCGGGCGGGCGGGCGGGCGGGCGGGCGTCTGTTAACAATTTGTATTCCGTTCAATAGAGACCACAAACATTTATGGATTCAAATGAAATTTGGTATACAGCTTTACCATGGTAATACCTTGTGCAAGTTCGAATTACAACTTTTTCGGATTATTTTTGGAGGAGTTATGCCCCTTTTTAACTTAGAAATTTTTGTATGTATGACCATGTGGTTTCCGATCATCAGAGCCTACAACTATTTATGGATTCAAATGAAATTTGGTATACACATTTACGATGTTATTATCTGGTGCAAGTTCGAATTACAACTTTTTCAGATTATTTTTGGAGGAGTTATGCCCCTTTTTTAACTTAAAACACCTTTTTATCATACTGCACAGATCACGGCAACAGTTGAAATTATAATTAAGCTTTATAGATATAAATTATTTTAGGTTGGTTAAAAAAAAGGTTCTCAAAACATTTCAGACAAAAAATGTTTTTTTTTCCTAAAATCTTCCTGCATGCAATGCTTAACACATGAAAACACTGCCATGACCTAACATTATATTTTAAACTTCTTCCTTCCTGGAAATGAATATGAATTATATAGCAGTCTACCACTATCCATTTAGCAATATATTTTTACATACATATATCCTAGTTGTACTTATACTTCTCAGTAAAGAATGGAACAATCTAGAGGATTAGTGACGAATTCATTCGGAACATCCTCTGGATGTGAAATGATAAAGGCGACAACTTTCTCCTTTTTAGCAGCATATATTTGCATCTTGGGGACCTTGAAATTTCCTCGATAGATTTTGCTAAAAATTTCTGAGGTTATGGAGTCTAATGCGATCTAGCTATCTAACTTGGTGAAATTTTTGGGAAAAATCGGTATCATACTTAATTTTGGGGTCAAACATGCAATAAATGAATTTTTCCAAAAAACAATTACGTTTAACGCACTCCTGTTCAATAACAGTTCATTGTACGAAAAAGTCGTCCATTGACTGAAAAATGTTTAAGATCTGACGGAAAAGACATTATTTTTATATTTTTTCTATCTTTTACATAAAATCCACAATAACTGTTTAAAGTCGGCGCTATCATCCAAAAACAATTTAACGTACCGTTTTGAATTCGTACCCATATTAAAGTAACCAATTCTTTACCAAATTATTGGTAGGTTTGGCACTTATCCGTTAGGTCTGTGTCAAACTTTTGAGTGGCAAGTTCTGTGGATGAGCTCTACTGATAGAAATCCTCTAGATTGTTCCATTCTTTCCAGCGAAACCCCTAAAGGTGTCGCCACACTAGTAAATAGTACTACTCGATTAATATAATACGGGCGTATAATGCTACGCTCGGCGGTGCTCTTGTTATACTAAAGATCCAAGTGCACCATGGCTCTCTTCTTATCATATAGATTTATTCTTTCAGGACACCTAGTCTCACTTTTATAGGTTCATTCTTCCAGAGCATCTTGTATCACTCCTTGTTAACTATGTTCATTCTTACAAATTACTTGGGCTTACCTATTGTTACAGTAGTGCATGTATAGGGTCATCACTTGGTGTGACCCAAGACTTGAAAGTGGGTAGTGACTGTTCTTTCGCTAAGCACTT
The DNA here is from genome assembly GCA_029721355.1 of Tegillarca granosa. Taxonomy (NCBI): domain Eukaryota; kingdom Metazoa; phylum Mollusca; class Bivalvia; order Arcoida; family Arcidae; genus Tegillarca; species Tegillarca granosa. The sequence continues at coordinate 9,828,762 of CM056608.1, forward strand.
AGCATTACAAAATGAAAGTCACTGTTCTTTCAGATGGGAACTTAAAATAAATGAGGTCCAGTGTCACGGTAGGCATGGCATGATAAAGAATGCTGCTGTATAATGTCATTAGCTCAATGCACAGGCAAAATTTCTGCACCTTTGCTTATAGCTGTTGACCTCTCATTATAAGTGAAATATTCTTAACTCGGATGTTAAACACCATTACTGAACTCAACTCATGTATAGGGTCATTCCCAATGAACAAATGGCTTTTTTCCTACCACCTTAACTTCTTTTTGATTTCAGGGATCACATAAAAGACATATATTTCCCCTATTTTAACCATAAAAAATTAATACAAATTGTACAATAGAATGTTGGCTAAACTGGACTTTTGTAATGTGTTTTTGATTATTTTTAGATTTGAGATTTGCTAGTAATGTAGCCGTGTTTTATTGTCGCCATGCATTCCATGAAGATTGCATTCCATCGGTATCTTTGGTAAGCCCTTATAAACTTTCAACCATCCTGCAGCACAGATAAGTAATTTCCTGGTGTCTGTGGACAAGTGGTCTAAGTGTCATGCTCACAGATCACATCCTCTTTTACCATCTGTGTTTGAATCCTGAAGAGGACAGATCTTGGTTTTATCCAGGTACCCTGGTTTCCTCCACCATTTAAATCAAGATATAACTTTATAAGAACATACGAAGCCATTCTAAGTTGAATGTCATCAACCAGTGAAAATGGTAAAAGAAACATGGACATGTTCTTTATTTTGATGATCAGGATCAGGCCTTACAGACACACTCTTCTTTCCAGAACCAACTTACCTTTGTCTTTGCAGACATACACATACATGGAATTCTTTTCTGTTTTTTTCTCTTAAATATTTATATTTCTTTTTCACAGGAGAGTTGTCCAATATGCAGTACACAAAGACGGGGTCCAGGTTCCAAAGGAATGTTCGCAAAATGATAAAAGAAATTCTGGAAATGTTTGACTTTGTCAGAACAACAAAATGTGCAATTTTAAATAGATTTTTTTTTTTTTTTTTTGCATTCTTAATGTTTTGCAAGAAATGACAATTGAATTTATTTGTGCATTAACTTTTATGTTTGTTAAGCTCATTTCACAGTTTGTACAAATATGAACTTACGTTACCGTAATTGATTTGGGCCCAACATCAAGTATATTTAATTACTTAAATCACCAAAAATAGTTCCTGTAAGATTTTATTTGAAGAACATCTGTAAAAGGTTATAATAATAAAAAAAACACAAGATAATATAACTTTTTTGTGGAACCTATAAATTGTCCTTTTTGTGGAACCTACAAATTGTCATTTTTTGTGGAACCCACGAATGGTCCTTTTTTGTGTAACCCACAAATTGTCCTTTACTATGGAATCCACAAATTGTCCTTTACTGTAGAACCCATGAATTTTACTTTTTATGGAATTCAAAAATGTTCCTTTTCTGTGGAACCCACGAATTGTCATTTTCTGTGGAACCTACAAATGGTTTTTATGTGGAACCCACAAATTGTCCTTTTTGTGGAACCACAAGAGGTCTTTTGTATTGAGTTTTAATATTTGTTATATATTTCTTGTTGCTACATAATATACTTGTAATATTCATGATAACAAATATATCTACAATACTGTAATATTAAAATTTTGTTTATGAGTAATTCATCTTTGGCTAGGTAGAACAGTAAAAAAATTTGGCTTTCAGTATGATTCATATTAGGCAGATAAATCTTTATTAGGGTGTAAAACAACTCCAAAACTAGATAACTTGTAGAGAAAATAGTATTGCACAAATAGAGTGTTGAAAAGAACACTGGAAAATTAGGCTCATTCAGGAACAAAGGCCATTTCATAGATTTGGCCATTACCAAGCCATTACAAAAAAAAATTTGCTTCATAAGAAATATTTTAACTTTGCTACTTTGAAAGCCAAGATTGGTGTTTTTATCAGATACCTTGGTTTCTCATTCATCTTAAACCACCCCTATATAAAAGCGAAAGAAATCTTGACTGATGTGTAAAACACCATTACTTTAAATTACTCTTAGTGTGTGACCACTGCAGCAGCTCATTTGGTAGAGAGCTCATTTTGTATGTGGGAGGTTAGGGCTTGAACCCTTGCCATGTCTGACTAAGATTTGAAAATTGGAAGTGACTTGTTTTTTCATAAAACACTCGGCATTCAGAAATGAAAGTCACAGGGTCCTTTGGAGTGGACCTTATAAACTAATGCCCCATGTCATGGCAGGCTGACATGTTAAAGAACACTCTGCTCATTGCAAAGTGCAAAGGTCAAAATTTTGTCGCAACTTAATAGTAATGTCTTAATAAAAGTGAAATATTCTTGACTGGGACGTAAAACCACATTAAATGAAATCAAATCTTAGTGATGCCCCATGTCATGGCAGGCTGACATGTTAAAGAACAATCATTGCACAATGCAAAGGTAAAAATTTCTGCCACTTAAATTGTAGCTGATATTGTCTTCATAAAGTGAAATATTTTTGACTGGGACATAAAACCACATTAAATCAAATCAAATAAAATCTTCATTCGTGTATGACAGGAATATAAAACTAAAAAAAAAATCATATATTATTGTATTATTTATTTACATGATTGTGTTTGATTGGAGAAAGCTCTCCTTGAAATGGAGATAAAATTAACATTTCAAAAGTTCAAACTCTCAATGTACATGTAGAAAAAATAATTGATCTGGATTCTGGATTGCAAATAATCAAACATATACATGTATAGATACCCCTAACAAAATAAGCAATTTAAATCTATATTGAGAAAGGATCTGCCATCAAAAAAGATATTCTGGAATCTGAAATGACTTTTGATTCCAGAGTGCTCTCAACAAAAGGAAAAAAACAAGTGTCTTCTATTTTAAAAGGGAATTCTCCTATCAAAGGAGTTCCAAAAAGCAAAAGGGCTATAAATAGCAACCTATTATATCAATTTATATCAACCATGACTAGTCAATGTATACAAATAAACCCTGTGTTCACTAGCAAAAATTTGCCCAAAAAAATACCTAAGTTGCCTAAAAAAGCATAACTGCCCCACACATCAAGTTCATCAAAAAGCTTTTAAACAAAAACTTCAATAAAGGATTTCAATACTGGATGCCAGTGTCAACACTAAAAGTTTATAAAATAGATTACATGTAACATGACCCATCTCTAATTTATAATGCCCAGCTTTTCAAAAAAAAAAAAACCATCAATATACTTAAAAAAGCCTTACAAAACATAGTTTTTAAGAAATTATATCAAACATATACTGTACATTTAAAAGCTTAAAACTTTTAAAATCAAATTAACAATAATTTTGTAATCATGACTTGTATCACTTACATGTATTTATTCAGATCAAATGATCTTTGTTTTCAGATCATGTGACCTATTTAAAGAGAACACATGATCTTAATATCAGATCATGTGACCTCTTTAAAGCAGAACACAGGATCTTTAATTTCAGATCATGTGATCTATTTAAGGTGGAACACATGATCTTTAATTTCACATCATGTGACCTAAATTAGCAAAACACATGATTTTTTTTCTAATCATGTGACCTATTCACATCTATCAGGATGGGCCCACTGGTCCAAAACTTTTCCAATTTTGTTTTTTACAGGTTCTGTTGCTGCAGATAGTTCTTTTACAATAGACTGAAATAAATTATAAACAAGACATGTTAGTAGGGCTCTCAATTGACCTGGTGGAATGAGCAGGTCACATCCCAAATTTATGACCTGCAAAATATATTAGCCTGCCGGGTCCATGAATTTTTTTTTAATAGCCAAGATTTACCCAGATATTTACCGATTTAATGAAATGAAAATCAAACAGCTGTTTCATAAAAGTATGTACATTGTGTATTACATTATATTTTCTACCTTTCTTTTAGAAAGGAAAAAAAATTCAAAGCCTCTTTTCAATTAAATTTAAAACAAAAAAAAAAAACAAACTACTGACTTTGAAAATGTTGAATTCAATTTACAAAATTATTTTAATTGTCTTAACAACAAGGTCAATATCTATGTTATGATTGCATAATGAAGGTCAATGCCAAAGCATTAAGAATGTCAAGGTCAATATGTTGGTCTATGTAATTGTATTATGATTGGTTAAGGTCAGTAAGCGTCAGAGGTCAAGGTCAATAACTGCATTCTAATTGGTTAAAATCAACTTACATCAGATAACTCAATTATTTTACTGTTTTCTACAACTTGTTCTGGTGTTCTTGCTCCTACAATTGCACAAGTTATGCCATCTTGTTTTAGTATCCATGACAACGCAGCTGGAGCCATCTGTATGTTGTTTTTATCACAGATTTCTCTGATCTTTTCTAAGGCCTGCATATACATGAAAGTAAGAATCAGTGTTCTTGGAAATATAAAAGTCAACATCACTACTGCTTTCTTAAAAATTATTTCATGATTTTGTTAGAGAATTGAAGCAGCTTTATTATTCTCTAGTTTCCATAATGGAACAATGATTTTGTGGCCACAAATACGGCACCTTGGTCTGAATCTATCTACTGGCAAATCTTTCTTTGAAAAAAGATTTTCTGTTTGTTTGCTGATGAAGATTAATGTTTTTATCCAAACATATTGCTGAACTGAACACCACCCCAAAAACTTGAAAACTCTATATGAAATAAATCAATTGAAACATTTCAGGATATCTGAGTTTCTAAAGATAACAAAGATTTGATTCAGAATAATTTTTTATTTGTCTTTATCACCAAAATTCTCAATTTTTTCTAAAATATTATTTTCATGCATTCAATAAACTTTTTATAATAAGAATAAAAATGTATATTTAATTTCCAATATCCATTTATATCTTTCACATTTAAATGCATCCCCTGTTTTTTCTTTCTTCTCTATCACCCACTGTGGTAGCTCAGTTGGTAGAGTGCTCACTCCGTAAGTGGGAGGTCATGAGTTGATCCACGTCCAGGTCTGTGCCAGGACTTCAAAAAGGGTAGTAACTGTTCTTTCGCAAAGCACATGGCATTACGAAACGAAAGTCATGTCGGTTCTTTTGGATGGGAACTTAAAATAAACGAGGTCCTATGTCACAGTAGATGTAGCACAATAAAGAATCCTGCTCTATAGTGCTATCAGCGCAATGCACAGGCAAAATTTCTGCACTTTCGCCTATAGCTGGTGATGTCTTGATATAAGTGAAATATTCTTGACTGGTACATTCAACACTATTACTCATCTCAATTCTTCTCTATCAGTCCTTTGTATCCTGTGATTAGTGTTGGATATAGAGTTCACTCAGAACAGTTATGAGGCCAGTGTTATTTTTAGTCTATGACCTTTCGTTCACTCATTAACTACCTCACAAGCTTAAGCAAAAACTGGTCCTTTGAGTGGAAATTTGTTTTGAAAGCCAATTTAGATAAGTTCAAATTTTGAGCAGAGATAATTTTGAAAACAAATTTGATATAAGTTCAAGTTTCCAAATTTTTATTTAAAACTCAGTTGGAAAAGATTGCTGAAACAATATGTTACAAACTACAAACCTCAAATACTTCTTTTTCAGCACCAGGCTGGCCGTGTCTTGCTATATTACAGCTAAAAAAACAAAAAAAGCATTAATGAAGAATAATGTAAAGGTGTTTTTCAATCTAGTAAAGTTTCCTAAACTTATATTGAAGAGGACAGTCCTAGGATCTGCCAGAGTTGGATGAGAAACTAAGGTGTGGCATCTAGTCTGATCCATAAGCTAGCTTTTTGAACCACCTGGCAACTGAGGCCTCTATATTTAAAAAAGGCTATGTGATGAAAAACAGCTTATATGCCTGCAAATCTAAAAATACTTCAATACTAGCTTTTGAAACTAAATTTAGTCAATACTAGCTTTTGAAACTAAATTTAGTCATTTGATGTTTGAGTTTGAATGCACTTGCGACTACATGTTTTAAAACAATTTACAAGATTAAATAAAAATTTATGGACTTTATTGTACATAATGTCAAATTTTCAAATTGAAAAGATTTTAAAAATTCATCTTATTACACTCTGACACTAATGGGACTAGGGAATGATATTTTTTGTTATTCCTTATACCCCCTAGGGTATACCATATATATCTCTTAGCTTTCTAGCACATGGGTTACAAGATTTATCATACAGGGTGTTTCAAAATATCTGTCCCATCTTAAGTTTTTAATATTTTTACAAAATGTTTAACATGACATCCTAAGAAGATTCATTAGTGGTGACATTTATTAGCAATGAAAAAATTGTATAAAAAAGCAGTAAGACCTCGGGTTTTGATATTTAAATATTGAACATGTAGTGACATATTTTGTTAATCTAAAGTGAATTCTACAAGGATACAAAAACATAACAAATTTTTATTGAGATTTATGCCATTACATTACCTTTCCATGGAGAATAATTTTCCTCTCTTTCGTCCTAGAGGAACATCATCAGCAGATTTAAATCGACCACTTAAAAGTCCCTGCTGTAGAGGAGAATAAGCAAAGATACCCAAACCCATGGCTTTACAAGCTGGGAGAACTTCATATTCCATGGATCTCCATAGTAAATTATATCCCATCTGAAAATAAAATATTTTGAGTTTATTAAGTGGAGTTGAGAAGAGTAATAATGTTATATACCCAAATCATGATTCTTTCACTTATACGTATACGAAGACAGTTATTTCTTAGATGGTGGAGGAAAATGGAGTACCCAGTGAAAATTACCATTCTTTGGCATGTGAACTGACAAACCTTAGGTCTGGTAAAAAGACTGGTCACTTTCCTCTGCACTTGCACATACAATATTATGTCTATGGAACGGTCACAAGCAATCACATTGAATCCGAGTCATCATAATCATTCAGAAGCTTTAATAATAATAATAATCTCCTTTAGATTTGGATACAACATTTGACTGGAGTAAAAAGGTCAAAATATATATTAAGGCAACTGTAAACAAAAAATTTCTGCCACTTCACCTATAGCTGGTGATGTCTTGATATAAGTGAAATGGACGTGAAACCCCTTTAAATCAAATCAAATCAAATTTAACAACATAAGGTGTTATAAATGGAGTAAAATATTATACTTATGCAGTGAGCTTATTAGGCAGTAACTAGTCTCTTGTTTTACACCAACCATAAGATATTTGGCAGAATGATTAAGACCAAAGATTCAAGAAGATTTATTGGTTGTGGGTTCAAATCCTAGCTGGACAGTGTGGAATTGTGTATGACTTTTCAAGTTACATTTAATTTCAAATTGCTCTTGTACACCACACTGCATCAGTGAAAGCAAATATGCTACAAGTCAACATTGTATTGGACTGATATTCACTATCCAAGAAAGAGTAGAGTGGAGTAATGGTGCATTATGCCCCCGTCAAGATTCTTTCACTTATTTAGATGCAGTCAGTTCTGAGATGGTGGAGGAAAGTGGAGGGCCAAGAGAAAACCATCGACCTTCTGCAAGTGAACTGCGAACTTTCTCAAACTATGATCTCCCGAGTGTGATTCGAACCCAGGCACTGAGAGGCGCTGTGATCTGTAAGTAAGCACTTTGGACCACTAGGCTTCCAAGGCCCCTCCAAGAAAGAGCATTATATTCCAAGTCAATTCGAAATGTGGAGTAAGCACCAACCTAGTGAATCTATAGGTTCTAAACTTTAACCAACAATGAGGTCTTATCCAAAAGGAACCATGAGTAGTTTTATATCGCCCCCCCCCCAAAAAAAATTAGAAATTCACCCTGTTGACACTCATAACTTAGAAAGAGTACCAATGTATAAGTTAAGTAGGGTAATGGTGTGTTACACTCTAGTCAAGATTATTTCACTTACATTGAAGCTGTTAGTACTGGATAGTGGAGGGAAACCAGAAGATACAAAAACATATAGAGTAATGGAGTGGAGTAATGGTGTTTTACGTCCCAGTCAAGATAGATATACTTGATTTTAATTGAGAGGTTAGTTCTAGGATAGTGAAGGAAACTGGAATGCCCAGAGAAAGTCACTATCCTTCAGTGAGCAAGGTGACAAACTTTCTCACACTATGATCTGTCTGAGTGGGAAGGGCTTTGATCTGTAAGAATGCACTTTAACTTACTCAGCCATCAAAGGTCCCCATAAATCTATCAAAGGTCCCCATAATTCCATCAAAGGTCCCCATAATTCCATCAAAGGTCCCCACAATTCCATCAAAAGTCCCCAAAAATCCATCAAAGGTCCCCATAAATCCATCAAAGTTCCCCACAAAGGTCCTCATAAATCCATCAAAGGTCCCCATAAATCCATCAAAAATCATTCAAGGTCCCCATAAATCCATCAAAAGGTCCCATAACAAGATGGAAGAATAATGTAAAACAATACCTGATTACAAACAGGTTTGGACACATTTGGTCCCAACTTGGCCAGTTTCTCCTGCAAATTCTGTAAGTTTTTAGGTCCATAATTTGATAATCCCCAGTATCTTATCCTTTTATTCTGAATCTCTTTATTAAGTTGGTTTATGGCTTCTGTTTGATCCTCTGGTAAAAAGCTGGGAAAATGAACCTGTCAAATATAATCAAAGTACTGAAAGTACAGGAAGCTGACAAATAACAAAGAATAACAATTTATAATCGGGGAAGTCCTTCACTCAATTTTACCACATATAACTTTACAACAAATTGAAATTTAACCATAAATTTAATGAAATCTATCTAACTTAAGATGGCCTAATCTGGAGAAATTTTTTAATTTTTTTTCTTCTTTAATACTGTGATACTGTACATCAAATGAAAGGGCTTTACAATAATTTTATTTAAATTTCAAGGAGTGTTCAAGACAAATTTTGCCTTTTAAAGACATCAGTCAATATCTTTGTATTTTCCTTTCAACTGTGGATTGAAGTTATCAGTGCCATCATTACCTCTATTAGTTGAGTAACAGAGTTTAATGTCCAAGTCCTGATTGAGGCTGTCAGTTCTGGGGTGGAGAAAACCAGAGTGTTTGACCTTGGTTAAGTGGACTGACAAACTTTCTCACACTAGGATCTGTCAAAGCAGGATTGAAATCTAGGAGATGAGATGTACTGTGATTTGAAAGCATGCACTTTAGACCACTCGACCAACTGAGCTACCACAGTCATCGAGGTCCTTGTTACTTTACTGATAATGGGGACCAGTAAAGTAATGGGGACCTTGGTGACTGGGCTCAGTTGGTAGAGTGCTCACTCCGTAAGTGGGAGGTCTAGGGTTTGAACCTTGACCGGGTCTGAACCCAAGACTTAAAAGTGGGTAGTGACTGTTCTTTCGCCAAGTGCTAAGCATTTCAAAATGACAGTCACAGTTCTTTTAGATGGGAACTTAAAATACACAAGGTCCCGGGTCATGGTAGACATGACACAATAATGAACGCTGCTTTAAAATGTCATCAGCGCAACACACAGTCAAGCTCTGCACTTTCGCCTATAGCTGGTGACATCACGATATAAGTGAAATGGTCTTTACTGGGACGTTAAACACCATTAATCAACTCTCAACTTTCATTACTTTACTGAGCTATTTCACCTGTAACTACCTGCATAATATCAATATAACCAATCTTTAATTTATTCAGCGACTTTGTTATAGCTTCTTCAATCTGCACTGGTGAATATGGTGGTGTTCCTGGACCTTCACGGAAACCAAATTTTGAGGCAACTACATAGGAACTTCTTTCTCGATTTTTCAAACACTCTCCAAGTATTTCCTCAGAACCTGCATAGCCCTGAATTACAAAATAAAATTATCAATTTTAAAGGATAATGATTGATTGATTTTTTTAAATCTACATCAATAGTATAGCACTTACATCAATACATCACCGTCCAAATATAGAAAGTTTTTACTAACTTTCAATTCTTCCTTAATTATTATTATTATTATAATTATCTTATTTATTTATTTTTTTTTTGTGTAGTGTTAGGTATATGGTACTTCAATGTGTGGCATGGATAAAGGAATTTTGCATTATCTGGTTTAAAAAAGCACTGGGCTAATGTACTAGATGTGCAGTAGAAGATTTTTTCTTACTTCATTTGGCACACATATTCGGACCTGAATATTTTTCAGTTGAGAAGAATATCATTGTTTCTATAACTTCTTCATACTGGAGTTAGCACTAAATGATAGCCAGGACGTCTTTTTTATTGGTGGGGGAAAATGTGGTAGTGTTAGAAAGAGTGCTTCTACATTATGGACAAATAAAAGGATTTCCCTATAGCTCTAAAGGCAGAATACAAGCAACATGCCATAGGTATTGGGATCTAAATTTAATTCCCTGATGCATTCTATATTTTAAGCTCTAGTCAGAGCAAAATGCTAATGAAATTTCTACATTTCAATAAAATACGTGAAAATCTACATGTATATGCAAGTTTGGGTCCATCCTTATCAAAAGTAATGTTTCTCTGCATCCCCTCTCTTTGGATGCTTAAAGTTTTTTTTAAAAAATTTAATTAAAAGAACATTAAAAGAAAGCAATAAATGGGGATATTTTTGCATGATGCAAAAAGAGTTTATATATTTTTGCCTTTGCATTCTTGAACAATGAAACATACATTTCATGGAAAGTTTCTAACTGCTGTTTTCTTGCTTAACTGACAATAATAATCATCATTTAGTGATTTCTGATGACACTTTACCTATAAAGTTTTTACCTGTGATTATCAGTTAAAACGAGAACCACCAATCAGTACATAATAGACCTGTTAGTGATTATCAGCGATTATAAGGTAAAAAAGATACATGTAGAATTAAGTGAAGTACCAACAAGTGCCACATATTATAGCTATTTAAGTGATAAGATATACTGATTATTATACAGTCTAACCTGTATATTAAGACCACTTGGAGAAAAGTAAAAAGTGGTCTATACATCCGGGTTAAGAAATTTGCCACCAATCTGGCGGCATAAAAATATATGAATATTCCACATTATAATTATAATTTTTATTTAAAATATTAATGGTAAACATAATTTAAAAAACCTACAAAATACGTATAACAATAAAGTGTTTAGAACAGGTGGTAAATTGATAATTGAGGTAAAATACAGGTGTCATTATAGATATATTTAGGTTAAACAAAGTATTGCTGATAGCATACAAGCTTATCCTCCTGTGGAGTGGAGTCAAGTTGTATGACTTATGTCCTAATCAAGATTCTTTCACTTATAGTGTGGCAGTCAGATCATCATTAATATTGACAGTCAATTCTGAGAAGACAGAGAAAACAAAGTGACCAGAGAAAACCAAAGTGACCAGAGAAAACCAACAACCTGTACTATGAAGTTAAGATATCATGTATAACACCAAGAGAAACAAAGAAGAGAGTTAAGAGTTGAGTAATGGTGTTTAATGTCCCAGTCAAGAATATTTCACTTATATTGAGACATTGCCAGCTTTAGGTAAAAGTGCAGAAATTTTGCCTGTGCGTTGTGCTGATGGCATTATACAGCAGGGTTCTTTATCGTGCCATCCCTACCATGGCACGGGACCTCGTTTATTTTAAGTTCCCATCCGAAAGAAGCATGAGTTTCATTTTGTAATGCCAAGTACTTGGCGAAAAAACAGCCACTACCCACTTTCAAGTCTTGGGTCAGACCCGGCCGGGGTTCAAACCCTAGACCTTCCACTTACGGAGTGAGCACTCTACCGAGCCCAGTCACAAGTTAAATTTGCAAGAAAATTTTCATGTAAAATTAAAATGTAAATTTTATGAGAAATTCACATGAAATTCATGTAATAATCATGTAAACTTTTTATAAAATGAGATTCATATGTAATTCACAGGACCAAATTTTGTCTTTAATGAAGACTGTTATTATGCTTACCTCAGCTGTATCAAAGAAATTTATTCCAACCTCAAAGCATTTGTCTACAATGGCTTGTGATGTCTGTAATGAAACAACAAAAAACATTTATATGCACTGGTTTAAGGAATCGTACATAATAACAAAACAGAAGTTTTCCTTGATTTCATGTTCCCCAGTCCCAGGGACTTCCTTACCTCTTAGATAAGTTCGATTTTTAATTTTTTAGAATTCAACACTGGGTTCAAACTAGATAAATATCATTAGATATTTATGAGGGTTTGTATGCTATCCAAATGAAGATTGGTTAGATATTTATGAGGGTTTGTATGCTATCCAAATGAAGATTGGTTAGATATTTATGAGGGTTTGTATGCTATCCAAATGAAGATTGGTTAGATATTTATGAGGGTTTGTATGCTATCCAAATGAAACAGGAAAGGAGTTAATTTCAGGATATAACTGAAGATCGACCCTGTGAAAAACTTGCATACCTGTCAAGTCACCTGTATTGTGCATGTGTCACCCACATTTTGGATGTTAATCATGCTCACATGCAAGGCTTTCACAAACACATGCAAACTATCTAGAAAATTAAAACTGACATAGATCTATTATTATTTTAAGTTTGTTTACAATTTTAGCAGCAGGTTCTATGATTGTAGTTACAGGAATGACATTTCAATTCAGTAATTTTTTTCCCCCTTACAGAGAAATTCTTAAAGACCCCTCTAGACGGGCATTTTTCGAATTGCCACATGTGTAACAGGAGGGAGAAAAATGCAGTGTCTGACCGGGGATGGAACCCGGGACCTCTACACTGTAGGCGAGTGCTCTACCAACTGAGCTACCCAGACCGCTACATTTCTTCCGTTATTCTTGAGTTTCCCATGATCCTTTGGGAAATCTCACCCCAATTCCAAATTCCCTCGGATGGACTAAATATCGCTACCCAGACCGCTACACACGCTTAACGTTGAAAATCCCTAACAGTTATGAACTTGGCTACCAAACCCCAACAGAACAGACCCATTTTCACATAATATTCAAACAAAAATATGCATAAATATTTGCATTTTAGTTTAATGTAACAACCTCTTTTGATTGTGCCTCCCAAGAAGCATTGGCTTTTCCATCATTTAACTGCCAACATCCTAAACATACACGAGATACTTCAAGTGCAGTGCTTGGGATTATTATTTTCGGGCAAGCCATCTTCCACTTCTTGTCAAAGAATAACTAAAAAGTGAATCCTAAGAAAAATTGGGTCAGATGCTATCGGCATTTAAACGAAAAAAGAGGTATTCTTACGTCTATAAATGTAGTGTATTTAGTGTTTTGCTTTAATAAGAAAAAATGTTGAATTAAAAACAAAAATAGAAACGGATAAGCTTAATTATTAGATGTAACATAGCAAATTGCGGTAGCACAATTTATTACTTTTTGATTCACACATTGTTCGCTACTTTCTTTTTTAAGTACACGTAAACGTGTCGACAACCGGCAACAATTAAATAAATAAATAAATAAATAAATAAATTTAGGTTGAAATTGTGTGATTTCCTTCGAATGCTTATCATTGTGATCCAAGGGAGCTCATTGGAATTTTTCTATGATGCTGAGAGTAAGTTATAATTATAATGTAGATAATTATATAAAACCATATTCAATATGCGTTGAAATGCCTTCAAAAAAAAAAAAAAAAAAAAAAAAAAAAAAAAAAAAAAAAAAAAAAAAAAAAAAAAAAAAGACCCAAGGTAAAAAAAAAACAAAGCCAAACCTAAACTTAATGTTGATATTGACCATACTTCAAAAGGACATTAAAACTGAATGACATTTAATCTTTTAAATACATGCAACTTGATACCAAATTTAAGCAAATTATTTTGCAAATGAGGAAGAAAAAATAATAAAATCTGCATTAAATTTTAATCTTTAATTTTCAAAACAGCCAAAAAAGCTTAACTAATAACCTTGACCTTTAATTTTGACCCCATGTCACTTCATAAATCATGGACATGACAAGAAACAAAAAGAAAAATAATTTTAGAAGGATCAAGTTTCCGAAGTGAAAACGGGCGAAAAACGCGTAACCCATTTTCAATTAAATTTCACGAAAAATAACTAAATGTATATATGCTTTATGACCCTTTCAAATCCTAACATACCATTAGATTTTACATCATGAATCAAGAGAAGAAAACTTGAAAGATTTTTTTTGAACGAGCGTGATTAGTTTTACCTAATTTTTGTTGATATTACTTAAGATGCCGCGAACAAATACATGTACATAAATATGGTTTCTGACCAAGTTTCATTGAAATCTGTCCAGTATTTTGGAGCACAATTGAAAAGAGGCGTACACACACGCAGTTCTATGCTCAAACCACATGACCAGGTGAACTAGAAATAAGTATAAATATCAAAATCCGAGAAAAAATTGTGGGAAGTCAGAAATACGCCTATGTTACACTCTTGAAACTTTCACAGAGTATTAGTTTATTGAGCTATATAGTGTATAACATAAAAAAAAAAGAATACTTCTTATCCTTATGTGTGCGTTCTGGAACATTTTACCTATGTTTGTGTACCATGGTACACTTTTTATGGTACACAAACACGACTCTTTTTTATGTGTTTGTGTATCATAAAAATGTGTACCATGGTACACAAACATAGATGAAATGCTTTGTTTTTGCCTGGCCGTTATCGGCCATCGTATAATTGCAACAGAATAAATACCACTGGATAGTAAGTGTTTTTTGCAAAATCAATTTTTTATAAGTAGTGTATGCGTTTTTCGGTCTAAATTTTATTCATTTATAATTTTTATTGTATTGGCTCTTGCCAATACGTGTCGGTTTATTGACTACAAAAGCTTTATTCGACACCTAAGTAACGATGGCATTTTTTTTACTTTGGCGTGATCGTACACCACGTGATGGTTGTCTTACCTGCACAGTTTGCGGTTCCCAATTCACGTTTCCTTTTTCTCCACTAAACTGCCAGCATCCTAAACAGATTCTGGAAACTAATAAATCTGTACCAGGTATCTTAACTTTTGGACAAGCCATGTCGATTTTTTAAAAATATAAATTTGAATCTTTTAAGCTGATATTGCTTAATAAAATGTAGGCCACAAAGTCAGATAAATCAAATACATGCACTTTATCTCGGCAAGGTCAAAACTTGTTTTATCAAAAACTGATTAATAATCCGCTATGTAAACACAAAGACGGTCATAGTAGATCACTTTTGTTTTAACTTAATTTTACGTGGTCAAATTTCCGCTAGTGTTATTATGTCATGTGCTATTTTTAAATTAATGCTATAATAAAAATGCGTGTGCCTGCTTTGAATTAAAAAAAATAATAAAAATGTGCGTGCATGTTTTTAAATTAATGAATAATTAAAAATGGAAAAAAAAAAAAAAAATTAAAATCGGCACAGTAACAAGTGAAATGTACAATCCAATATTAGTTGGTTTGGTGTTGCTTTACACTCGCATCACTGGGCAATTTTTCGGCTATTCTTGACTTTTTTTAAAAAAAAAAATCTGTATGATTAACCTTATCAGAAGTTCGCCACGGTGTGCGTGATTGTGCAAGTGTTTTCTTATCAGTTGATTGTACAAGTTGTGCCTATAGATACCATTACAGTGCTAGTACAACTCGAACACAATGTCGCTGATAAATATCTGCAGACAATTCTTCAGTAATAGTATCGAACCGCATATTATCCAGGCAAATCAAATCAGATTTTTAATTGGTTGTGTCCGTGTTTAATAATTTGTTTCAGATACCCAAAAAATGCTTGTGAGGTAGCTATTGTGAGGCAAAATATTTAAGGACAACTGGTTACGGTTTCACAATCATTTTAAACTAAAATTTTCCTTAACTTAAATCTGGCATTTGATACTAGTATTTTATAATTTTGTTAATTTTAAAAAAGTTCAGGGGTTTAAGATGTCATTTTGAAGATCACATCGGCTTGTAACATTTGTATTTAGTTTTATCACAAATGTGTACTAGTAATTAAAAAAGAGATTGCCTAGTTTTACTAAATTCAAGTTAAAACTGAGGCCTGTCTCGTCTTTGTTTCGAATATTCGATCCGCTGTCGTATCCGTTTCGTGTTTTGACAACGCCCTTGTTTTGACGGGGTTTCTTCGTGTTTTTGTGGTTTGGTTTCACCTTCAGTTATTATCAACGATCAGAAAAATTATATGAAGAATCATTGATTGGTAAATATATTAATTATTATAAATCTTTACTTTTAACAGAAATACATTTCAGTTTCAAAAGCCTAATCATAAAACCTTAGGATCTATATAACGTCTGTGCCATCAACAATTTTAATTAGCCACACATTCACGGGGCCTCGATGGCCGTGTGATCTTAAAGCTCACTTACGGATCACAGCACCTCTCACCGCCCAGGTTCAAACCCGACTCGGACAGATCTTATTGTGAAAAGTTTGTCAGATTGTCATTAAATCCAGTAAAACTAAATCGTTAACAAACGAATACCAGGTGATCTCTGTGAAACAGGATGGGGAAAAAATGCAGGGTCGGACCGTAGATCTTGCCCGAAACCTCCCACATTAAAGGAAAGTGCTCTTCCAACTGAGCTACCCAGACTGCTGCATTCCTTCCTGTTATTCTGATGCAAATTCCTTTCAGGCAGATTCTGTTACGGCAAACTTTGTCAATTCTTCTGTAAAAGGTTAGTGGTTTTCTTCAGGTGCTCCAGATTCCTCCACCATCCAAGAGAGAGAAAAATTTGGACAAAAATCTCCAGAAATATTAAAAATTCCTTTTTATCACCAGGGGCTTTTTACCCTGGACCCCTGACAAGGCCCTGCTGCTGCTGAGGGACTTTAGCTGTCAAAAGACCTCTCCTGTATTTTGGGGCTTGGGCCCTTAAAGCTCACATAATTTCATTATAAAATTCTCAACCCCTTTCAAAAAATTCTGGATCTGCCCCTGCCTTTCAGATAAAGTGCTCTTATTATTAATCTGTTTTAAGGAAAAAAGAACATCAAAGTTTACCTGAAAGGATTTAATTGGATAATTGTCAGTAATATTGATGAATCTTTCCAGAAAGCCTTCACTTAAAACTGACAAAATCACCTATAATTGACATTATTTGACATTGATTTTCCAGGCTGTAAATTTAGAATTCTTCTCACAGGTTATTTTTGTGATATAATCAGTTGCAAATTAGCTGGGTTGGAAATGAATATGACTTCTTGATTCAATTTTTTGAAGTTTTATCAAAAATGTTTTTCAAAAATTTAGAAAATGAGTTTTCTAGTCCATCCAATTCAAGCAGTTAGTTTAATTGAATAAGGCTCTAAAGTTTCTGCTTATTTCATATGTGGGAGGTTAGGTTTAAAACCCTGGCTAGGCCTGACCAAGACTTGAAAATTGGTAATAAGTGTAATAAATGAAAGTCATGGGGTCTCTTGGAGGAGAACTTAAAAACTGATGCCCTGTGTCATGGCAGGCCTGGCATGCTAAAGTACCCTCTCTGCACATTGCCTTTAACGCACTGCAGAGGTAAAATTTTCTGCCACTTAAGCTTGTGACATCCCGATAGAGAATTATTCTTGACTAGGATGCAAAACTCCATTAAGTCAACCAATCAATATACAGTTTATGCCATGTTTTCTTGAGGATGTGGGAGCTGAGTGGCTATAATATAAGTCATTTATACTTGTATAAAGTATGAAAAGAGAGTTCTGGGTATGGGTGTAGAATAATCATAGCATTAGCTACAGAGTAGCTAATAGTGCAATAATACTCTTCTTAAGAAGACTGCACTGTATTGGAAGGAGAGTCAGCTTGTTGATGAGGCAAATGATTAAGTGTTTATTGGAGTTGTTTTTTAGGAAAATGTTAATTTTGTAACTGACTTGATACATGATTATGGTTGATTATGTGACAATTTCTTCTGAGAACTGTAAGTTTTAAGATCACAGTGCCCCACTGCCTAAGTATAAACCCTAATAGGGGCAGATCCTAGTATTAGAAAATTTGTTAGTTCACTCTCCAGACACTCAGTTTTCCTCCACAATCTGTGAACTAAACTTATTTACATAAGTGAAAGAATCTTGACTGGCAAATACAACTCATTTATTAACTCCC
>CM056608.1:9846869-10136869 GCA_029721355.1 Tegillarca granosa
AAAGCTGAATTACATTCGTTATTGTTCTGTTGTTTATCTTTGTTGTCAAAATAACTGTTCAGAGAATGGTATTTTATTTTATACTGAGACAAAAGAAACGCAACAGTCAGATGCATGTACCACACATGTCGGAAAAGAAGGAAAATGTAAAAAAGTTCCAAACAAAAATCGGAGTATACGTAGTATTAAATGTCAGATTTATCCCGAATGACGTTACATTCTATATATAATAATCGGCGATAACTCTTCTGCCAGGCGTCGCGATTTATCAGAATGGTGAGACATTGAATAACGCATTAATCCGTGTAATCAGCGGCATCATTGGTGTAAGAACCATTTAATTTTGCCTTTTTACATTGTTAATCATGTGTAAATAGTCAGAAACTTTGTTTTCTTTATCATTAATTTTGCTTTGTAATTTTGATAGTTTTATTAGCATTGGTGTTTTATATCTCGCTGGTAATGTCTGAATAAAAATAAAAACAATCTTATGTGCGTTAACTTATCATGACATGGATTTTTTTTCAAATGATCAATGTAACATTATCTTTCTGGTTGGTTTTAATAATGTTTAACATTAAAACGAGAGGCGGTGAGAGATACTGCGATCCGTAAGTGTGCGCTTTAGACCACTTGGCCACCGGGTGCCAACAGAAGAAATATTTATTCTGGTGGTTTGAAAAACTGTAATGTACTACTTTTGAATTGCATTGTTTTATAAAAATTTGAAACTTTTGTTTTGACATTTTTGATTAAATAATAAATGTTTGATTTTATTTTTAATTAAAGAAACTTTACTTTGAAACGTATTTTCTACAGTTAATCTTTTTTTTTCATTAATTGCATTATTTTTTTTAAAGATTTTTTCAATAAGCTTTAGAATGAGTGATACCTCGAGATTATATATGCCGTATTTTCTTTTCGGCATTTTTTTGATTTTAAGGATATTGTGAAAATAGTACAGGTTAATTTCGGCCTCTAAAAAGGAAGTCAATAACACTTCTAAGTTTTTCCAACTAATGTCTAGTAAAACTAAGCATACATAGGATAACGTCTAAAAATATATTTTTTATGCTCTTAAAGAGCGTGGCAGTATTTTGTCTAATCAATAACATTTCTTTCACTTAAATAAAACATATTTGTAGTTTGTATTCTAAGTATATGTATAATAATTTAGTCATTTTGTAATTATTATTAACTATCATTGTATTCTGATTCTAATATAATTCAGAATATCGAAACCCTTAATCGCGTTTAAAGATTTTCAGTCCGTTTTAACGATTATAACTCCGGTGTTCACTATTTAACGAATAAAATACGTAGCAACCTGAGGAAATCCCACACCAAATTACTTACATTGCGTTCAGAATTTCTGCATGTCTATTACGTCGGTATAGGGAGGAATCCTTGGAGGATACGTTGAATTATTTATCACTAAATTACCTGTTTTGCTATAAGTTTTGTATTGCTTTGTGCAAATAAAAAATCTATTCTGTTCTGTTCAACACTTATATCGACAAGTTAACATTCGACGCGTATTTTTCAACAGCTATGCAACTATTTGCAGTCACAAATCTCGAGTAGGTCGGGACTCGACTCAAAATGTTCATCAGATTTGCCCGTTTCTGGTTCAAAAAAATACAGCTATACTCCAAATTCATAACTTATACGATTGTCGATTGCTTTCCAAAATGATGAAAAACTATTGACATAATTAGGTACATGTCAGAGTCGTTACTCTCTTATTCATACGTCGATATATCGTAATTGTTACTACTGTCTATTATGTTAGATACTACTTCTAATACTGCCATGGCGTCACACATTTATAACTTAAAACGAGGTGTTTCACTTTGCTATAAGGAAAAAGTTATAAAATGTGGATTTCAAACCGCTATAACTTTTTTATTTTGTCACCAATTTTGATGCGGTTTTCAATATTGTGATATTAAAAAAAATACATAAAACAATTGTGATAAAAAATTTGGTTACAGGTACCCTTTAATGATTATTTTCACATGGCAATCCTCCCAGGTAATACTTAGCGACAGTATTATTAAGTCGCATAATTTAATTGGGTGTTGATGTCATGTGCTGATTCTGAATTTCTATTAATATAATCAGAAGTCCATGAATTCATGGACTTCTGATATAATGCATTAAAAATCAGCACATGACAGTTATTTTCGAATTTCATGTAAACTAAACATTCGCACTGCTTCGACGGTCTAGTCAGAGTCCGACTTTTTAACTGAAATTTTGATTTTTAATGGAAACCGTTTTTTTTTTTCGTTATACTTTTAAAGGCATAATATGTGTTAGGTTCAGAGGAAATACCGACTACCTGTAGCTGGTGACGTCTAGAAATAAGTAAAAATTTTCTTGATTGGGACCGCATTATATTAAAGCAATACCGGTAATGGATTTTTTTCCTGTCAGTATAGCTGGTAATTTCTCATTTCAACTGATCTTGAATTTGATGTTAATTCTTCATTTAAATAACATAACATTTATCTATGGCTCACGGTGACTCCATAACAATTAACTAGACTTTGATGTAGCACCCGATTTTAATTACGAGTGGAACAGTTTAAAAATGTGACATCATCTATAGTTGGAAGTGTTCTGACACAAGTTACTAATCTTGAATTTGATGTGGGTCCTTCGGATGAAACCCTAAAAATCGATGCACCGTCACGGCAGGCGTGGCTCGTTAAAGAACACTCCCTGCACATTGCCCTAAGCGCACTGCAAAGGTCAAAATTTTCCTGTCACTTCACCTATAGCTGGTGACGTCTCAATATAAGTGAAATATTCTTGACTGGGACGTAAAACCCATTTAATCAAATTGTATTTGATGTAGACTCCCTTTCCAAACAATAAAGTTTCGCAAAACAAGATAACTGTCATGAATTAGATATGAACTTCTTTTTTAATAAAAATGTAACTCCAATCTTTAGCTTGTGTCTCAATAAACTTTAAATTGTCTTGACTGTTGCACAACCCCTTCTCAGTATCAGCAACATTAAATCGAACAGTCTTTTCAGACAAATACCTCCCCACCCCCATCAATTCCACCATTTTTTTCCTGACATCGCCTATGGTCTGTTGGTTGAAAGTTTTGTGTCACATCAGCAATATAAAGCCACCTTTTCAATCTCGGGTATGAATCTTACCTTGATTCAATAGCATAATTATTATTTATGCAGATCTTCAAATATAAAAATCAAAGTTCTCGTTAGTAACCGTAGCATGAATTGACTTCATAAATAGATAATTTAGCATTATAATTATTAAAAAAAAAATATTTGTGATCTATAAAACCAATCATATTCACAGAGGATGCACCTAAACTAATTTTGTGAATATACAACCAAGTTAATAAGTCAAAGTGAAAGTAGACAACGTGGTTTTATCCACATCACGTGATACGCGCTTTATATATCCTTTAGTACAAAATGGACGCCAGATGATTGCACAATGAACACGATGGATGATGTTTTTGATGAATCAGTCGAGGAAGAAGTAATAGGCGAACGTGAATGGCTTAAATCGAAAGCGGAATTATTGAAGGTATAAATAATATCTACTGGTCGATGAAATGCTCGTTATTCTTTATGTGTTGTAAGTTGTTTTATCGAATTTTACACCAACATCCAAAACAACTTTATCAACATCTAAAATTCTTTTTTTTATTTATTGGATAGTTTACAATTTCAATTCGGACAACCAAAAAAAAAAAAAAAATTATTACGAAGGATAAGGTATCACACACCTGTGTCTCTGTCTGTCCTCCCCCCCCCCCCCCCCCCGTTCTGTTGAGGATCCGATAGTTGGAAATCCCTCCAGTATTGGAGCACCCCATCACCACCATCTATCACACATGTATGCAATGACATACAGTCATACCACTGCTTTCAGAGTCACTGTGTAAAAGTGAATTATGCAAAATGATCTTATTTAGTGAAATTTAAATAAATTCTTACAATAAAAAACTTAACTTAATTCGTTTAAACATATAATTTCTGAACCAGTTTTAAAATTTGTTTATAGAACACTTTTATATTTTTTATCTTGCTGCTAAAGAACTCTAGCTTTTATTTAGAACTAATTTGTCTGAAGATCCCAGATGCCATTAAAAATAAGATTATTTCCTATCTACCCATGCTTTTGAACATGGGTAGCATTGGTTACCGATATTACCAATAAAAACCTCCCATTGGTAACCCATCATAGACCAGTGTTACCAATAGGTAGGAATTGATACCACAGGTGCAATTCTGAATGCTTGCATTGTTTACTTAAGTAGGGACTTAAGTAAGTTGTAACTGAAAATTGCAACAAGCATGATTACTATAAAGCATTTCTAAATACAGAACGTTTAGCATTTCTCCTAGTTAGTAAGTTAGTGAGTGAGTCCATCAATCTGTCTGTCTGTCTGCCCGCCCGCCCTTCCGCCCATCCATCTGTCCATCACTCCGTTCTAATGATGACCCAGATGTGGGATTTGACACCCCTTCCTCTAACCCAACCTTCTGCTTTTCACTTAGTGAGTGAGCAAATCCCAATCTACCAGTTTAAAATTTAAATCTCTAATTCTTTTACAGGAAGGTTTTCGTGATGGTGTCGCACAAGGCCAAGAATCTCGGTTACAAGATGGTTTTAACACTGGATACAAACTGGCTTCTGTTAAGTTATATCAGTTAGCACAGCTAAGGGGAGAAATAAGGTGAAATAATAAGATGGTAGAGAAAACAGGAGTTCCCATTACTTACACCATTGAGAAAAACAAGTGGTATTTACACTAGCCAGGTGTCTAAAATAAGGAATCATGGAATAAAGAATCTTACTTTGTTCCTGAATTGAAATTTTCTTGAAAATTTTTCAACCTTATTTGATTTGTGTATATAGAGAAAAATAGACACTGTTCACAAAATCACCATGGTAACTTAGAATAGGATTAGTTTTGATTCTCTGGTAAAACTCATGTTTGGTATGTCAGAAAATATTTTGTTGGGTTAAGTTAAAAGCTGTTTTTGCAGGCCTCAGTAAATCCTTTATGAAACAATTATGATATATGAAAAATAAATAACTCCACTAGAAAAGGCAATGGTTGCCAAGTGGCCTAGCAGGCTTACAGATCAGTGTTTATTACTGTCTAGGGTTTGAATCCCACTTAGACTTAAGAGCAAGATAATTTATCTGTTTCCTTGCTCAAGATCACGTTTCTTTTTTTAAGAAACTGCCATTTTTTTCACCATTCCAGAATTGACCACATGCTATTAGTGAAATAATCTCAACCAGGGCAATGAAAAAAGCCCATAAATTTAATCCAATCCAATCCTTTATTAGACTGTGAATGTTTAAAGCAGTGAAAACTCCCTTATTTCAACAGGTATGAATACATGTATTTTTACTTATACAGTATGCATATACATGTACATGTATAATTTACATGTAAATGTTTTCCAACATTGATAAATATTTTTTTTATTACAGTGCAATTTTAACATCGAATTACATTCAAGAAAACAAATGCCTTGGTGAAACTGAAGTTGAACAATTAAATAAACTAACAGAGGACATTAGTTCATTGGAGAAAATTCTATTAAAACCAAACAAACATCAGCTTCAGGACATTTTGACTGTGGAAGGTCAAGGTCACATGGGAAAACAAAATATTGGAACATTTATACAAGAAGACATTATAAAATCTTCTGTTGATGATAAAATTAATAATTGTGGTGATGGTTGTGGTTGTGAGAAAAATACAGAAGAGCAGAAATGTTTCCATGACATCAGTGAAGCTACACCAGTCAAAGGGGAGACAATTCAGTCATCTGGAGAAAATCCTCAAAACAATGATGCAGAATTTAAGCACAGATTAGGTGGAGAAAAAAGTGATAATATTTTATTACAACATAACTTTTGATACCAAAATAATAGAATTTAGGACTAGATTAAAAAATATACATAAAACACCTACTATATAAATAGACAAAAAGGTGATCATTGTTTTTGTTGTTGTTGTTGTTTGTTTTGTTTTTTTTTCAGTTTTTGTTTTGTTTTATTTTAATTTTTTTTGTTTTTGTTTTGAAAAGAAACTTTTTAAAAATTTTTACAACTGTATAAATCTTAAAATTGTGACAATTCATGACTTGAGAATATTTCACTGTTTCAAGACATTTCAATTTATAATTATTTTTAATGAAGAATTTGACCAATTCAGGCCTGTTGACTTCTATCATTGTGTTTTTACGTTCCAGCAGCAGAGTCTAGGTCCCATGCAAGATTAAACCATTCAGTCAAAAATAACTGCCTTATATCATGTTATTTATTACAAGCTGCAGATTAAGACATGACCCATCAGGATGACAGTGCCTCTCACCCCCTCGGTTCAAATCCCGCCAGGACAAATACCGGTACTAGTGTAAGAAAGTTTGCCTAAGGTGGTGGTTTTCTCTGGGCACTTTGGTTTCCTCCACCATTCCAGAACTGAACCTCTTAATATAAGTGAAAGAATCATGACTGGGGCATAAAACACCATTAGTCAACTCATTGTAGAAGATTTGATTTATTGAAACTACATGTACAATCTAACCAAGAATATTTCAATTTTATGAAGTCCTCACTAAGCGAAAAGGTATGCAGATAAATCATGACCTATTAATATGAAATTTTATGTTATGTCAGAAGTGTTAGTTTTATGCAAAAGATGTCATTCATCAGCTTAAAACTGGCCAGTCCCCCAAAAAAATTCCACTTAGACATGTATTTAGACATCACAAGCTGCTGATGAAAGATGATTTCAAATTTACGTTTATTGTATTGCAGTATGATATAACCGAAATTTAGAAATTAAATAATTTCTTAATAATCTAAAAAATTAATAAAAATGCAAGTTCATGTAGTGCATGAATTTATGCAACTGTTAATGATCTGCATTGCACTAGTGTGCACTTATGACAATCTTTATGGTGCTAGTTCACTTGGTCTCAATGTCACAGATTGCTGAAGGTCGGTGGTTTTCTCCAGGCACTCTGGTTTCCTCCACCATTCCAGAACTGATCGCCTCAAAATAAGTGAAAGATTCTTGACTGGGGTGTAAAACACCATTACTCCACTCCACTCAATGTCCCAGATTAACATCATAATATTGGTACAAAGCCAACCAGGAGGAGCTTACAACAAGAACAATTTTTCTCACTTGCAGTCTACTGGGGCTGAACCAACAGCAATAAAATGCCCCTGGTTTTAAATACGAATTCTAAAACCAATACTAATGCTCAAAAATGTCAAACCATAAAGCCATTGATTGGTCAAAGAAGCTGCTTTTGCAAAGTTTGAGTGGATAAAAAGTAATTCACAGATCTATGATTCAGGAATAATATTAATGAAAAATTAAGAACTGAAAAATAAAAACAATATTTTTTATTTTACGAAAAAAAAAAAAATTTTGCTACTATAACAGCATTTTTGATTGGCTTGAAGACAATGATTTATCAGCTAAATGTATTCTGTCTTTTAACTTTGAGTAATCGGAATCTTCTTTGGATTTTTTGCGAAACAGGAAATGATGCATAAAAAGTTTAAGTCCTTCTTGTAACATATGAAGTTTAGTTAGTGGTGCTATCCTAACAAATACGGACTCTGTAACATCTTCTGGAAAGTCAAGTAAAATTCCCTGAAGTACTTGCTTCATAAATCTAACCATAGCCTTCTCTAATGTTCCAAACTCAACCACCTGGAACAAAAAAAAAACCAGATAAGAAATTTTGACAAAATAAACTGTGTTTTATGTCTCAGTTAAGATTTTTTTCACTTACTAGTGTATCGATTTGTTCAGTTATGGGATAGTGGAGGAAACCAGATTGCCATAAAACTTGAGCAAGTGAACTGTCAAACTGTCTAGCCCTAGAATCTGCCAGAGTTGGATTCAAACTTAAGTGGTAAAAGGTACTGTAATTTAAGGAATAACTTGTGTTTTTAACAAGTTTATCGATCATGTTATAAAACAGATTATGAAAAACAATGATGATAATATTGACTTGGACATTGATGAAGAATGGTTAGACTTTAAAGATGAACTTGTTAATTTTGATAAACTGAATTTATGTGTGATGTAAAGCAGACTAAAAATGTATTTTTAACAAGTTTGTCAAGTCATAACCTGAAAAATGGTGTGCACACTTTTTAATAATGCACTACAACTACTGTAACAAAAACTAACAGTTTTAGAAATTTTGACGAGAACATTTCTCAGCATGCAACATACATGGCCAGTGTATGGTCTAATTGGTGATGAAGTCCTCAATTGGGCTGCATTGTCTAAAGCATGTAAGTAAAGATCACATAGCCCCCCTCTACACTCCCTAAACAAATAGGTTCAAATCTCACTAGGTACAGATTATTCTAGTGTGATAAAATTTATCAGTTCCCATTAAGAATGTTGATAATTTTTTTCAAGATATCTGATTTCTCCACAATTCTATAACTTTCCCCTTAATATAACTGTACTGGAGTGCAAAATGCCATTACTCTACTCAAATCTAGGTGATGAGAGTTGCTCTGATCTAAAAACTAGTGTTTTAGCAATGAATGCACCCAAATAACTTGAATATAATTATCTTGAATACTACGGATACTTCCATCATCCTTTGGTCCCAACAATTTTTTTTTTTTTGAATAAATGAGATGTCATTGACTTAAGTCCCCAAAAATTTCGAAGTACAGTTTTAGGGTACTCAAAACTTCTGAGCTATCAAAACTCTCAAAACACTAGATCAAAAATCCTGAACACTGAACCCAAATCTTATGTATCGAACACATCTTAATAATCGAAGTATTGCTGTTTATGTAAAACTCCAAGCTTACTTTAAATAAAGTTAATGAGATTGATTTTGTAGCCAGCAAATGAATCACAAGTTTAGCAAGGTTGTTTCTATTCTGTTCCGAGATATTCTGCATTTCTTTAAATTTGTCCCACATGGAAAATTGAAATGTCATCTGAAAGAAAACAAAGGGGAGTGCTATAGTAAAAATAACTTAAATAAATCAATAGTAGTTTATCTAAAAAAGGAAGAAACTATAAAAAGGAACAAATTATTTGAACACTGGGCTCAGTGAATCTATACTACATTTCATAAAGATAATATTGGTTGATTGGTGGGTGAACAGTTTGGTTGATTGGTACGTGAGCCAATTGGTTAATTGGTTTGTTGGTGGGTTGGTTGGTTGATTGGTTAGTTAGTTGGTTGGGTAATTGTTTGGTTAGTTGGTTTGGTTGGTTGCTTGGTTGGTTTGTAGTGGGTTGATTTGTTGGTTTGTTGTTTGGTTGGTTGGTTAGTTGATTGGTTGGTTGATTTGTTGTTTGGTTGGTTGGTTGGTTTTTGATTGGTTGGTTTGTTGCTTGGTTGGGTTGTTGGTTGATTGGTTGGGTTTGGTTGGTTGGTTAGTTGATTGGTTGGTTGATTTGTTGTTTGGTTGGTTGGTTGGTTTTTTGATTGGTTGGTTTGTTGTTTGGTTGGGTTGTTGGTTGATTGGTTGTTTGGTTGGGTTGTTGATTGGTTAGTTGGTTTGTTGTTTGGTTGGGTTGTTGGTTGGTTGGTTGGTTAGTTTGTTGCTTGGTTGGGTTGTTGGTTGTTTGGTTGATTGGTTGGTTGATCGGTCAGTTGGTTGGTTGGTTTGTTGATTGATTGGTTGGTTGGCTGAATGTTTTTATGCCATATCAACATTTTTTGGGCTACTTGTAATAAACATTTTTATTAATCTCAAGGATTTATCTTAATAAAAGTTTGTGTGCTCCTTGAGTGTGCTAAAGTTTATGATCAGCCAGTTTTCCCTAATGCAGCTTTAAAGTATCATCTTTTACTCTGTAATACTAATAAACATCAAAACAACAATAAAAGTTTGAAGGTCCTGTATCAAAATTTTGGCTCATATATTCTAAAATCTCCTGAATTTTCTTACTCTAAATAAATCGAGACCAACACTCCAAAACTTAATACTATAACTTAAAGTTCTACATATATATACTTAAATAAGTGGGTGAAAAACCAAACAATTTTTTTTCAAATGACACCAAATTCCAGAAATCCTGCGGTTTTTGACCAAGTACCAAAAATAGGTAAAAAAAGTTTTGTTTGTAAAACTCATCTGAAATCTTCTATTCCAGAAATCCTGCGTTTTTTGACCTAGTACCAAAAATAGGTCAAAAGTTTTGTGTAATAACTCTCCTGAAATCTTCTATTCCAGTGCAGTTTTTGACCCAGTACCAAAAATAGGTCAATAAGATTTGTTTGTAGTAATTCACCTGAAATCTTCTATTCCAGAAATCCTATGGCTTTGGACCTAGTACCAAAAATAGGTCAAAAAGTCTTGTTTGTAATAACTCACCTGAAATCTTCTATCATATTCACAGAATTTCTGCATGAGATAGGCATAAAATGGATTGAATTGTTTTTCCTGTTGACAACAGTCCATTATTACATGAATTATCTCCCTTTCTGATTGGTTCTTTAACCCAAGTCTAATAAGTTTCTCAAAAGCATCTACAAAATCCTGGAATTAGCAATATTAAAATTTAAATTATGAGTTGTTTGTGAGGTATTTTATTTTTATTTATGATTTTTTTTTTTGGTACTTTTTGGTTTTAAACAAGAGCAATTGAAACAATGTAGCTTCAACATTAAACACACCAGATTGACAGATGGCAGGAACAGGGGGATGACAGGTATTGACACCAGTCATTGCTGGGGAAATGGCAATAACACTCCAGACTATTTCTCTGTGAATTACAGTGTTTAATGTAGACACTGGACTTAAAACAGACACAACATCTATTCACAGTTTATAAAAACCCCACTTTATCCTGCAACTCCTTGTAATACCAAAATTTCTCAAGTACAGATGACAGATTCATGATACAATGTCATCTGAAGCTACAAGCTAAAGATCTGTGGTCCCTTTTACTATGTCACAAAAATACGTTTATATTACCCAATCCAACCCTACCCTACAATCACTGTGGTAGCTCAGTTGGTAGAGTGCTCGCTCCATACATGGGAGGTCATGGGTTCGAACTCCGACCGGGTTTGACCTAAGACTTGAAAGTGGGCAGTGACTGTTCTTTCACCAAGCACTTGGCATTACGAAATGAAAATGGTTCTTTCGCATGGGAAGTTAAAATAATTGAGGTCCTGTGTCATGGTAGGCATGGCACAATAAAGAACCCTGCTGTATAATGCCATCAATGCAACCCATAGACAAAATTTTGCCTATTTATGGCATCTCTGTATAAGTGAAATATTCTTGACTGGGACAATAAATGCCATTACCAAACCCATTCCTACCCTACAGATTATAAACACTTTACCTCACTTGTCATTATGACGCAAAATATATTTTTTCTAATCTCTGTGTTCATCCTCTGTTTTCTTGCCATGTCCATAATCTTTGTGCTCACATCTCCGACCTGCGTGACTGAAGTTTTCTCGATGCCTACATTAATATTAATATGTTTATTTTATAGACAATTTTTACAGGATGATTACACCTGTATGCAAATATTCAGAAATTTAATTGCTTGGTTGGTTATAATGTTGTTCAATGACACATCAGCAATTTTTCAGCTGTTCATGACAAGAGCAATTTTGGTAACCTTAAAGGATAAATTCAAGAATGAGTTCTTGAGAAGTGCCCGTGTGTTTTGTGGTCTGCCTTCTACAAGCCCACACTCTGGGGGTGACTTTAACAAGCTAGCTTACAAGAGCAGTAAGTGACTGAGAAGCCCCAGTCACTGACATTATGTGATCCAGGTGAAATTCAGTCCACTTACTGCTGAAAACTTGTGAAGAAGCAGCATCTAAAATTTTAAAGTCTTATGTTTGAAACCTCAAATTCCTGCAAAATGGGGCTGATTTTCTACTGCTTCAAGATGGCTGTTGTTACTATAAATAGCAAAAACCTATAAATGGCCATTACAGGTTCATTTTAATACTGATTTCATTAAAATTTGAAAGCCATTGAGGTGATCAAATATTAAAATGGGACATGGGAAAGTTCTGATAAATGTAGGAAACTTGTTTTTTTTTTTTGTTTTTGTTTTTGTTTTTTTTGTTTTTCTTTTTTTGCATTTATTGAAACTCTTCCAGCTATAGGAAACATTATAGAAATTTAAAAGTTTCATGTTGATGTGAAATATCAGTTACTTTATCAAGTCTATGAAAAAAAAAAATCACATTTACAGAGACCATCTTTTCCATAATAATTTGATTAATCAAACTTTAATTTGAAAAAAAAAATCAATGAAAATAAGTTCCTATATGATGATAAAAAATTTCTGTCAATTCTAATGTGTTAAAAGAGACAGAAGCCAATAAAATGTGTCAGAAAAGTGAGCATAGCTAGTCTGCACACCTAGTCAATCTAAAAACCTTTATTTAAAAAAATATTTAAAAAGCTTTATGAAAAAATAGACTTTTTTGTCCATCAAAAAACTTTTACAAAAACCATTTACATGCTACATGCTATTTTCTGCTATATAGACAAGCTAAAATAATGACTTACTCTGCTCATGTCTATCAATTTGAGCTCCACCTTCCCAAGCTGAACCAACCAACCACCACTTTCCTTTATCTTCAGCTTGTAACAGATCATCCAATGAGATTCTTAATTGACCATCACCAAGGCTCTTTCCTATCAAAAGAACAAAACTTTACATGTAATAATGTATCAATTATGAGGGTTTTTGTGGGTCTTGCCTTTTGGTTATATGAGGCAAATGATCTCGACATTTTTCTCAGTAATCTCATTTAAAATCTTACCTTTTATATTATATGACCTTGACATTTTTCTCAGTAATCTCATTTATAATCTTACCTTTTATATATGACCTTGACATCTTCTTCAAATGTTCCATATGTTCTGGATCGTAGTTTGGGATTTTTCTCATGTTATTATTTTTGATGGCCAATAACACATCCAACATAAATCGTACACGGGACTGGTCTACCAACTGGTCTGATTGTACGGCATTGGCTTTTGTATGAATTTGAAGTATGATATCTTTTAAACCATTTGGGTCGTCTTTTCTCAAAGTGAATCCCACATCTACAAGATTATGAAAATAAAGACTTAAGACAAATAAATGATCATGAAAATCAAACATACCGAAAATTTATAACACAGTTGGATGTCTAGAAACGGGCTTTGTAAGTCATCATGTGACCAGCATAAATTTGCAAAAGTAAAGATGTGATTAAAAAACTGTTTCAAATGATGTTGCTAAGCAACTGAACAATTGAAGTTACCAATATCAAAGTATGTACTTTGATGTTGTCAAATTTGGAAAAACTTTTAATATCTTGGCACAAAATTAAAGATTTGAAATGAAATTTGCAGGCTCTTTAACAATGGCTTATTTGGGAAAATAAAAATGCAAATGAGAAAAATTTTCAAGATTATGCTTACCTTGTAAGGATAACACATAATTGGGAATTGACAAGAGAAAAATGGTAATCACTGACATGAAATTTTGAACCATCATGACAAATATTGAGAATCAACATACAAAATTTGAAATTGTCATGATAAAATTTTGCTATGGCATTTGGAAGTATCATGACAAATAGAAGAAATTATCGTAACAAAACTGAAAGTCATTACTACAAAATTGGAAATCACTGTGAAAAAATTGGGGATAATCAAAAAAAAAAATTTCGTAACAAAAAATGGAAACAATCTTGACAAAATTGGCACATTACCACAAAAATGGGAACATTTACCACAAAAATGGGAACATTTTTGTGTCAAAATTAAGAAAAAATCATTACAAACTTGAAAATCAAAGTCAAAACCTTTTCGTTTAAGGAAATATTACGATTTTTTATATTCAGGAAAAATTCTTTTCTGTTTTTTTTTGTTTGCCTTGCGATCCATTGTATGTTTTACTGACCTTGATAAATTAGAACCAATCACTGTTAACAAACTTTCATCATGGATCAAGTTTTTTAAATTTCACAAACTGAAACTGTTACTTTTTAACATATTCAAGTTACATGTACTCGTATATGAAACTTACTTTTTAAAAGTAACAAAATCAATTCAATATCTTTCTCTAAAAATGAAGCAGTTAATTTCTTCAGAATGTCGAATATTAGAGTGCTGTGTATAACCTACAAAAAGAAAAATACAATCATTGTGTCAATTTATAACTTATGACAATAAATACAACAATCATCACGGCAATTCATAACTTACAACTATAAATACAATTTACATGTATTTAAATTTACAGTAACTGTGTGTTTTCTCCCAATTACTCCTGTTATAAACTATAATTGCTTTATCAGATCAAAATTGCCATGCAGCACACAACAGACAAATATGGGTCATGCCAAAGGTCTGATCCCAACTAATGTAAAATAAAGTTTGTCAGTTCACTTACCAAAGGTCAATGGCATTCAGCTTCCTGCAACATCCATATACTGACTGACTGGATATAAATAACTTGACTGGACTGTAAAACTCCAATATTTAACTCCACTCAAAAAACTGTTTACAGCTTGGTTGTGGACAGAAGATAATAATCCAAGCTCTGCCATGATTTAAGCTCCTTTTCTTACCAAAGGTCAATGGTTTCTTCTGGGCACTCCAGCTTCCTCCAAAAGTTTTGAAATGATCACCTTGATAAAGATGAATGAATCTTGAATGGGGTGTTAAACTCCATTACTCCACTTCACTCCAATAGCCGTTTTAAACAAAGGAAAAAAACCCGAGGTGTACCAGAATTTAAGCTCATAACCTTTGACATCCAAAACCAAAAGAAAATAAGTAGGTCATATATACCCAATAAAGTCTGTATACAAATGACAAAAGTCTCGACAAGGAATGATTTCCAAATTAATTGATCAGTTTATGGAGTCTTTCTGTTTCACTTACTTTAAAATTATAAAGATGCGCTAACAACAAAACAACATTATCAACCCGTTTATCCTCCACGTTCTTATCTGTATCTTTATAGAAATTCTCAAACTGCTGTGCTAAACTCTGGATAAAAACAGCCCCTAGAACATAAATTTAAAATTTTATTTTATTTAAAAAAGTAGGTATTGGAGTAAAAAGTGTTTATCCAGTCAAAATTATATCACTTAAATTGAAATGTTAAGTTCTTAGATGGCAGAGGAGGAGTGGAGTGGAGTTATGGTGTTTTACTGCCCCAGTCAAGATTCTTTCACTTATTTCGAGGTGGTTAGTTCTGGGATGGTGGAGGAAACTGGAGTGCCCAGAGAAAACCATCAACCTTCAGCAAGCAAACTGACAAACTTTCTCACACTAGGATCTGTCCCGAGTGGGATTCGGACCCAGGCAGTGAGAAGCACTGTGATCCGTAAGCGCGTGCTTTAGACCACTCGGCCACCAAGGGCCCAGAAGACAATTGAGATAACGGTGTAAACAAGGCACCCCTCAATTACTGAAATGAATAAACATGTCGCTGAATCAAATTAACTCTGCAACAGCAATAGTCCAAATTCCTCTGCAAAAACCCATGCTTTTCCGATACCAACTGGTGTTGAGATGGGCACCTTCAAATTTGCTTCAGACTGAAAATATTAGTGGAACTGTAAAAAGTTACTAAGCTCAACTGATAGGTCAATAATTTGTTTTCCAAAATATCCAAATATTTCAAGAGGTGACTGCCCTGGTTTGAGATTCAGATAAGTTTCTCCAGTGTTTATGTTTGACAACACCATCTATTTTCAAAACAAGACTTTTAGGCCTCCAGAAACTCTCACATTTAAATAATATGAAAGTAAATCACTCACCTGTTGATCGAGGTTGATAATTTTTTTTTTACAATTACACTTATATTTTCAGTCTGGAGTGAAATGAGTAGGAAACCTCTTCCAACACCAGTCGGTATAAAAAAAATCCCAGGTTTTTTATATAGAAATTGTTATAACCCTACACACAGCTGTCGGGCATAAGTGTGTTAGGGTCAGAGGAAATTCAGACTACAACAGCCAGAACAGCCAATAACAAAATACAACAAAAATCCATGAACTGCCCATCTCAATATAAGTAAAGGAATTTTCAATGAGGTAAAAACACCATAACACCATTACTTTACTCCAATCTTCTCTGACAGGTGGTAACTAACACATTAGTTAAAAATTATTACACGAACATAGCATAGTACCTGAATCCATTATTTCATTGGATTTAAGACTCATTTTTTTATACCCAAAGTTTGTTGAAAAAAAAGACTTTGGAATTTCAAAAATTGAACCAATTTCGCTTTTGTAGAGGCTTAGCAATGAGCTGTTACAAATTCCTACCAAGTTTATTATCAGCATGGAACAATAAGATTCATGATACATTTTACTAAAATTTAAGGCTATTTAGGTACTTTTTAAAATACATGTATGTCTTCAGTGTTCTTAATGAAAAGTATTAAAAAAAAACTTATCAATATTTGTGATATTTCAGAACAGGATCTAAATTAATTTAGTAGGGTAAATGATTTTAAGCAAAGGCAAATAGCCTGTCTTGCTTAAGGGAATGCTCAGGCCGAGGCTCAAACCCACAACCCTTGAATCATTACATACTTACCAACTTCTGTACCAATAGTGCTGTGAAGTATAGCTATCATCATTACTAATTCCATCGCTAAACGTTCAGGTGTTAATACTGGGGATATACATGCATCTTGTATTATTGAGGTCAATGTCTCGTTGAACTCCGCTCGACTGTTAACAAGATAGATACTTTCTAACTGGTTACATATAGCCTGCATATTTGATTCACTTGCTCTGAAAATAGTATTAAAAATTGTCATTTATAAAATAAATTCTTGATTCATTTCCATGACCCATTCTGTCTGATTTTGGTGTTTAAGTTCCAGTATCACTTTGTTAATTTCCCTATGCATTGTATATACTCTTATAGGAAATATTAAAGTTTCAGACCAGTTACAATTTCAGATTTGACTTTGAAACTCAAAACAAACCTAAGTAACATATCACAGAAAATAAAAGTTCTCAAAAATAAAAATATATGAAGATAACGATTATATATGTACCTATTAACAAGTCCTTTTAATTGTTTTCTAAGTCTTTCTAGTTTTATTTTTTTCTTTTCATCAGCCCCGGTCATTTGTAGTCGTTTTCCAGGGGGTATATAAGTGGTACTCATACCAGTACATCTTTAACGATGTTTCCTTGAGCATCTCTTAATCTGCCATATATATCTTCTTTAAAAACGGGTGTTTCTGATGTTACATCATCCTTACTATCGCTGTTGTCATTATTGCCTTCATATCATCATCATCATCATCATCATCATCATCATCATCAAGTCTATTTTCCTCATATTCATCTTCATCGAAACTAAACTCATTATCTCTTTCATCACTGTCATAAAATTTAACTTTTTTAGACAAAGTGCTATCTTTACTGTTACGTTTTTTCAAAATTGATTTCTTTCCTAACACATCCTTCCTCAGCATCAGCACCAAGTTTTCTTTTCTTTGTCTGATTTTTGTCCAATTTTGTTTCATTATCAGACATAATTCTATTTTCTATAGTTTTTTCATCATCACTGCCTATGATGTCATTTTCACTATTAAAATCATCATCATCATCGTCAGTGCATCATCATCATCATGATCATCATCTGTCGCCATCATCATCATCACCTTGCTCATCACTGTCATAATCATCAATAGCATCAGTCTCTTTCTTCTTAGATGACAATTTATCTGAAAAAAAAGTTTGATCAGTAATTATTAATTAATCAATCTTTATTTAAAACTACCCATAACATGAACTCATTATTCAACTGTTTATTTATTTCATAATAAGTATTAAAATTCAGAAAATTCTTATCACCTGATAACTCTAACTCAAA
Source organism: Tegillarca granosa (assembly GCA_029721355.1). NCBI lineage: Eukaryota > Metazoa > Mollusca > Bivalvia > Arcoida > Arcidae > Tegillarca > Tegillarca granosa. The sequence continues at coordinate 9,864,777 of CM056608.1, forward strand.
CATAATTTCATGAACTTGGAGTAAATTGTAGTGAATTACCGGTAATGTTTTTATGTACCAGTACAAGATTCTGTCACTGATATTAAAGTTTCCAGTTTTTTTGACTGATGGAGAAAACTGGAGTGCCTGGAGAAAACCGTGAGCTTGAGTAAGCAAACTAACAAACTTTCTCATCCTAGGATGGATCTGTCCCAGGTTTAATAAGCTCTGTTGTATCAGAGGAGATTTTCATAAGATTAGCAGTGAACTCAGTATGAACATCTACAAAGCAGCCAGTTATCCGATATGGACTCAGTATGTGCATTTAGAAATCAGTCAGATATCAAATATTAGACTCAGTATGAGCTACTAGAAATCCTCTGATATTGAATAGTATTGGACTCAGTATGAACATCAAGGAATCAGTCAGATATCCAATATTGGACTCAGTATTAACATCCAGAAGTCAGTCAGATATCAAATAGTGGACTCAGTATGTGCATTTAGAAATCAGTCAGGTATCCACTGTGAGCTTACATTTAGTTGATGTCTGAGTATCATCATCGTCATCACTGTTTATTCCAAGGTCAAGGTCAGATGAATCTCCACCATCATCATACAAATTCTTCACTTTCTCTGCATCAACTACATCTAGAAGATCTATCAGAGGTTAAAGTTTCAAATCAAGTATTCAAATAAATAAACATGCAATTTTAAAATTTTAATATGTTAAAATTTTTAGTATATGAACTGCAGAGTTCAACCCTCACATTATTACAACTGTCTTTGCAATGGGGACCTAGGTGACACAATTTTCATTCTGAATTTTTTATAAACAAAGTGGTTAAAATTGGAATAGTACATATTAAATTGTCTGTACCAAATCTGGGGGAAAAACACAAATAATTAAATATGAAAAACTTCATTTTGATAAAAATTAATAGATTATCTTCCTTACATCAATTATTGATAGATTATCTCCCTTACATAATTTTTCCCCATATCTTTAGAGTTAATGTAAGGGATGAATAGATAAAGTTTGTTTTACGTGCATGTAAATCACAAAAACCTAAAAGCTTCATATATTTACCTTGGATCAACTTGGGGGAGGAGGAGGTGGGACTTTTGGGAGCCTGGTGCATGGCCAAATGTTAATGTTATTCAATGGCTTTAAAAGTCGAGGGTTGACAGTTTGAATCTCACTCGGGACTCAGAACTTTTCCGAGATGATTTTTATCTCATACAATACTAGAGTTGTGAAGAGCTTGTTACTCTGTAGTCTTTCTAATGAGACTCAATACTATAACAAGCTTAGTCCTACTACAAGCACATAGCAAAAAAAAACCAACAAAAAAAAAAAAAAAACAAAACAAAACAAAAAAAAAAACAAAAAAACAAAACAAAAAAAAACAAAAAAAAAAAAACAAAAAAAAAAAAATGAAAGTTGGTTTTACACTGGTATGTATATGACAAAGCGACTCTCAAAGAACAGTGTTTGAATAGACAAAGCGACACCTACTGAGCAATAACTCCAATGAGAATAAATACCTTGTAAAATGACAAAGTGATGAATAAAAACTGCAAGGCTTCTTAGGAAGCCAGCAGATTAAAAACAAAACAAATTTCATCATTTTAAGATCATGTCTGATCACAGAAAATCTTACCCCAGACTGTAATTTATATTCATTAAAGGATACAGTCTAGACCATCACTAATGAAAGATTGTGGTAAATTTTTGCTCTTCCTTTTCTTCAAATGTAATTGTTTTTCTAATTGATTTAACATTTTATCTTCTCTTCGCATTTCCTCCAACATCTGTTTTCTTCTGATTTCTTCAACCTAAAAATAAGAACAGGATAGAAATTTACAAATGGATAAATTTTATTCTTTTAAATAGTAACAAAATGTTTCTGAAAAAATGATGATGTACCAGAGCTACCAGTATATAATTCATCATTTAACTTATTAAAAAAAAACATTTCTTATTTGACTTCGACAAATTTTCCCCCCCCCAATGCACAACATCATTTGATAATTTTAGAGTGCTATCTTTAGATTTGAGAGATCTGTGATTAAACCCTGGCTTAGTCTAACCAGAATTTAAAAAAAAAAAAAAAAGAAATGGCTCTCCTTTTTCAAGCATTCTTCATTTAGTAAAAGGTCACTGGTCCCTCAAAGACCTCAAACACTGATGCTCCATATCATGGAGGTATGGCAATGAATCCTTACTGCATACTGCCCTGACCACATTTAAATGACAAAAATATCTGCCACTTTACCTATAGTTGGTGACATCCCAGTTAAATATATATAAAATGCATTTGTCTTGGAGGTAAAACCAAATTTGATTGATTCATTCAATCAATCGAGCAAGTGATCGAAATTTTCAATGTAATAAATTATTCAAGTTTTGCACATATATTATCATTTAAGTAAATTGTTTTGTTTTCTTATTATAAGACTCTGGCAATCTAATTCAATCACATCTAAATGGTACACATTTTTTCAAGTTTTTACTGAAACAAATATTCACATATATGAAATGAACACCCATTACTTTTACAAAAATCTGAATCTGGATTTGAGCATGATGTTGCAACTGTGTGCCTTTAAATTAAGGCTAAAACAAACCATTAATCTTGCTTTGGAGCAAACGGTTTCAGGTGGGAATTTTATGTTACAATGACAGATAAGGATTATAGATTGAAAATTACTGATGTCCAATGGGACAAAAATTAATAATCTAAAATCAGAGATGCATAATTGATTAATTAATTGATTAATAAACGGAATTACTTTAAAACTGTACATCAGTTTTCAGTAACAAATAAAACTGATTATAGGTACTCTATTTTGTGAAAACCAAGTGTTCTTGCTTAGTGATTGTAAGTTAAAAGCCAGATAGTGCATGCTCTGACAAAGTGACAGGGGCCAAAGCATATCACTAGTGTAAAAAGTGTCTGGAAACAGATAAATTATCCAATTGCCATCTGCCATTGTTGTTGTTAAGTAGCAAGAAACATAAAGGAAATGGACTTGATTACAATCCTGAAACTATTCGTTGACATCAGCGATGATTGATTATTAAATTTGTGACTGATTTTTAGGATCGCTGCCCTGACATTGCCTTACAATCCATCATTGGTGATGATTATGACATCACTATTGAAAATTAAAGTATCAATTGCTTTTATGTCTATTGCACATTACTTTACACTCCCACCTCAACCCTATACTTCTACCAAATCATACTTATAAGTACATGTATTAGTAAACTCATACAGCTTTTTTCTTTTCCAGTTTCTTTTCTTTCTGTTTTTCCTTTATCTGTTTCCTTTTTACTTTCTGTCTCTCTATCTTTTCATTCTTCTGTTTTCTTGCTAATTCTGCTGTCTTCTTCTCCTTCATGTCAGTCATGCTTGGCAGCTAAAAAGAAAGACAATATTGCATTTAATTGCTTGTGTCTTTTAGTTAGATTTTTCATAAATGTTAACCACATATACTGGTAATACAAATGGGCTGTAAAAGGAGTTGAGTAATGGTGTAACGTCCCAGTCATCAATATTTCACTTATATTGAGACGTCACCACCTATAGGCGAAAGTGCAGAAATTTTTGCCTGTGCGATGCGCTGATGGCATTATACAGCAGGGTTCTTTATCGTGCCATGCCTACCGTGACACAGTACCTGGCTTATTTTAAGTTCCCATTTAGTAATGCTGAGTGCTTGGAGAAAAACAGTCACTACCCACTTTCAAGTCTTGGGTTAGACCCAGTCAGGGTTCGAACCCAAAACCTCCCACTTACGAAGCAAGCACTCTACCAACTGAGCTACCGCAGTGGTGCTTTAACAGGAATATATATATATATATATATATATATATATATATTTATATATATGTATATATATATACATATATATGTATAAAGATTTTTAATAGTCAATAATCCCTATTTTTAAACATTAATGGCAATAGATATATAGTCACTGGCATTCAATAGCAGCACGATAAAAAATCAGAATGACAGGAGAATCATTGTTTTCAAAATTCCTTCTTCCCACAAACCTTTTTTTTCATGTAGCAAAAATTGTGAAGGGCAGCACAATCTGATACTGTATTTCTTGAATTCATTCCACATACACCACATATTGGAATGACCTGACTGTTGGCTAATACTTCTTTCCATTGTTATAATATCAATTCCCAAGAGAGAGAGAGAGAGAGAGAGAGAGAGAGAGAGAGAGAGAGAGAGAGAGAGAGAGGACTGGTTGGCATTTCAGTGAAGTTATGCTATGACCCTTGTAATAAGAGTATTCTTGTAACCTCTGACTGGCATTAGCATCAGTGTGGTTGTGATAGTGAGTCTTACATGGTAGCCCCGATGGTTAGCTCAGAAACTAACATTACCCCTTTAACAGTTTGAGCCGATAATTTTAATGAAATTTGAAATAATGCATAAACCTTACAGGTTTTCGTAAATGAAATGCGTTCTTGCGAGCTTTCTTCAACTTTCTTGCATCTTTTCTCAGTTCTTTGCGACTCTTGCTCGATCTTTTTGGTGAAGAAAAATCATGAGACGGTTGACTATCGAGTCCTGATGACAGCTTTTCTATGTCCGACCTGAATCGTTTAAGATTAGGGGGATCTTTTTTCAAGAATCTCTTCCTCTTATTGCCCATTATCAGGTTATTGTTGGTGAATCAGGGGTGAATTAGACGTAATCAACATTAAACAATAAACAAGCATGATTTCATCGTGGGCGCTGCCATTACAATAAAGAGCTGCTAAGGGGATGTAACTCTTTACTGTAAATCCCTCTGATTCACTCACGGAGCACTTGAAGCAAGTACTTCTTCATCTCAGTAATATGGTCAGAAGAGTACTGATCTATCATGCTATGAATAAAGAAAATTATTGTGGCAATAATCTTATTTTTTTGTTAGCTAAAATGTTTTAGATGATGCTGCTCTCATGGTTACACAGCTCATATGAACAGCTTCTAAATATTGCCAATGTTCCCTCTCTTCACATCAGAAGAATGAGAACAATGGCAATCGAAACATTTAAAATACTACACAAATTAGCTCCTTTTTGTCTTCATGATTTGGTTCAGTTTAAAAATAGTAATTACAGCTTCAGATATTCTAATATTGTAGATTTACCTCGTGTAAGAACAACAAAATTTGGTAAACAGTCATTCAGGTACAGTGCAGCAAATCTTTGGAACGACCTACCAGAACATATCAGATCACAGGGAAATTTTAATCAATTTAAAAATCTTTTACAGTCTTGGAATGGCAAAATTTGTAATTGTACAGCATGTTCTTTTTAATTAAAGTGACTGATATTGTCTGGTATGTCTTTTTACCATATGCTTTACCATATGTTTTTTCTTTTATTGTGCTTATAAACCTGCTTTAGTGCATTTTGCTTACTATGTTTTTATTCGCTTTTAGTGCCTTTACTTATTATGCTTAACTGTTTTTAAATGCCTCTGCTTATTTTGCTTAACTACTTTTAGTGTCTTTGCTTAACATGCCAATCTGCTTTTAGTGCTAAGTATCAGTATTTTATTCTATCAATACCTCATGTTTTTAGTTGCCATGTATGTTTTATGCCTGATGTGTATATTTGTATATTTTATATGTATGCTTATGTGATTTTTATGCTTTATGCCTGATGTATAATTTAATGTCTGCTGTATGTTTTTATGCCTTTTGTATGTTTTTTTATGTCCAAAGTATGTTTTATGCCAATTGTATGTTTTTTATGCCTGATGTATGTTTTATGTCTGATGTATGTTTATTTGTATTTGCATGTGTCGGTCAAAAGCTCTCTAGAACTTGTGTTGTTTGTATTTATATAATAAACCGACTCTAAATAAAACTTATCTTATCTTACACATTTTTATGATTGTCAATATGACAAGAGACCCACAAGTCTTGAACTGCTCAGCTAATACTACAAAGCCAGAAGTTTCATAACTAGTGATATCAAAATGGGTTTGTATTTTTTGCCTTGTTTAGCTGTTTCTTACATTAACTTTATTGTTTATGTTCTTTAAGGTTATGTTGACTGTTGCTAAGTTCTTGGAATGCAATTCATTTACAGACAATATTTTATCATTAATCAAGAGTTCTTCAAAAGTTAGGACTTTTAAAATCATTAATCTCAACATGTTTGTCTTCTCTTATTTGATTATTATTTTTGTATTATTTTCTTGTTTGAATTGACTATCACCAAGAACATGTTATTAAACCGCAAATTTTTATCTTCTAAGTAAACTTTGTGACCTAGTGGCCTAAAGCCCAAGGTTACATATCACAGTGCCTCTCATCACCTAGGTCCAAATCCTGCTTGGGTAGAACCTAATGTGAAAAAGTTTGTCAGTTCGCTTGCTGAAGGTTGGCGGTTTTCTCTGGGTACTTTTGTTTCCTCCACTATTCCAGACCTGACCACCATGATATCAATTGAAGAATTTTAACTGGGTCATAGAACACCGTTAGTCCAATCTATTAATCTTCTTTTGTTTGTTTCTTACATTAACTAACATTGTTTTATGTTATTGGTTGTGTTGGCTGTTATATACCACATATATAATACCACATATATAATACATGTGTTTTATTTTAAGATTCTAATTTATCATTTATTCAGAGTTCAAAGGTAGGTATTTTATAATCAATGATCCCACTTTGTCATTTTTTGTCTTGTTTCTTATGCCATTTCTTTTGTAACAGGAAGAAGAAAAATGCAGGGTCCGACAGGGGATTGAACCCGGGACCACCCACACTATTGGCGAGCGCTCTGCCAACTACACTTTAATTAACCTTATTGATTAGCGTTGTTGGTTGCATTGACTTTTGTTAAGTACACAATATTTATTTCAGTTTCAAATACCTTTTTACCATTTATGAAAGTGACAGGTGTAGCTCGCTATAGACAGTAGGTGCCTTTCTTTCCGGAGCACCTGGCCTCACTTCTTTGATGAAAGTTCACATGTATACAACTGAATTTTTGTAAGTTTTGAAAGTATCAAAATCTGTATTCCTTCTGTTTTGTGATGGATATCTTTCCTCTTCAAACCAACATAACTTTAAATCTATTGAAAAAATAACTAATGCGATTTCAAGGATGAGTTATTATTATTTCACTTTCATCAAGAAGTCACCAGCTTGTACAAATTGCAAAGGACTATGCAAGATTTCATGACAAGTGTAGGGAATGTCCTTATAGGAGCTGACTGAGCTAGATAAGAAACTGGGCAAATACTTTGGTTGAGTATCATTGTGGTATTAGAAAGATTAAAGGTTCAAGCAAAGTTGAATCCAGTGTTGTTGTTGTTTTTGATTTTTTTCTTTCCTTCTTCATTTTCCGTTACAATATGCAAGATTGCTATGGAAAAGAAGTGGCCTCTTAACTGATTAAGGGTCCAAACCTTGTGATTTTATTTAGTGTAGATGAATTAAAGACTTAGAAAAGAAATGTGGCTGACCTGGATTACCAGTAGTCTAGGCAGCTGATTCATAAGAAGACCATATGACCACCTCTTTGATATTGCAAAGTGTCCCAGTTTGAGATCTGGTTTTGCTAGTTACCCTCACAAGTTGGTGACTAATAGGTAGGTCCAGGGGTGGATCAATTGGTGGTTTCTTCTCAAGGTAAATTTTGATGATTACTGTAAAATCACAAATGTTCACAGGATTAAATTTCACTATTTTTGTGGATTAGTAAAATTTAATGTCAATGAAAATTTTCAACCACCAAGGCCCCCAATGGGATTTATTTAATAAATAAATAAATAAATAAATAAATAAATAAATAAATAAAGACAAAAATTACACAAACAAGATGAAACTCTGCACATGATTTAATGAGATGTTACAAACACAAAAACAACAGAATCACAAGATACAAATCTGCCAAATACAGCAGATATAAAAAAATAAAACAAATATATTATGCTGTTATCACAAGATTATAAGCATGGAACAGTTATTTATCACTTACTTGTGTCTGGTAAATAACACTGAATTTTTATCACTTACATATGTCTAGTAAATAACATTGAATTTTTATCACTTACATATGTCTGGTAAATAACACTGAAATTTTATCACTTACATATGTCTGAAACTACCAAAATGACTTTAACCGAATTTCAATAATATGCAAAAGCATAAAACTTAAGATACATTATAAAAGAAATTAGTTAAACTTCAACAGCTAAATTTTTTCAAAATATAACAAAGATCTTAGTGAAGCACATTGTGAAACAAGAGCTCTGACCAATTTTTACATGGACCAAATGTTGAAGCAAATAACTGGTCAATTAAGTTTTCTTGACTGAGTTTTTATAAGATACTGCGCAAAAATCATTTTTACAAAATGATATATCTTCAAAAGGTTTTTTAAATTAATTTTGAGTTATGTAAAAACAAAATCAATTAAATGAAAAAGCTGTTGGGACTATTAAAAGCAGCCACCTTATGTAACCTATTGATATGTAGTGTATTTTAAAAAATGACACTTAGACTATCAAAATGCTGCTGTAATGTACATTTAAAAAGGATGTGTACACTAAAGATGGAAATTTATGAACATCATTTGGAAAAAAAAATCACAACTTTATAAGCTGAAGCTTTTAATGTATATTATTTGAATTGTTTAATGTAACGAATCAATTACCTACTACAATTGCTAGTGACTTATTTTTAATTCACTAATTCACTGGTATTAGGAAGCCATTTAACCAGTACAACATTTTTGTAGAAAAAAAAATTTCACTCTCTTTTCTGTTTGGCTGAGACAATTTAGTAACTAAAATGACAATGATATGTTTTTTCGTTTTTTTTTTTTTTTTTACAATTTTTTTTTTTTACAATCTATTTAATAACTATAATGACACTTAAAATCTTGAACAGCATGTAACATAGATAGCACCTCTTGTTTTGAAAAAAAATTAACAAATAAATAAAAAGCTAAAGAAATGTCATTGCAATTATCTCCCTTGTATAGAGTTATGTCCCTTTGTGCTCTATTGGATGACAGTGAACATTTTTCATTTCAAGAAAGAAAGAAAATGCAAAAATTATCAGATCTATAAAATCAGTACCCTTATTCTTAATATCCCTATAACCAATCACATATTACTACACTAAACATATAATTATCTCCCTTTCTATTCAAAGGTTACTTTGATCAAAGTTCTGGTGGTCTTTTGTAAGTTAAAAATATATTGAATTAAAATGAACAGAAGACTTGAAGCAAAGGCAAGATCAGAATACAAAAAACAAAATGAGATTCACTACAATTTCAAGTCTCTTGTTAATGTTAAGATGGGTAGTGGATAGCGACCACAATATTTAAAATCCCATGGTGGTTGTTTATTGCACTTTTCAAGGGAGATAAGTCAGATCTATTAACCAGGTTTGTACACTAGAAATGTAACAACCTGAATATCAACATAGAGCATGATAAGGGACCTGAAAATGTTTTTGAATGGGCAATGAAAAAGGAAATGATTCTGATTTTATAAAAATGAATTATATCTGAAATGAATACATGTATTATGGTAATTTGAAATGCAGTAACGATGAAAACAGTATATAAAAGTTTGTTTACCTGTTACGGAAATTAAAAAGAACAGATAAGTAAATAATCATACTGAACAAATAGATGACATAAACTTAAAATGAAATGAAATAACAAATGTATAATTCTATACAGCAGTGAGTTAAACAGAGTGACATGATTTTAAAGTAGAGTTCAGCAAAAAGAGAAATTTTATGATATTATTATATATATAAATCTGTTTACAATTTTTAATTATGTTTTATATGTTACTTATTGAAATCATGAATTTTATTGACATTTTAAGGTTTTAAATAAAAAAAAAAAGAGTTTTGGCATCAAGACTTCTCAAAATTTAAAAAAAAAAAAAAAGTTAACCACAAACAGACAAAAGATCCTACACAGTACAAAAGGGCAAAAGGTTTACAAATAAATCTATCATTTACGTAATGGATGTGATTTATTTGATTTAATGAGGTTCTACATCCCAGTCTATAATATTTCACTTATGTCCAGACCAGCTCACTGGAAAACTTTGACTTGGATGTCGGACATCGCCAGCTATTGGTGAAGCGCCGGAAATTTTTAACTTTGCAGTGTGCACTGCTAAGAGCAATGTGCAGGTATGGCTCTCTAGCATGCCATGCCTGCTGTGACATAGGTCATCGGTTTTTACAGTCACCTCTGAAGGACCTATTTACATAATAGAGTGGTCAGTGTATATTTGTGTGCCAAAAGAAAATGATCTATTTTCAGTAACGGGACTAACAAACTTTCACACAAGAGATACAATGATGAAAAAATACAGCAGATAAAAAAAATTCTAGCTCTGACAGCAAGAAATGTATTCAGCAGAAAAGGATTAGAATATCACCGGTATTTACATCAATTTGTCAATTCTATTTATTTTCTTTGTTAAATACAGTTATAGCAGTGTTTCTGATTTTTTGTAGTGAAATCTTTTGGTTTTAATCCTTACATGTCAAAAATTTGAGAGTTGATTTTTCACCTTGCTTTAAAAGTGTAGCAGTCTGGATAACAGAAGTAGAGCGCTTGCCTATAGTGCAGGAGGTCCTGGGTTTGATCTCTGATCCGATCCTGCGTTTTCTCCATTCTATGAAGGTATGAAGGTGGCAGTGAAAATATATGATCTAATTAATTACTTATAACTTTTCAATTTAAGTGGATTAATAATCCAAATTTCCAAATAGCTTTTAAAAATAACTAATAGATTTTTAAGATGTGTCAAACTATATTAAGTCTGTAATAGGTTATTACATAAATTAGTTAAAAATCAACTCTGTGACATGAGATATGGTAAGTTATATTTGGGCTATTTAGATGTCTGTGACTTAAAGCCAACCTCATGAAATCATCAGTAGAATTTTTTGAAAAAATTTTCTTTTCAATTTGGAAACAAGATCCTGGAGAGGAATCTAAAAAATTGCATTAGCAATTACCAAGAGAAACAGTTTATTTTATTTTAACTTCTATAATAATTCAGACATTTTGGACTTGTTTCTCTTCGAAACTAAAGCTCAACACAAATACAAGTATACATGTTTTAACATTAGATTCCAATTGGAAATGGAAAATTTTAAAAACAATTTTTAGAAAAATTGATTTTTTTTTAAACTGACAACAGATGCCAATATTTGATATGCCCATAAAAGGATTGTCATCAAAAGAAAACTTGTTTTAGTAAAAAAAAAAAAAAAAAAAAAAAAAAAAACTAAGCTCAATGCTAAATTACAGTGTGTGTGTGTGTGTTCTTCAAGACTATCCTCTTACATGGGAGATAACTGCAAGGACATTTCATGAACACAATTTTAATATCAATAGTTTTACAAAGAGCATGGTAAACATGGCATTGATGATTATATAAAGGCCTGTCACACCTTGACAATTCAGTCAGCATATGCCTAATTAAATATATGTACATTTTCTATAAATCAACAAGATTACCACCAAGCAGTGCATAATATGCCCGCCAGTGGGATATTGTATTAAAAGAGATGTTATTGACACAAGTTGGTCAACTACTCCCATATGATGAGATGACACTGACATGAGTTAGTCAACTACTCCCATATACAACAAATATGCTTGTTTGTTGTTAACTCCAATGAAAATAATAATTAACCAATCAAAAATGGTATTTGTTAAGTCTCATTGTATGGTCATGGTGGAAAAATTGGCGTTAATGGAATCCTTAATCCTGTTTATGAACTAATGTTGGCTTCATTATATAGTGGCCCTCGTCTTAGCTTGGCCTCGCTAAATCTCCATAAGTCACATGTGGCTTAATCTCTGTAAGTTTGATATAGCTGAATCTACAAAAGCCACATGTAGCTAGATCTACAAAAGTTACATGTAGCTAAATACTTTTATAGTATGTCCTTACTTTTTAAAAATACTCTCATGAAAATTGAGAAGGTTATTTGATAAATCCTAATATGCTGATAAAATAATCAAGATGTGACAGGTCCAAAAATGCCATTACTAATCACTGCATATATACCCATATATAAAGGCTGCCACTTAACATGACCAATACATTTAGATACAAATGCTGTTAAAAGTATTTTTTTTCATATATTTGTATGCTAACCGTAATACTACAAAGGTCTGACATATATATTGCAAAGTATAAAGTATAATGTACCAATAAAAAAAGTTTTAAAATTCTATCAACACAACTTTCTGATTGCTCAAATTGGCAAAAAAATATGCAAATAAAAACTCAGATGTTACTAAAAATAGAATCTATAGCATTAATAAATTAAAAAATGATAAATATACAAAAATGATTGATGTTTACATGATAGTTAAATACTGATTCACTATTAATGAACGATTAAAAAACAAAAAAAAAAAAAAATGGATGAATAATGAACATTTGTATTTTTCTTAAATAAATGAGGATGATACAAGTTTTAAATTGCTCTACAATTTTAACACTTAGTAACACACAATTTTGTTCTATAGTAAAGTGACTACATATACAATAAATTTAATTCACATGATTTTTTCGTTTTAAAAAATACTTATTATTAAATAACATGAAATTATAATAAAACACTTTATATTTAACATCATTAAGTATCGTACGTTTGACCTGATAAAAAAATCTCTGTCATTTGTTGCCAGATATTGTCAACCAAATAGGACCCCTTAATCAATGAAAATTTTTTTAACAGGGACACTTGTACATGGCCACTCTTTCTACAACGAAACTGTGACCTTGAATGAGAGAGAGAGAGAGAGAGAGAGAGAGAGAGAGAGAGAGAGAGAGAGAGAGAGAGAGAGAGAGAGAGAGCAATCAGATTTTTATGCTCAAGTCACAATTTTTTAAGTATATCTGGGCAGTCACTTCTGGTATGGTGGAGGTAACCAGAGTACCTGGAAAAACCAAAAATTTTAGACAAATAAACTGACCATAAAGTCGACTGACCTCTCGCAATCTAAAGTGAAGTGTTCTCCTGTTTTCTTCCATTTGTTCCATTTACTTCTAGTTGTAAACATTCTCTGTAGTACTTACAGATGGTCTAGCAGTAATCTTTTTTCGAATTCTACGAAGGTGTTTTCACGTGCAATTAAAACACAGGACCTCATTTTTTAGTCTCATCTGAAAGATTACTCTAGCAATAAGCATTATTTTACAGCTTCAGTGTGGGCAGACTGAAATTTCCAAAGTTCTGAAACAGATTCAATCCCTCATTCCTTGACTTTAAAAACCAGTGACAGTACCAAACAGCCATGTCTGCCTTCTTATAGAAGAGAGAAAACTTTTATATGTACAAGAATACATGTATACATACATGTATAAAGTATAATAATTGCTGTAAATACCATGGGAATGGACATATAGGCATTAAAATGACTATTTTTGCTGTTTGCAATTTTCAATGTGTGCTTCTACACATATGGAAAGTAAACAATATAAATTGAAAGTTTTTAATTTCTCAAAATATGCCTAATTTGGGCTTGTGTTAGAACTCTGAGCATCTTTTTTTTAACTAGACAATATCTGGAATACAGAAACTAGATCAAAATTTCTTTCTTTTGAAAATTGTTTCTCATATTTTAAAATATGCGAAAATTTAAGAAACACTAACTTATGGTAATCATAATTTTGAAATAATCAAGGAAATGTATGAAAGTATTCTTAAATATGTAAAAGCTGTAAAGATAATAAAATTTATCTTAAAAAATCAGAAAAATATAAAACATCTCAAAAGTTTCCCCCCCAATTTTCACATAAACATCCAGTCTTATTCCGTAAGTGTTTATTAAAAGATACGTAAATTTTACGACTTTAAAACAGCAGTGGTAAATTCTGCTCCCTCCATTAGACATAAATAAACATACATATATGACAACTAACACAATAGCACTTTTATATACATTATTACACACTGTAAAGATATTTATAAAGGTATGTTGTTGAATCCTGACGGATCCATAATAATATATATGACATTTAATGTAAGAAATGACTGGATTTCTATGTATATAAAAACAATTAAAAAAAAACAAAGAAACAACCTTATTTAATTAAAAATAACAAATATTTTATACAGAAACAGTTTTTCACATTTGTTCCCAATAAATTAAAACAAAATGCAGTAACAAGTAAAATTGATTTCCAAATATGGATATAAAACTATACAGCCAATCAGATATTATCTCCATATATGGACATAAATAAATACCAATAGCCAATCAGATATAATCCTCACATATGGTCATAAAAAATTATATACCCCATAGCCAATCATATTATTTCCATATATGGACATAAATCAATTCAACCAATCATATTTTATATGTATATACTATACAACCAATCAGTTATTATCTCCATAATAGGGACATAAATTTATAAACCAATAGCCTTACAGATATTATTTCCATATATGGACATAAAACTATTCCGCCAATCAGATTTTACCTATGTACATAAATAATTATCTACAAACATTTATATTTGTTAAAGCTTACAGCCACACAAGTTCTGCCAATTTTTTTATTTGATACCATAAATGTTATATACCATCATTTTCTACCTATAGGTTTTGTTCAATCTCTCTTGAAGACCGGGGTAAGGGGTGATAACTCTGGGTAGATGCTGACTTAGTCATACAATCAAATCAGACTTTGGAAACACCTCTATAAAATGAACTAATGTTGGGAATGAATAATGTCATTTCATTCAATATTTTTCATTCGAAAATTCAGTCCTTCTATTTAGTACTGATGGATTTCATTTAGTTTTGCAGTAAAAGAACACTGAATCAAGTAGTAGACAATCCGCTAATGGTAAAGCCTTCATCTGCAGTCAGGCAAAAAAGTTTTTAAGTTTAAATAAATGCTGCCAACAAACTTTTGAATGTTATGTAGCTACTGACTTTTATCTGACACTCCTGGCCCGAGTTTCACAATCATTCACTCAATTGAGTGTACACTCAACTCAAATATTCCAATTTTTCTCACATCAATATTTTAAAAATTTTAAGTTTTCCAAGACGATGTTTTATTTTGTTCAACAAACCTACACTAAACAATTTAAATATAACATTAGATAGTCAATTTTGACTGTGTAATGTCTTAAAAATTGAAATTCAAATATCACCTAATTTGAGCTGAGTGTATACTCAATTGAATGAACGATTATGAAACTGGGGCCGGGTAGATAAATCAGGACATTTTGAACACAGATAGAACTGCGAAAGTGGATTACTTTATGTAGACTGTGAAAGACCCATGATATTATTACAAAACTAACTAATATTTACAGTAAATACTATATTTTGATCTATTTCTCTATGTGTTTGACAGCTTTAGTAAGACTTAGGCTTGTATGGTTGCATTTTAATTCTTGCACTTTAATGCATCAGCCAGATCACACAAAGCTCCTTTGATGTGACCTTGAGCGGCAAAGTGTATATTATATGTTAAATATGTAATATCATACATTCTTAAATCACATGATCTAACAGTTTAATATAAAAATGAAATTATACCAAGAAAACATGAAAAGTAATAATGCCATAAGTCAGTAACAGATTAGGTAGTGCATGAAGTACCGGTAAATGTATTAATACCTGAATGAAATCTTTACAGTATCATCTTTGGGAAAAAAAGTGTGTTTACCATAAATTGTTATAATTTGGGAATTGGGCTTATTTTTGGTCCCAAATTAAGCAAATGACTGTAAATTCTTGATTTCTGAATCAAATTTTACTGTTAAAGAAAACTCTGACCAAAAGTTACGATTATTTTATAGATATTTTATAGAGGTGATTTTAAAGTCTGATTCTAATACCATTGTAAAAATAACGTGATACCTTTCATTAAATTAAACTTCTACAGACCAAATAAAATGTTCTATAAATGAAAGCACATGGAATGTACCAATTAATATAAATAGTTAGTGAACACTTTCACATCCCCAAACTTTAATTAATGAATCCGTAATAAATAAGATAATTTTTTTTTTTTTTCAATTTCTAGATTTTCATCATCAATAAGTTAAAATTCTAATAAATATTTATTCACATGTTACAATAACATCACAAAGATTAATCTTGTTCAGCTTTTTGTAACACAAAATCAGTCATTACGGGTAAGCTCTGTCAATTGAAAAATAAACAAGAATTCCACAGATTTAAAGTCTCGCCTGATTAGTTTTTGATTGAGGAAAAAATACATTACTTTAACATAAACTTTCACATTTCGACACACTGCTGCCACCAACACTGGAAAAGTAACACCTAAGTCTTGCCTTATGGCACTGCCAGGCTCAACAAAAACTGAGATTTTAGTTATTGCTTCAATAAGTTTAAGTAGATGCCAACATGTTACGGCTCATAAATGGTATTTTTTAAAGTCAATAAGTTAGGGAAGGGGTAAAGTGGTAAAATATTCATAAATATGAGTTAAAATGAGAAAGTGGAGTATTCAATACTCTATTTGGTGATTTTCCACTAATTCAGAGCGGGAAGGCAAACAGTATCTATAATTGCAAGATGCAATGCTTCACTTTTAAATATGAACTAAATTCTACATTCAGAGTTTGATCAACATAAAATTTATCATAAAGATATAATAAAAAAACTGGATTATTTCCTCTTTCCATTTCGATTTCTGAATAGAGTAAATTTAACTGAACACAATTGTTCATGCACCAAGCAAGCATATCTGGTGAGTTGAATAATAATAAAGAATATATCAAAATATTTCAGTTCACTAAAAATATACAGGTAAAAATAGTGATTTGCAAAGCATGGCAATATAAAAATTGAATACAGGTGTCACAAAATGAGGTAGGTCATAACTCAAAGGTCAAAAGATTGTATAAAAAAGAAAAGATGAAAATCTAGAAATGTTTGTCTTAATTAAACACAATTTGAGTTGTGGATTAAAATTTTAGATTGATTTAAGGAAAAATACCATTTTATGGTAAGCCATTTTTTATAAGGGAGAAAAGAAACAAGTTGCTCATTATCAAAACTACTGGGCCTCATAAATGTACCATGTAATCTCCTTTAAGGTCTATTTGACTGACATTACTGCTTGTAATTAATACAGAAAATAATGTTTCTATTACAAAAAAAAGAGATCTCTATTTTAATTTAAACACCCCAACCTTTTTTCAGATGAGCTTTATTTTTTTTAAATTTTTGTTTTGTTTTGGTTGGTTTTTTTCTTACCCTACAAAGAGGAATTGTGCTGAAAATTATTATTATCAATCAGAATTCTATAGAACAAATGTACTTAACAATTTTGCAATGTTAGAAAAAGTTCTTTTTGATTTGCCCTCACGTTATAATCTAGAAATCACCAAGGGACAGACGGACAGATGGATGGGCAAGTGGATGGGTGCCAACACATAATGTTAAGGGATATCACATGCTACATGGGTATTTGGCAGGTATATTATCCTACAAGTATTGCACTTATTTATCAATTAAATATACTTAATATTTTAATGATCAAGTTCAATCTGACTTTTAACCTTTAACCTTTTAACCTTTGACCCCTATACTACCACTGGTGGTTTAAATATCTATTGTATATTTATTATTCTTGTGTTTATATGTCAGTGGGGTTATAGTGCATCTCTGTATCAGTGTTTATAATGGTCTAGAGTTATTCTGACCAACTACAAAGTCTGGTAAAGCCACCTTTTAAAACTTTTTAAAAAAATTTATGGCACAAAATTGGTAGCAAAGTTTGTAGCATTAAAATGCAAAAATTCCTGTTTTGCTTTGCAATTTGATAATGTTTAGTTTTGTTTAATAAATATTACATATTTGATAATTCATAATGAGCTGAATAAACAATTTATATTGTCGTTAAAGCATAGTTAGAATAATAGGCAATATAGCTCAATAAAGGAACTTCAATGTTTTCATCCATTAGTTTTCAACCATTAAGCTGTGAAGTTTCCCAAAATTGAAAAGATTTTCTTACCAAATTTTTTTTCTTCCAAATTTCACCTAAAAGTTGATTTTAACAAAAAAAATCATAAACTCACTGCCAATTTAAAGTGTGATAATAATGAATGACCCATCCGATAATGAAAGGTAAAGAACTAATTAGTTTCTCAAATACATGTACCGTATACAACAGTTAAAGGTCAAAGGTCAGACTGAACTTGATTTTACACCAATCACAGCACCCTAAATAAATTATAAATAAACATGGATAAGTTTGTTAGTTATGGACTTTCTTGCTTTAATTTCTTGATTGTATTCTTCAAAGCTTGTCTTTTATTACAAAACCAAACACGGATTACTTCTCTGTCATAATTTAATTTTTCTGCTAATTCTGTCATTTCAGCACCTGAAAGTCATCATAAAAACAGAAATGCAATTAACTTTCTATTTATAATAGAAACTTTGAGTTGAACATATCAAATCTATTTTAACCCTTTGAAATTTTTTGCATGTCATATTAGAACTTAATTATAATTTTTCAACTTCCATTGTGTAAAATTAGAACTTTGGGTTTCCATAGAAACCTTTTTTGTAATAATACTAAGCTGTGATACACTTTATATAAATTTCATAGCATTTCAGAACAAATGTAGCTAGGTAATGGAAAACTGACATCCCCATCAGACGGTTTTTCTTTGATTAAATTTGGTTTTCCCACAAAAAAAGTTGATCAACAAAGAATATTAATATTTTTTCCACTTTTACTAAAACAAACAGTTTTGGGATGGTTGATAAAAACCATCATTAGCTTTCAACAAGAAAACTCAAAAACATTTGTCAGACTAAGATCAGGCTAGTTGAGGTTGAATTCTAGACAGTGAGAGAGTTTGAAATCTTTGAGCCAGCACTTCAGTTCACCTGGTCATGAGGCCCTTACAAATTCAAGAACAGAGTACTAGGTTATTATATAATGCTTGAAATACTGAGAAAACAAGTTCCTTTCCTATACTGACAACTGTTCACGGTTAGCTCTGGCTCTAAATATTTTGTCACCAATGATTTCTGACAGAAGCCTGACAACACCTTAACTCTAGGGGCCTCGGTGGACGAGTGGTCTAAGGCGCACTGATGGATCACAGCGCCTCTCACCCCCTGGGTTCGAATCCCACTCGGGACAGATCTTAGTGTGAGAAAGTTTGTAATTTCTCTAGCTGAAGGTCGCTGGTTTTCTTTGGGCACTCCGGTTTCCTCCACCATCCCAGAACTGACCGCCTTGAAATAAGTGAAAGATTCTTGACTGGGGCTTAAAACTCCATTACTCCACTCCACTTTAACTCTTATCTTTTATTTGAATTGACACAAACTTTCATATCACCAAAATAATGGACAGAAATTAAATTATGTCACCAAACATTTTAAAAAAAAAAAAAAACCACAATTAGTGACATTGGTAATGCCAAGAGCTAACTAAGCTGTTTTTCTCTGGCGTGAGCAGTCAGACTACCATTAATGTCGAGCCATGCAGCTACATTTAAACAAAGTAAAACTGAAAATAAAATTACCTAAAAATACAGCAAATAAATCATACAATTTATAATAATAAACAAAATAATTAAAAATAATAAATAATTAGCAAAATCTAGCATTTCCTGCAATACACAATACTGTAACTGATAGTTAAAACAAGAGACAAATTTTAAATTAAAAAAAAGACAAATCTGAAAGAAAAAATATGGCATAAATCTGAAATTAAAAATAAAGCAAATTATGAACTAAATATAACACCATGATTACACTTTGTTCTCACAAGATGTTGGCTCTTTAAAAAGGCATATTTTTTTCACAGCATTTCAATATCTGTTGCATCTAGTGAGGATATGATATGTTGATAAGCAATCATTACAGCTAGAGGTTTAAGTATTCCTGTCAGATTTAATTAGGCATTATCACCAATACAAAAAATGTCTAAAACTGAAAGCCTTCAATCTCACTTGAGTGGATGCTATCTCACCACTTGATGTCACTTGAGTGATGTCATCTAACCACTTGATGTCACTTGAGCAGATGTCATCTCACACTTAATGTCACATAAGTAAATGTTATCTCACAGCTACATGTCATTTGGCTGAATGTCATCTCACAACTAGATGTCTCTTGGGTGAATGTCATCTCAAAAATAAATGTTGCTTGGGTGAATGTCATCTCAAAAATAAATGTTGCTTGGGTGAATGTCATCTCAAAAATAAATGTTGCTTGGGTGAATGTCATCTCAAAAATAAATGTTGCTTGGGTGAATGTCATCTCAAAAATAAATGTTGCTTGGGTGAATGTCATCTCAAAACTAAATGTTGCTTGGGTGAATGTCATCTCACAACTAGATGTCTCTTGGGTAAATGTCGTCTCACTTGAATTGATGTCAGCTCACCACATGATGACACTTGATTGGATGTTATCTCATCTCTTGATGCCACTTGAGTTGATGCTATCTCACAAACTGATGTCACTTGAGTGGATGCTATCTCACCAATTGATGTTAATGGAGTTGATGTCATATCACATCTAGATGTAACTTCTTTAGATGTCATCTCACCACAAGATGTCACTAGAGTGACTGTCATCTCACAAGATGTCACTTGAGTAGCTGTAACCTCCAAGCAACACTGGATGAAACTTAAAATTCATCTCACTACTAGATGTCACCTAAATGAATGTCCCATTAGTTCTAGATGTCACTTGAGTGGATGTTACCTCATTACTATATATCACCTGAATGAATAGTTTCATTCCATCATAAAGTGTCAACAGAATAAATATTATTCCTACTCTAGATGTCATTTGTGTAAATGCCATGTCAAAATTAGATCTCCCTTGAAAAAATGTCATCTCACAACTGGATGTTACTTGAGTGGATGCTATCTCATATTAGATGTCTCTTAAAAATGTCATCTAACAACTAGATGTCAATTGAGTGGATATCATCTCATAACAAGATGTCATTTAAATTTCCTCACACAACTAGATGTCAGTTGAATGTCCTCACACTACATGTCACTTGAGTGGATGTCATCTCACAACTAGATGTCATTTGAATGTCATCTCACTACTAGATGTCATTTGAGTGGATATCATCTCATAACAAGATGTCATTTAAATTTCCTCACACAACTAGATGTCAGTTGAATGTCCTCACACTACATGTCACTTGAGTGGATGTCATCTCACAACTAGATGTCACTTGAATGTCATCTCACTACTAGATGTCATTTGAGTGGATATCATCTCATAACAAGATGTCATTTAAATTTCCTCACACAACTAGATGTCAGTTGAATGTCCTCACACTACATGTCACTTGAGTGGATGTCATCTCACAACTAGATGTCACTTGAATGTCATCTCACAACTAGATGTCACTTGAATGTCATCTCACAACTAGATGTCACTTGAATGTCATCTCACAACTAGATGTCATTTGAGTGTAAATCATCCCACCACTAGATGCAATAGATTATATTATACCTGAAGGGTGAGTGCTTCTCTCGAAGAACTGGTTAAGAACTTCTAAAGCTTGTGGTGTGAACGAAGTTCGACGTTTTCTCTTTTTAGATGGTTCACTACCTATGAACTCCGTTAAATTGTGAATGCCATTTTTATATCGTTCTTCTGCCTCAAGCATCCATCTTTCTAAAACCGGTTTAATTTTCTGAGCACTCTTGGGTGTTATATCTAACTTTTCAAACCTATGATAAAAAAATTGAAATAAGTGTAAATAAAGACAAGTAAATAGTACCTGATGGGTGTGTGGTTGTTTCAAAGTACTGGTTAAGAAAGTCTAAAGCCTGTGGTTGAAATGATGTCCGGCGTTTTCTTTGTTTCGGCATATCACTACCCATAAAGTCTGTAAGATTTTGTATTCCACTTTTATATCTATCTTCAGCTTCCTGCATCCATTTTTCGAGGACTGGTTTAATTTTCTGAGCACTCTTTGGTGTTATATCTAGCTTTTCAAACCTATGAGTAACAAAATTTCCACATTCAAAAAAAAAAAATTCAGACATGGAGGTGCTCATAAAAAGGAAGGACTAACAACATCAACAATATTTAGCATCAATTAGTTAAGAGTATAAGAACAATTTAAATTTTAATAACTAATGGTTTGAGCTATTGCTCACCCACTCACTTTGAAGGAAATCCTGAGGTTTTTTCCTGGTCCGACCCTACATTTTCCCTCTTTTCTAATACAACAACTTTCTATATTTCAATAGGTATTTTTGTGAATGTACCTTATATTGGGACAGCACTAGCATTGTGCTTAGAGGTATGTGCAAAGAGGATTTTTAAGCTTTCAAATCCTACCCTAAAATAGAGTGACCGTTTTTAAGTTCTCTAAAAGACCTAAAATTCCTAAATGTCAAATGCTTGGTTAAAGAACAGCCACAACCTATTTTTAGGTCTTGGTCGGACCTAGCCTGCATGTCTATACCAATCACTATTTTGAAACAAACTATTACTATAGATTTGGTAAATTAACACATGAAAACTTACACTCTATCCAGTCATCTGGAGGGGAGCCTACTAGTGTAGACAATGCTTCTGAACCTGCATCAGAAGAAACTGGTGATGATGTAGCTGGTGTAAAATTGGTACTGTGGTGTCTAATGGAAGGGAACACTATCATATCAGTAGCAAGAATGAAGATTTATAACAAACTGGGCATTAAAAAATACCTGTATTGTTATAAAAATAAACAATGGATTGATTTTTCCTGAAATAGCTCACCAGTTCAATGCCTAAGGAAAGTAAATCTCAAAATCTGGTTGAACGGAGAAGAAGGTCATATAAATAACCCAAATGTCTGATAAGATATACCCACTAACAAGCTGAATTGAATAGGTCAAGATAATGCAATTAGGCTGACTCTTTATGGATGTGTTGCAGTTAATATATCTATATCATTACATATTCATTTATATTTGAATTTTTCATTTAAAAAATTATTTTAGTTGCCAAAATATTACACAAATGCTTCTATCTCTGATAAGAAATCCCATTAGCAAATCATAAACAGGGTGTAATGCATCTATTCTGTTCAATTCTTTATGATCTAAATGAAAATCAGATTCAATGCAAAAAAAAAAATCTTGTAATAATGCCACTTGATCAGTTTGCCATCTCACTCATCTTTACAAATTCTAAATTCCCAAAATTAATTTCCTTTAATTTTTCTTTATTATATAAAGTCTTCCTAAATTATCATGAAATCCCCTTTATAATGCATTGTGATAGGCACATCAGAGTCAGGCAGATCCTAGTGTGACAAAGTTTGTCTGCAGAAGACTGATGGTTTTCTTTGGGCACTCCAGTTTCCTCCACAATCTCAAAATGACCACCTTGATATAAGTGAAAGAATCTTGACTGGAGTGTTAAAAAAAAAAAAAAAAACATCACACATCCCACTAAGGCAGATCCTAGTGTGACCAAGTTTGCTTGCCAAATATTTTTCTGTGTATTCCAGTTTCCTCCACCATCTCAAAACTGACTGCCTGGACAGCGAAAGAATCTTGACTGGTTGGAAAAAACATCATTATTCCACTTCTTTATAATTCCAACATGTATAACTATAAATCCTTTCAAGATAAATATTTGTACCTTAAAACAGCATAATCAAAAATCAAATAATCAAAAAGATGCTATTGTCAAGCCCTGTAAATTATCATGACCTCAAAAAGAGACAGGTTTTCTTATAATTACATACCTACAAATAGCAGATTGACTGTATGCTGGCCCCTCTGTGGCACTTAGTGCCTGACCTACTTGTGTTTGCGTTAAACCCAGTGATAACCGTCGGATTTTAAACTGTTTGGCAAATTCTTTTATTTCATCTAAGTTTATTCCATCTACTGTCGTACTCTCTGTAGAATTTCCAACAGTGTCTGTAATTAATGATAATAATGTTTGATTAAATATGGATTTATGCCCAAAGCAAGATTATTTTACTTACATCAAGATGTAGCCAGCTATTTGAGAAATTGCGGAAATGTTTACCTTTGCAATATGTTTATGGCAATAGGCTGTGGGGGTATTTTATCATGCCTGTCTGGTGCAACAGTTTTAGGTCTCATCCAAGGGACCCAAGATAATCTAACTTTTATCAAGATGTCTCCTGCTGTATGAGAAATTCCAAAAACCTATATCTTATCAATGTGGAAGTATTTTAACATGCCTGTGAGATCTTGGGTCTTATTCAAAAGGGACTAAGATTACTTCACTTACTGTAGAATCATTAATATTCGTTGGGTTAAAATTTCATGGTTTTGCATTTTTAAAAAATTTTATTCTGTAAATAAACGGAATCCTTTGACTGGTTGGTCAGTGTTTTACGATGTTAATTATGAGCTTGGAGCATGCGCACAGATGTACGGAAAACCCTAGAATCGAAGGTGAAACATGACAGATTGCATTAATTGTCCTTCATTAATATCCAGATTTATTTGAAATGGTGTTATGTTTTCCTTACTAAGTCACAAATGACAAATTCAACAAAGTTCTGTGTTTAATTTATCGTATTCACCGTTTTGAAAGTTGCGTTTAAATGACCCGGATTTTGATGACGTAACCATGTTCTAATATTAGATCCCAAATGCTGCATTTCGCTGGGTAAATACTGTAATTTCTGTATTTATTCGAGCTTTTATCGTTGAATCAAATGTAACATTGTTCATTAGGAACATCATTTATTAGATTAGCACCATTTTAATTTTTTCTTTGGAAAACTTAATGCAGCTTTAATAAGAATATAATACAAAAACTATCCTTTTTAATCCCCAAACACTTGAAACTTATTACCGTATATCAAAAACTTTTACATGCAGAAGAGAAGAAGAGGGTGACACTCAGTTCAGAGATAACTCATACAAGCTAATAACGAACTACTTACTTGGCAGCAGCTGACTAACATTTGGTGGTAAACCGTCCGTCAAACTTTGAACAGGAAGCCTGGGTGTAGATTGTGTAGGTGGAGTTGGCTGTACTGGCGATGATGATGATTGATTGGAATGTGCATGACGAAGTGATGACTGTAATGATGACTGAAGACTGGCAGTGAGATTGTTTCCATGGTTACTATGATTTGTGGAATTGTGGGATATATTGTTATGTGTGGCAGATGATTGCTGGGAAGTACTAACTGAGGTAGCTGCCTGAGTAAGAGACAGTGGATTGAGAACCTGTAAAACAGATAAAATTAACATGTTAATCAAAGTACTGATGTAGCTGCCTAAGTATGAGACAGTGGACAAAAATATATAAATGTAAGTAACACATATAACTGAAAGTAATGAAAGACTGTTAACCTCTAAATAAACAAAGAGCAAATTAAACAGAAAGAATAATAAGTTGACCTTTAAATGTAAGATCTCGAATTTTATATCAGAATGGTCACCATATCAATTCCTACAATATTCCACCACTGCGGTAGCTCAGTCAGTAGAGTGCTCGCTCCGTAAGTGGGAGATAATGGGTTCAAACCCCGGCCAGGTCTGACCCAAGACTTGAAAGTGGGTAGTGACTGTTCTTTTGCAAAGCACTTGGCATTACAAAATGAAAGTCACGGTTCTTTCTGATGGGAACTTAAAAAAAACAAGGTCCCGTGTCACAGCGTGGCACGATAAAGAACCCTGCCGTATAATGCCATAAGCACGGGCAAAATTTCTGAGAAGATTTTTTAAGATTTTTGCACCCCTAGGTCACAGTGACTTACTTTTGGTAGGCATGGCAATGCCATGAACAAATCTGAATTGCACTGGCCCATATATGCTTCTGACCAAGTATCAGGTGCAGCAGCTTTGGAGGAGAAGTCGAAAATATGTGTTAACAACACAGGCACACACGCACGCACACATGCATGCACCCACGCATGCATGCACACACGCATATACACACGCCCCGTCATGCCATAAGCTCACATGACCTTTCGGTCAGGTGAGCTTAAAACAAAGCTCAGGTTTATTCAATGGTGAAAACTATTTAACT
This sequence comes from Tegillarca granosa, assembly GCA_029721355.1. NCBI lineage: Eukaryota > Metazoa > Mollusca > Bivalvia > Arcoida > Arcidae > Tegillarca > Tegillarca granosa. Next base: position 9,890,805 of record CM056608.1, read on the forward strand.
TAATTTTTCCAAAATTTCTTAGTTGGTCTTTAAAGCCAAATTTATTATTTTTTGATAACAAACCTGCGGACCTAGAGCCAAGACCTGATTCTGGGCACCAGATGTCAGCACTTGTGTTAATGCACTAATCTGACTGGCTAAATTATGAGTACTTGATTGGTTGGTATGATTTGAATTGTTTGTAGAGCCTTGAGTACCTATAAATAGAACACAAGCAATAAAATGTTATTAGATTTTGTAAAAAGTGAAAATAAAACATCATATTAGGTTTTGTAAAAAGGAAAAATAAAACATATTAGATTCTGTAAAAAGTGAAAATAACACATCATATTAAACTTTGTAAAAAGTGAAAATAACAAATTAATTTTCAATAAATGACTGGAAAATTCTGTTTTTCTGATTTAAGGTCATATGACAGCATGTAAAAAGATGATAAAATCTATGCAAAAAATAGTTGATTTCATAGTGCCGGCTGTTTAATTCCCCGAAGCCTATCTTACATTTATGCCCTTAAATAGAGATGAGCCTAAAAACATGTGTTGATTTGGCTATACAAGGAATATTACCGGTATATTGTTAACAAGCCATTAACTTGTTGCACGTCTAGCAAAATATGAAAGTAAATCCGATTAAATTGATCGCACTTCTAGGCATGACCAAGAACCATTACTAACTATGTAAAAATGACTGCTTGTCAGTGTTGTCTTCATGCTTTTGTTGTTCATAATTTTCAGAGAAAATAGGTTCCTCTTTTTAATTTTTTTTAAAATTTTCAACTCTCTTCAATAAACTGTTTTATTTTGTATTTCAAATTTGAATTTTCAAAAACAACCTTAAAACACAAAATCAAAAATGACATAAGCCTTAATCGAAAGCTTCATTGTCAAGTGGTAGCATTCTTGCATACTAAATAAGTGCAACAGGGTTTGAATTCGCAAAAGTCATTACTTTTTCTTTTTAATATTGAACAAGAAAACTAACTCTTAAAATAAATTGTTATTAATCAGGATGAATTTTTAGACAAAACAAAAGAAAATTGTCATGCAATATCAAGCATTAATCCAGAGATTGTGCAACAAGATATGGTCAGTTTAATCAAAATTTTATAATAAGTAAATATAGTTTACTCACCAGAATTTATATTTAAGTTTAAGGGTTGTGCTAAAGGTTGTGTTAGACCTGGAATACTGGCTAGATTTGTGGCTATTATCTGACCATTTGATGTGGTTAGTAACTGTATCTGTTGGTTACCACCTGTTGCCAAGGATACCGGAATACTGATAAACTGTTGAGTACCATTACCTTATAATAAATAAAATAAATTTAAAATATTTAAACCCAGGATAAAAATATGAAAAAAAAAATTTAAAATTAAATTTAAAAATAATTTGCTATAAAAAATAATGAACCTAGAGGATTAACCTGACACCAGGTTTAGTTCTGCAATACCCTATGTCTATATACTAGCAAATGTTCTGAAAATACCTTCATTTTCTTAATAACCTATTATGGACCTCTCCCAAAGGAACATTTTTCCTTTAGTGTTTTCTGAAGATTTATAGTGACAAAACAGAAACATGATCAAATGTCTTTGTTTTCCAATCTCAGCAAAAATTAATTTTTAAATTAACTACATGTATTAATTTTATTCAACATCATAAATTTTCAACAGCAATCAAATGTCTTTGTTTTCCAATCTGAGCAAAAAGTAATTTTTAAATTAATTACATATATTTAAGCAACATCATATATTTTCAACAGCATTTAAATTTTAAAAAAAAATTTAAAAAAAAATAAAAATAGAGTAATTATGGTTAATTTGATTAATTTTTCTGGCTTTAAAAAACTCATTTAAAATGTTTTTTCGAGGACTTTATGGCCTTTTTTCATTTTTTTTATGTGTGAACAAGTTATTCAGAATTTGGAATCTAAATTCATTGATTGCTACTCATCAAAGATCAAAGATCAATACAACCAAACAGCAACAATAAAACAGTGCCACCAGAACAAAGTAACTTGATTTGGTTTGCCAGGGGCCACACGAGGGACCATACTTGGATGTCAGGGGACTATACCAAGTATCGTCCTGTTGCAATGCTTTGTCAAAGACAGATGATTTCTACATAAAATAGTATTTAATATGTAATTATCCAATGATTATTCAACAAATTACCATGTGATGTACTAAAATCTTAAGTTTTATTTATTGGCATAAATTTGTGAATAGGTTTCCATTAAAACACATAATAATGAGATCCAACAAAGAAATGCGAATTCACAGAATCAATATTCAAATTGGCAAATATAAAATTCAACACCAAAATAAGACAAAATGAACAGCTGTAAAGGTGAACAAAGAGTGATGCATATAAGACAGTGTAATGACTCTTTACGAAATAGAACAATATACTGACCTGTTGATACTGGAATAAGTAACTGTTGTACTGGCAGAGACGGCGTTCCAGCTTGACCTGCCGCAGCAGCAGCCTGTAATGACTGCCCTGTCAGGAAAAACTGTGGTGCTGCCACCTGTGGCTGACCAAATAGTTGTGAAGGACTAGATAAAGATGTGATTGCACCTGAAATTATTTTGTGAAATATGATTAACATAATTCCGATATTCATTGTTAATCAAAGCACTGAAAGTAATGAAAGTTATCTCAAATGGAGTTGAGTTACAGTGCTCTTTGCTTCAATCAAGTTTTTTTTACTAATACAGAGGTGGAGAATGAAGGAAGGAAACTGGAGTGCTCAAAGGAATCAACTTTCAGCCAACAGATACAAATTTCTAAAACTAGGATTAGGGTTTGAACTTGAGTACTAGAGATCAATAAAAGCTGTAATTACAAATATCCAATGCGACGTAAAAACAACATTCAACCAATCAAAGACCATTGAAATTTAAAACATGGTAAAGCTTCTTTTATGTTTTTTATACTTGATGACTTTCAACCCAGAATGGCTTTGTATGTACATATAAGGAAATATAACCAATCACTGATAATCACTAATTTTCCATTTCAGGCAATTCAACCCCCCCCCCCCCCCCTCCCAAAAAAAAAAAAATAAATAAAAAGCAAAAACAAAATTTAAAAAAAAAAAAAATCATCACAAAGAGATTTGCATATTACAATCTCAGCAAAAAAAGTAAAGTACATGTACGGTAATTGTGTTTTATGCCCTAGTCAAAATTCTTTGATTTTGATTTATACCCAGGTGGTCAGTTCTGGGATGGTGGAGGAAACTGGAGTAACTAATGACAACCACAAACCTTGGCAAGTGAACAGACAAACCTTCACACAATAGTATCTGCCTAAGTGGGATTAAGTCGGTGAGAGGCACCATGGTTTTGATCACTTGACCACCAAGGCCCTCTTGTTAAAAAAAAATTGCAGTTTTGTTGATATTCAGAATTCTAACCAAAAAGCTTGCTCTGACAATGAGGAAAATTCCACTATGAATGGTTTTTTTTCCTTTTCTGATATATACAAAAAAGTCATTACCATTGGTGTCAGATTTTGAATCCGCTGAGCCATGACCATGTGAACTTGGAGGATCATTGACTGATGGAACATGTGGCATAAATAAATGATCTGCAAGACTACCTAACCCGGCACTATTTGCCATGGAAACTGTAGGCATGGAGATGGTAGGCATGGTAAACACTGATGATACTGTTGCCAATGGTGATTGTGTACTTGTTGCTGATAGCATAACATCCTGTAATATATAATAAGTATGAATAAAGCATAGCAATTGTACTGAAAGATTCAAGTTATATATCACCGGTATGCATACCTGTTGATACCATTTTTTCTAAATTAACAGATTCTGAGGGCCAAAAATATTTAACTGGTCCCAAGACCAATTTCATACAAATTTTAAACTTTTATTTTTTTCCCAAAAAGCAGATAATATTATTAAACACATTAAAAAATGGCAACTTTCTAAGAAACAGAAATGCCAGTAAATGAATTTACTGCTCCAAGACAACCGGATTTTCTTTTTTTCTTTTTTGTAACATTAATACACAATGAGTAAATATAAGTATGAAACCCCTTTCAATATGAAACACTTGCCTGTTTAGAACACCTGTCTGATTAGAATATCTGTCAGTATAAACATCAGAATGATAAACATGTCAGTATAAACATCCATCAATATAAAATCCCTGTCAATAAAAAGCACCTGTCAGTATAGAACACCTGTATACACACTTACAAAAAATAAAACACCTGTGTATATAAATATTTAGAACACCAGTCAGTTAAAACTGTAGGTAAAAACACCTGTCACTGGTCAGTATGAAACACCTGTCATTGGTCAGTATGAAACACCTGTCACTGGTCAGTATGAACACCTGTCACTGGTCAATATGAAAACCTGTCACTGATCAGTATGAAACACCTGTCATTGGTCAGTATGAAACACCTGTCATTGGTCAGTAAGAAACACCTGTCATTGGTCAGTATGAAACACCTGTCATTGGTCAGTAAGAAACAACTGTCATTGGTCAGTATGAAACACCTGTCATTGGTCAGTATGAAACACCTGTCATCGGTCAGTAAGAAACACCTGTCAATTGTCAGTATGAAACACCTGTCACTGATCAGTATGAAACACCTGTCATTGGTCAGTATGAAACACCTGTCATTGGTCAGTAAGAAACACCTGTCATTGGTCAGTATGAAACACCTGTCATTGGTCAGTAAGAAACACCTGTCAATTGTCAGTATGAAACACCTGTCACTGATCAGTATGAAACACCTGTCATTGGTCAGTATGAAACACCTGTCATTGGTCAGTAAGAAACACCTGTCATTGGTCAGTATGAAACACCTGTCATTGGTCAGTAAGAAACACCTGTCAGTATGTATACTGAGCAATCATATATATTTTTTAATTTGGATATAATTAAAACTGAATTAAAAGTTTATTCCAAATTATTAATGATTTTCTCCCCCTGTTTTTTTGTATTTGGAAAATCTCATCTCAAATCTACTTTCCAAACATGCCTGTACATTTTATTTTTGAGCTGAGACAAGTTTTAAGTTGTTTTTTTTTTATTTTGTGCAGAACTTCATATTGCATCAAAACTTGACTCCCCCAACCTTCTCCCTTTTCTTTTGTAATACAAACTGTATTTACAGTAAATGTCAAGATGAAAAAACAGACTCTATTTAAACTTAGCCTTTGATATAAATTCAATTTTAATTGTAAATCTTTATCTAACTACCCATATGATCATCCAATCTACCATCTTTCAAAAACCTCAGGAGTCTTCTAAACTACCTCACACCTCTTTTAAAAAACTTAACCCTCTTTTAAAGAACCTTTCTCCTCTTTAAAGAACCTTTCTTCTCTTTTAAAGAACTTACCCTTCTAAAGAACTTCAACCCTCTATAAAAGAACCTCTGTCAGACACACTTCTAAAGAACTTCAAACCTCTTTTAATGAAACTCATGCCTTTACTAACAAACTTTACCCCTCTACTAACAAACCTTGCCACTCTTCTAAAGAACCTCACCAAATTAAGCAAGGATCCAGATTCCATCCCATTCACCCCTTTTAAGAAAATCATCAATTTATTCTATTCTTCTTTGAGAAAAAAGCTGACTAGGTGTAAAACATCAATTCTCAACTCAAGTCCATCCTTGTTTGAAAAAAAAATCACTTGAATAATGTACCGAACCCTTCCCAACATTTCCTTTAAAAATACTTTCATATTTTTTGAAAGGTGATTATATTCCATCTTTTGCACTCTTCATTGCAAAATCGATAAAAAAATTATTTTACCAAGTTGCTCCCAGCCCACCCTTTTCAATCAACCTCCGTGAGAAAATTGACAATAAATTATGACAACATAAAGTGATTTAATTCTTGTTTAACTGTGATAACAGAGACAAATCTATAATTTTTGAATTCACACTGATGATTTATGCACAATGCACATCAGCAGAATAATGAAAATCTAATATAAAGCCTTTTATTTTTTTCTATACAATCCAATGATAAATAATTAAGTTTGGATATTTACGAGAGAAAATCAATAATTTTTATTATAATCCCACTTTTTATTTCCCTGCTGCATTTCAAGTTCATTCTATTTCTATCTCCCATTTATTATAATGGATTAACACACTTAGTGTTTTTTCAATGGCCATTAACAAGCTTTCTAAACAGAATGCATTTTCTCTGTTTCCTTTCCTGTAGATCGAGTCAAGTGAGATCACATGATATTACCCGTCGATCGATAATGCGAGTTTTCAATTGAAGCCAAGTTCCATCATGTAATACACTTTGTACAACCGGAATGCAAAAAAAAATATTGCGAGTCTTTGTCAGGTCAGACATTGATTTCTGTTTTTAATACATGTCGCTAAAGAAAGATTTGTTTTGCTGCAATAAATCTGTCCAACTGATGGCTCATCTGATTAATCTTGAACATAAAATATTATCCATTGTTTCACCCTGATATAGTTATAATGGCTTCATCCAGTTCTAATAAATTTTACTGTTAATTGGGTATAGAGGGGGAGAGAGTCTGACTGTCTGTTTTCAAATAAAAGGATTACTGTTGCATTAATTGTTGCAAAAATTCTCTAACAATAAATGCCATTGTTACTATAACAACTAAAAAGGGAATTCCTGTGTAAAGGAATTTTCTTAGAAAAGTAAATAGTATACCAATACAATTTATACAATTATGGAAAAAAAAATGTGTTGTAACTATGGTAACAAATGTATTTACATGTAGAATTCAGAAAATTCCAGTGTAAAGGAATTTTCCAGAGTTAAAAAAAATATGTAATTTTTTTTTAACTTATTAAATTTATGAGAAAATTATTCTTGTTACTATGGTAACTAATGCATTATTTATAGATCTCATACTTCCTAAAACAGGAAAAGAATATTTTGGATTAATCATGTTTAACACCAGTCAGTATTTTTTCACTTATATCAAGACAGTCATTTCTGATATGGTGGAGAAAACGAGAGTGCCCTGAGCAAACCACCAACCTTCAAGGGAACTGTCAAACTTTCTCACATCAGGACCTGCCAAAAGGGGATTAAAACCTTGGGGGTAGTAAAAGGAGCCATGACTGGTAAATACACACTTGGAACACTCTATTAGGCCCCTATGTAACAGGTGAAAGTGCAAGATAAAAGGCATTTTCTTTTTATAAGTCACAAGACGAGACAAACATGTGTAAACTTATTGCACAATTTTTTAATGTAACCATGGAAATCAACAATATCAATGAAGGGTAGATAATTCCTCTTATTTTTTCACTGATATTGAGACGGTCAGTTCTAGAATGATGGAGGAAACAGGAGTGCCTAATAAAACCCATAAACCTTTACAAACAAACTGACAAACAAACTTTCTTACATTGTTATCTGTCCCTAAACTACACAGTAAGAGGTGCTGTTATCCGTAGATGAGTGCTTTAGACCAATCGGCCACTATTTTACAAAATTCTCGCTCTTAACAGATCTGCCTCTAAGAATGCTGTTTTGTAATATTGCTAAGTCCATTAATAAAGATCTTTTAAAAATCATATCAAAAATTCGAGTCACAGGTTGTCATAAAATTTTTTTCCAAATTTATTATTATTTTCAAACTGAATTTAAAAAAATGATTACAACTACTTATTTTCAAGTTTAAAAAAAAGAAAACTTTTTTATTAGTTGTATATAGTTCAGTGTATTCCATTTCCATAATAAGCAATGATTTTTCCATTAAGAAATTATTTCAACATAAAAAACTTATTTATGCATCGTTTGTTTTTCATTTATGCAAATTTCCTGTTGGTAATCTATTCTATTAACCAGATGTTAATATTAAGTTCCATGTTCACCAAAAGGAGGTGTCAGTTTGATTTTGAAAATTATAATAAATTTGTTTTTCTTTTTTTCTTTTTGCTTTCCAAAAATTGTCCAAATATTATACTATTTATACTATTTACTACCAGTACTCAATTTAGCCAAAAATAGTCCAAAATCTGAAGAAAAATTTTTTCCAAGCATACAATGTATATACAAGCAATACATTTTAAAACTTAAGTTTTAATTTTTTTAAATACCATTTTCCATCATATTCTTTTAAAAGAATTAAAGTTAAACCCTAACCCATCATACACATTCTTATTATTTACCTATATAGGTAAAATAATGATTTTGAAAATGAATGAGAAATCATGCAGCAATGAGTGGAGTGAAATAATGGTGTTTTACGCCCCAGTCAAGAATCTTTCACTTATTTCTAGGCATCAGTTCTGGGATGTTGGAGAAAACCAGAGTAACCGGAGTAAACCACCAACCTTTAGCAAGCGAACTGACAAACTTTCTCACACTAGGATCTGTCCAGAGTGGGATATGAATGGTGAGAGGCGCTGTGATCCATAAGCTCATGTTTTAGACCACTCGGCCACCGAGGTACCGATCATGCAGCAATGAAAACATGACTATGAAAAATTGCAGAAATGCAATGAGCCCATATAGTTTTTTTTCAATTTAGAATAATTTTAAACATGTAAATATTAAAGAAACTTTATACTAAAGATGAGATAATGTGTAAAATGCTTTCTGATATTTCAAAAAAGAGAAAACAAATACAAAAAAAACAAAAAAACAAAACAAAAAAACAAAAAAAAATTGATAAAATAATAATTTTTAAAACCACATGTTAGAGAGAAATTCTTCATGTAATAAGGTATATCAAGTGTTTGTAAATCTAAAGAATCTGTTAGAAAGAAATAATTAAAATAACATAATATTATAGATTATTTTTAGGTGTTCTGCATTTTGTAATTAAATGATAATTTTTATAACAAAACCATCAAAAAATTAAAGAATAAAAATTAAACAAAATTTTAATTGAAAAAAAATATGTTTTTGTTTTTAAAATTGACAAAAAATAAGTATATAAATGTTTTCAAAAATAAAGGGTAAATATAAATAAATAAATAAATAAATAAATAAATAATTTCTCATTTTCAAAAATTACTGTATAAATAAATAAATAAATAAATAAAATTTCTTTTTTTCAAAACTTTCAAGTGTAAATAAACATAAATAAATAAATAAATTTATACAATTTCTTGTTTTCAAAATTACTAACTGTAAATAAAAATGAATTAATATGTAAATAAATAAATAAAATTTCTTGTTTTAAAACCAACAAAATGTTAATAAATAAATTAATAAAATTTCTTATTCTCAAAACTGTCAAAATATAACAATTAAAAACATATAAATAATAAATAAATAAATAAAATTCTTTTTTTTGTTTAAAGAGTAAACCTTAAAATATCATATAAAAATAAAAAATAAAAAAATCAAAATTTTTCCTGTATTTTTCTGAGTCCTAATCATTCCCCAATAAAAAAAATTGACACAAATAAAGAATTGATGAATAATAAAAATCATCTTCATTTTTTTCTGTCTTAAAATCAATACCAGAAAGTCAATAATATTTACTATTAATTATAAATTACAGGTAAATCATTTCATTCAAGTATGTGTCATTAATACTTCCTTCTTGTGTTAATTGATGTCAGAAGTTAAACTCCAGCCAGCATCCGTATCTAAAAATGTCACTTCAATAATGATAATTAAGTGCTTCAAGTTATTACATAAAGAAAAATATGAAATCTACGCCAATATCTATGACATCTGTCAATTAGGATAATCTAAATAGATTTAATAACATGGGAAATTCTTTAAAACATCATAAATTATATATATCTTCTCGTTAAGTAATTTGTGCTAAATATATGAACACAACATTTCAATAATAAATGAAAAATATATTCTTAAGAAGTGACTTAGTTCATCATCAACATGATATATATGTTGACTAAAAATTAATTATAAATTTCAATACATACTTAGCTTTGTATAAAAGTCTTACCCGATCGTGTGAAATAATTTCCGTAAGACGAACCACCTGCTAAATATTTCAGACATTTTTTTTTACAAATGTTTTATTCACAGGGAAAAAAATTATCCCTTTAATATACTCCTTTGATTTTTTTCAATGTGTTGTTCTTTATCTCCGTAATAATGATGTCTGAAAAATTCCTTGCGCAGTTTATGGAAATTAACAATACAAATAATGCCCGGTTTCAAAATGTTTTATCATTTCATATAATTAACATAGATTTGTTAATGAGGGGTTCATTATAAACTTTCTTTCTACCTGCATAAGTGCTACACAGTCATTCGTCCGTTCAGTAGCTCTACCTGTTGATGTTAGAGTAGGTACTTTAACGACATGCAAACATGGACGCCGATATCTAACACGACTTACCTGTTTTATTATGGCTGTCTGCGCCAGTTTGGCAACGTCGGGTTTTGTTTCACCGTTAAGAGATTCTGTGGCTGTCCCATCATTGGAATCACCATCCATCTCTCCGGGTACGTGAAAGATGGGAGCCAGGATAGCGGCTTCTTCTCAGATGGCCCACATAAACCTGTCGTAATCTGTAGGAAAAATACAGAGAATCAGAATTTAAAGGAATAATGCTAGGTTCCGAGCTAAGCTAAAATAACCAGGAACAAGACGGGGTAGGAAAAAGATAAATTTCTATTTTTTTGATTCCGTTAAAACCTTTATTTACATCATATTTGAATAAATTTGTAATACTTTAGTCGGTTTGTCTAATTATCTATTCTCTACTTGTAAATGTGAATTTTTGATTGTACTTAGACTGATTATTATCATATTTGAGTATACCTGTCTCTGAAGCAGCATTAAATATCCAATGTACTACACCATTATTTCCCCCACAATCCTTTATTGCAAAGCAAAACTCTATAAGCATCAATACAAGCATCAGCCTTATACCCAATCACATTACCATAACATTATAGTCTGTTTCAAAATTCTTCTCTGTTACTCCCCATAAGAAAATGTGACAAGTATAATAAGATTTACTGAATTTTTACATTTGCGATCATGTATTTAATCAATTTTATTTATTTTCTCTCTCTCTCTCTTTTTTATTTGGAAAACAAAAAAATATTTTAAAAAATTTTATAATTTGTTTGAGATATTGAATATTTATTAATAATTTATAAATTTATGACGAATAAGATAATTTCTGTTAAAACATGATAAATTATTCTCTTAATAATAAACAATTATTTTATGCCATAGCTTACTGGCATTTTATATTTCTATAATTCTTAATCTATTTCATTCAAAACCAAAATTTTAATTTTATATAAAACAATTTTGTTAAATAGGATAATTTCAGGGGGAAAAAAAGGACAAATGTGTTTTATTTGTTTTCATTTTAACATTAAAAAATAAAACAGAATGAAATAAACATAAGAGAAATTTGGCATGAATGACAAGCTTGAAAAGTCAAACAATTTGTATTAAATGTTTGTGATGACTAAACATGCAGGGACACAGCAATCATAGAGCTATTATTGGCAATGTTTATGATGCCTGAAAATGCAAGGACACAGCAGTCATATAGCTGATACTGGCAGCATTTGTTATAAATGCAGGGACACAACAGCCAAACAGCTTTTGTGATGCCTGAAAATGTAGTGATGCAACAGCCAAACAGCTGGTATTTGCAGAGTTGGTGATTCCTGTTTATGAAGATGTAGCAGTCATCGATGATTTTGGCAGTGTTTGTTATGCCTGAAAATGCAGGGACACAGCAGTCATACAGCTGATATTGGCAGTATTTGTTATGCCTGAAAATGTAGGGACACAGAAGTCCTAGAGCTTATATTGGCAGTGTTTGTTTTGCGTAAAAATGTAGGGAAAAAGCATATGATATTAGCAGTGATTGTAATGCTTGAAAATGCAGGAACACAGCAGTCATAAAGCTGGTATTGGCAGTGTTTGTAATGCCTGAAAATTTACTTTTGCTTTGCCCCCTGTACTCCTGACAGGGTTCTGCCCTGGACCTGCTTAGGACCTTTAGTGGCCAAAGAACACCATCACCACTTGGGTCTTGAGCCTTCAATGCTGGCAATATCTTATGATAAAATTCTTAATCCTCCCTTTCATATAATGATATATAATAATATATACACCTGCATCTGCATCCACATTTAGAATGTTTTTAGAAAAAAACTAAATTAAAATCAAACAGTTCTGTGTAGATTATATGCCCCCAACATGGCTACTTGCAAATTTCATTATATTTATGTCAATGTAATACAGTCTCAGAAATTTATTCTTTTTACTGTTCCCACTACAGTAGCTAAGTTGGAAGAGTGCTCCCTAAATGGTAAGTTGTGGGTTTGAACCCAGACTGGATCTGATCCAAGACTTGAAAGTGGGTTGTTTCGGATAGGAACTTACAATAAACAAGGTCCCATGTCATGGTAGGTGTGGCACGATAAAGAACCCTGCTTTATTATGCCATCAGCACAACAAACAGGCAAAATTTCTGCACTTTGGACTATACCTAGTGACATCTCAATACAAGTGAAATATTCTTGACTGGGGCATTAAACACCACTACTCAACTCAACTCCTTTACTGTTCATGAAAGAAGTGGTGAATCTGTGGTGTATGTAAAGCATTTTTGTGCTGGTTTTTCTCCTTGATCTTGAATACGCAGACTGAAAACATGTTTCATAACTATTTTTTACACATAAAAATTTATACTGTTCATTGAAATCAATCTTTTTGCTTTAAGTTAAAACTATGAAGATAGCCAATCAAAAGACAGATTGACAATTAATTTGACAAAATGACCAAAAAAAAAAAAAAATTGCCTATGGTAGTAGCCAATCAAAAGTTGCTATAGCCAATCAGAAAACAGAAACTCTAGTGCTATTTAATTTCAATTCAGGGATGCTCGTGGCAACTAACTATAAGTATATATTACTTTAACAAGAAAAAAATTCTAGACTGTAAACTGTTAATTTTCTAACAAATCATTACCTTTGGTGTTGGAATTGCTTATGGCTAATTAGCAAACAAAGTCTTGTGCCAATGAATAACAAGACAAGGTTGATTATGGCAACCAACAACAAGTACGATTTTAAAAAGCAACATTAAAAAGAATACATAAGTATTTCTTTTCAAAGATAGTTTAAATCTTCAATCCTCCTTGATTTGGTCAAATGTAGATTGGGCATTATTGGATAAAGTTTAACAGAATCTACCAATCATCATTGTTTGAAATAGAATACAATGTATTTTAAACCCAATGACTAAGATTTTTTTGCCAAGCATGACTGCCTCACTGTAACAAAAAGAATCTTAACTGGGTGTAACCTAATATTATGGTACTTCATTCTATCCAACAGACTTGGATACATTTATAGGAAAATTACCTTTATCAAACAAAAGATCTCAGGCCAAGTTATAGAAGTTTAGGCCATAGTGGCAGAGTGGTTCAGGTGTTAGCCTTCAAACTTGTCTCATCAATATTGGTTCAATCCTAGTCCACCCCAAATGATAAAGGATTTTTTTGGGGTCCTTTTTGTCTAGAAGTTTCAAATCTTACCTGTAGTCTAGTGACTTCTAGTTGCTCAATGTGAAATACATATATATGCTTGTAAGCATTGAAGAAAATAATGCGTAAAATTAGATGAACATCTCCCATCAAACCGAAGATGGTTACTTCTTCTCTTTATTCAAGACATTCTATAACATTTGGCCAATCCAACATTATCAGTGCATTCCCTGCCAACTTATTTTTTTATGTTGCACTGTGGCCCATATATATGAAGTATGTGAGAAAATAAACAAGCTTGTTCTGGTTGAAATCTCAGTTATGTTTTCTCTATGTAACATAGTGAAAGACTCTTTTGTTCTAAGCAACCACACATATTTTTTAGTCATTTTTGCAGTTAACTTTTTCATTTTGTCTCATTCTAGCTAAGTTTTGACAAATAGTATGCACAACTTGTTCCAGTCTTTAACCTGAAGTAAATAACTTATCTTTAAAAGTAAAATTTCCACCAAAAAAAAAAAAAAATTCTCAAAAATAAAAAAAATAAAAAAAGAAAAAAATAGAGATTTCTATAAAAGAGAAAATATCAAAAACAGGGGTCAATTAGGACAGTGTTGCTCAATTAGAACTTTCAGGCCAAATTTGGTTCTATTTGGCCAAACTGTTTAAGAGACAAGAATTTCAAAAGAAACAGTTTAAAATAACACATCATTTGTGTAAAAGTGAAAATGGGATTAACAAATTCTTGTAAAAACTATAAAATATGTAAAATGGCAAAAAGCCTTTTTTTCTCTACATCAAATATAAACTTAACTTGTCTTAAAATAAATCTTTAATGGCAAAATAACCATTTTTTTTATTTATAGTAATAATAATGATTAGCCATCCTGGATTTTGGACTCATATGAAGGGCACAGTTAATAACCTGAATCAACCAAATAATCTTTCTCACTAATTTTGGATAACAAATGTGAGAGACATTTTTCTCTTACTTTCAACTATATTTAAATACAGTTAGAAATGCATATTTGTTTTAGAATATATGTTGATGTTCTAATTTTTTTTTTTTTTACATATTTCAAGAAAAAAAACTTTCTTAAACATTATATTCATTGTATATATACTAAAATTTCTGAATAAAGGACAATTCAACCAAACATTCAGATAAAAAGCGATTTGGAATTCCCAGTTTTTTCGTCCTTCTGAAATGGACTATAAATTTATTGACAAATGCAAGTTCACTTTAGGCATCTCTGCTTAATTAATCCAGGACTGTGTTGGCTGATTCTGTACACATATGGTAAACAGCTCTAATATCAAGGGATATTGGATTGGACACAACTCAATATTCAGAATTAGTTATTGAAAATTCTATGTCAACTGACTATAATATTAAAATCAGCTCGTCTAACGGAATGGAAGAGGCCACCAAAGGGAGTATACAATTACAAATTGTGTTTTTTATATAAAAATCAGCTTGTGTAATAGAGGATAACTTAAAAGGGCAACAATAACTACAATGATATCAAAAACAGCTTCTTGAATGAAATGGAACTCTAACAAAGGACATCTCGAGAAACCAGCTGTTTTAAAAGAAAGATGGGACAACTGTGAAAGAAAAAGTCCTATAATATATTGTGTACATTATCCAAATGCTTTTGCAATTTATTTGTCTGAAAAATAAAAAAGAAATGTTATTATATTAATAAAAAGGCACCTATTTCTACTGGTTTAGTGAATCTCAAGCAGACACAAATTATTTGTTCAGCTTTCGTTTAAAGGTGTTGCCCTCGGGAAATACGACTTATCGAGAGGGAACAAATCTTCATATCTCCCTCACGCCAGGGCAATAAATATTTTATTATACCAAACTCAGTCCAGGAAAGAAGGTTTGTGACAATGGACAGACAGATAGAAAATGTTTTCAGATCTTGCTTTAGTAGAACATTCAAGCCTAACAACTTTAAATACAATAGCAAAAGCAAGATTGACCTTAAACGAAAGACTGCCTTAGTGGCTCAAAGAAAGAGTGACCGCCTCGAGGGTGGGAGGACTTGGGTTTAAACCCTGGCAGGGTCATACATAAGAATTTCAAAATTAAGATATTGCTTCCTTACCTGGTGCTAAGAATTAGGAGTATTGATTGGTGTATCTGGTGCCAGGATAATGGACTGAGGAAGTGGTATGCTTGTTTGTGGCATGCTGACTCAGTGAGCTAGCACCTTAATAAAAAAGTCCCCAAGTGCACACAAGTACATGACAGGCCATAATATAAACTTGTACATCACATGCATACATGAACTTGTTCTTATTTTAATCCACAGAGGTTAATGACCTAGCACTTGCCCAAAATAGCTAAACAATTGATGATGTGATGTTAAACAACATTACAACAACAACAACAACAAAATATAACCTAATATCACAGTCATTTTATTTTTTAAAATTTGGTTAGGTTAATTTCATTAAGATTGTCAAGTGTAACTTTAAAGCATCATGTGTCTTATCACCATACCATTTGACCTTTGACCCCCCAAAAAGTTGTCATATTATGCCTTATTATGGCATTGTTTGATCTCTTATTACTTGACCCTGCCATCTGACATTTAATCAAGTCATATGACCACCTCTCAATCTTGCAATTTTAACCTCAAAACTTCACCACTTGGCATGTTTAGCAAGGTAAACTCTGTGCATGCATTGTCAATGTTACAAAATGTAATTCTTAAAAAGTTTGGTGACAAAAATTTAACTTATGGCAATTATTTGGTAACAATGAATCTTGCATCAATCCAAATAAACGACAAAACTTTAAGGACTTTGGCATCAGAATACCGATATACAAATTGGCGATAAAATTTAGCTTCTGTTTATATTGTTGGCGACAAAATATTTTGAACCAAGCCTTATCCCTGTTTATCCTATTATTCTACCTTTAATCAGATTTTCCACAGCCTTGCAAGCTGAACCATATAGTGGTTGTTTAAACTCTAAGTACCGGAAGATCCGATAGCTTAACTCAGCTTACAAATTCAATAAATTGAATGTTTCAATTAAGTTTATTTTTACAGAATACCTGAAAGAGTACTAAATTTTGGATAGTTAATCATTATATTTATTTATTAATTATTTATTTATTAATTTTATTTATTTATTTATTTTTATTGCTATTGTAAGATTTTTCTAAATTACTGTACTAAATGAAAAAGAAAATTAAAAGGTTTGGATTCAGCAAAGCATGGCAACTTTTGGTTAAAAAATTCCAAATTTTGTCATTTTTATTAAAGTAAATATCAAAGGTTTAATTTCAAACTTGTTTCTTTAAAATTCTAAAATTTTCAGTAGATAAATTAAAACTACCAGTATGATTTTTTTTTCTGTAAAGTCTTGCTAAATATTTTATTAGTATTTTTGAAAGTTATAACAGGAATTTCTTCTAACAAAAAATTTTAAACAAAAGCATAACAATGACTTTTTGTTTGTTTTTAAAAACCTCAATGTTCCATAAATCTTTAACCACAAATTTTAACATTTTAAACATAAAATTAATTGTAATGTTCAATATTTTTACTGACCAAAAAATAAATAAATCAAAATAAAATAAAATAAAAAATTTCAAAAAAATGGGATGCTAACACTTAGGATCTGTCTTTTCAAGGGTAATAATAAACTGTGTCTGTATTGAAGAAGCAAGCTACAAACTTTATTTTAATTAAATTTAGCCCCTTAGGAATGCCCCACAATGCAATGAAGTATTGATTATTTGGGAAATTCCTTTATGTGAATCTTAAGTTACGGAAAGCTATAGGCCAAACACTGATTCAACAGACCATTACTAAATATTACTGATGCTAAGGACATTGGATGTCAAAAAAGAATGCTGAAATTGATGGAAAAAGAATTGATTTTTCTCTCTGGCTTTCTGAAGCTTTGGGGCTGTTGTTCTGAAGATAACACAGTAACATTGATAGAAATGTGACATGACGCCCTTTGTATTGATTTTATTGCAGATGAATGCAAGGAAGAAATGTGTTGGAATGCGAATAAATTAAAATGCCATTAATCAATACAACTGACAGAACATAATGCATTAATTTATTTTGAAAGTTCCCTATATAATATTCTGCTATTTTTTATAAACTAGCCCATAAATGATCAGAGTTCTAATGACGGAGAGGTAGATTAATTTTGATTAAACCCAACCCCCAACTCTCCCCATCAAATTTCTCACTTATATCGAAAAGATCAGTTCTTGGATGGTAGAGAAAACCAGGGGCCCTTGAAAAACTGTTACAATTTAGTGGTCAAACAAACTTTCTCATGCTAGGATATTTGAGTTGAGTTGAGTAATGATGTTTAACGTCCCAGTCAAGCATATTTCACTTATATCGAGACGCTGCCAGCTATAGCTGAAAGTGCAGAAATTTTGCCTGTGCGTTGTGCTGATGGCATTATACAGCAGGGTTCTTTATCGCGCCACGCCGTGACATGGGACCTTGTTTATTTTAAGTTCCCATCCGAAAGAACCTTGACTTTCATTTCGTAATGCCGAGTGCTTGGCGAAAGAACAGTCACTACCCACTTTCAAGTCTTGGGTCAGACCCAGCGGGGGTTCAAACCCATGACCTTCCACTTACAGAGCGAGCACTCTACTCACTGAGCTACCGCAGTGGCCAGATATTTGAAAGTTGGAATCGAACCTAAATAGTTAGGTACAATGTAAGTGTTTAAATTTTTAAATGACATCAAGCCACCACCAGCTTTAAAGTTAAGGAGTTGTAGAAATCCATAAAATGTCTTTTTATAAATTACAGCATTCATAATTAAAGGTTCTTAGTAATACCAGCATTATAGTAACAAGGAACATCTGTTTTGAGTATTTGAAGGACTTTTTCATTTAAATCTAGGTCAGACCTAAGTTTGAGCCCCAATCTTTTTATTCTAACTTAAAAAGTGTGGCAAAAAGCTGTCTCAGTATTTATTTAAACCTAAGTTTGAGCCCCCAGTGAAGACTTTCGGCTATCTGAAGTACCATATCACATGGTAAAATATGGAAATTATTGGTTCTTTTAAATCTCATGGTTTCTATCAAGCCACTAACTGCATTGAGTCAGGACTCGATTGCTAGTCTCGTGAGCCAGTCACTTACATATTAAAATGTCAAGGACTTAAGTTTATTCACTTTCCAGCTCTGAGTCTTCTCAAAGACTCATTGGGGGGGATCATATCTGCGATGACCCATATAATGAGCAAGCAATCAGAAAACCAAGCAATCAAAAGGGGACACATGTATTCTTATCCAAACACTTACACTGAGGAGTATAATACAGTATAACCTGTAATAGCGTCCACCTCTATATAACGTCAACCTGTCTATAGCATCCAGTCTAAAGTATCCCCAATCGATTTTACTTAATAAAGACCCAAAGTTATAGCGTCCACCTGTCCAATGCGTATAGCGTCCACCTACTTCGGTCCCGATCGGCATTAAATTTGTGTATAACGTCCACTTTTTGGCTGATCAAGGGGCATAACTCGTATTTTTCAACACAACCGGAAGTGTTGGTGTCAGAGATTTTCTTCTTTAAAGTTTAATTTCAAAGCGAACTAATGTGTTTGACATTACGACATTGTATTTATTATCCCCAACTGGGTTTGGGAAGAGCGTGGATCGATTAATAACAATGGATATTATGACTCCTGGATATGTTTATAAAGATGGATGGCAAGAACCGCCGATGTTTTCTTAACAGTTATCGTCGGGTATTGTAACTTCGTGAATATTGTAAGTTCGTGCAGATTTTGTTTATCTCGGTCTCTTCACGTTAATTAACGCAAGACTTCCGCCAACAACTCCTAGGTACCAAGAAGGTGGTCTTGTCGCTTGAGAATTTTTTTTTTCAAATATGCGTTTCAAACAGGTGAATTATACAAAAAAAATTTTAAATATGTCAACAGACGCCATATTTACTTAGCCATATTTCCCCAACCACTTCAAATATGAATTAAAAGCCAAAATCCAGCAATGGGTCGTCTGCTCTATGGCTCGTCTGCTTTAAGTACCTCCTGTAGGTATGTCAACAAACACCATGTTGTCACATGATCAAACAAAGACCATTTATAATTTACTACAGTTGGCGATGTTTCTTATCAGTTTTATGATATCAAGAGGCATTGGCTCAACTGTTTTTATTAAACATTTACTCATGGTCTGCAATGTGATAGTTTGTGGTTGTTCTAAAAAGTGTAGCACCTACTGGTATGAATGTAATTACCACCTAAATATCACAAATAGGTTCCTCCAATGTTATCAGCCACCAAACCAGCTGCAAACTGCATAGTTTTAATGATTTTTTATGAATATTTATATATAAAAATGCAAATATAAAGTTCTAGTACACATATCATAAGTTCTCCACAGCCTGGCCCTTCCAGAATTAATATTAGTGATTCATCTGCTGGTATGTCATCATGTGATGAGATGGAAGATTCAGAGAAATGTTGTGTTTGTAATCTGTTCACCCCCAAAGAAATTAGAGAAAGCAATTTTCTTGAATTTACCCAGTGGGTTCAGTGTGATACTTGTGCTCACTGGGTACATTTAAAATATTGTACAAGTGTAAGAGTAGTGAGACGTGAGATAAATTTAATTGCATTCATTGCAAACAACCAACAGAGGAATAACTAGTATATAACAGTAACACAATTGTTTTTAAGATGTTTATTGAGTTTTTTTTCATGTTACTTTAAATTCACAGTTAAAACTTTTTAAAGTTTTTTATTAATATTCTATACCAAAAAGATAATTAATCATAATGAATATAAGACTATATATATATATATATATATATATATATATATATATATATATATATATATATATATATATATATATAACAAATATGAGTATTTCTGAGCAAGTAGGAGTGGAAATATAAAGTTTATCATGGAGAGTCATTAATGGGTAGGATCTACAAAAGAGTGCACGAAGTTACAATACTCACTTTTTAGTGTTACCATGGACAATGGTTATGGTTGAAGTCATAAAAAGTTTTCTGCTATATGCAAAATAACATTGAAAACTGGATTTTTGTTGGAAAATAAATAATTTACAAGGTGGGAATAAATATTTTGACATTTTTTGATATTTATTTATATAATATTCAATTCAGCCTTAGCTGCACGAACTTACAATATCCGAGGATAAACGGCATGGTCTTGATTTACTCAGCCTGGACATGTCAAGGTGTCAACTGATTATCCTTTGTGATATATAAACAGGGTATCAATCATTTACATCATTAGCCAATTAATAGAGTAAAACTGTAATAGCGAGAACCACATATTTTGAGAATTTTGAAATTGTTGAATCTCCGTCCGGCTTGGAAAGCTTTAACATTAGAGCAACGTGTTGAAGTAATCGGGTACATATGGATACGACAATTAGAATTTTTAAAGCATATACATTTTAAAAAAGCGGTGAGGTGTAATATAAATCGAATTAAATTTCTGTCAACTTTTGTTACAATTTAGTGGTAATAAAATTAATTTATATAATATTTTTTTTTTTTATTAAATCTGTTGATTTCACTTTCTAACAAGATGTTATCTGCAACAGCTATGATGGTTAAAAATTGTTTATAAATTTCTGTTACACCCACTTATGGTGCTAATTTTCATGGTTAAGATTAATTCACTTTATATCAAGATGCAGTTTAATTAAAATGATCAAGTCACTTATTAAATCCAAAAAATCACTGTAAATTGAAATAAATTATTA
This sequence comes from Tegillarca granosa, assembly GCA_029721355.1. NCBI lineage: Eukaryota > Metazoa > Mollusca > Bivalvia > Arcoida > Arcidae > Tegillarca > Tegillarca granosa. Next base: position 9,912,024 of record CM056608.1, read on the forward strand.
AATTTTTCTCTAACAAGTTTTATTTGCTTAAGTTAATAAGTTAATTTAAGTAATATCTTATTACCTGTTGTAATTTTATTCGATTACAATTTATTTTATAAATAAAAATTATTGTATTGTATAGAGTGATTGTGAAATATTCTGTTTTAAAGTCCTTTGTCAAGCACTGGTATGGCAAATTTCCCTTGCGTCATTTGTGGCCCTATATATATACAGCGATATTTAAAACTGTTCTAAATGTCTATGTTCCAAAATAAGACTTCAAAATCTGAAATACTCTTCTTCGTCTTGTACTCAGCATTAAGTTGACAGAATATAGAATAAGTAGACTGGTTCATGGTAACAGGATAATATAATTGTGGAATTGGTATACTTTTCTAAGGCATACAAATTTGGTGGGCTAGCACTTTAAAAAAAGTCACCTGGAATGTGTGCTTGTAAAAGGTTGACCATAATACTTACTCACACTTCTCACATACACACAAACTTGTTCTTGAATTAATCCTTAGACATTTACAACATTACTCTTCTGGTGAACAGTTTAAAATTTTTTTTAAAAAATTGCTGATGTGACATTCATTATCATTATACAACCAACCAATAAAATTTTGTAATTTATTGGTAATTTCACATCAGTGGTTTTGTTTGCCTAAAATTGCTACCGAATAAAGGTAGTTTCCCCTTGAGAAATTAGACTAAAATTTCCCAATTTGACAACTAAAATTCCCCAAAAGGCAAAAGTGACACACAATCAAATAGTTTAAGTTAAATCCAGTTGTCCAAAACTGTTCTGACAGACAAAAAATGTTAGATATTGTCACAATATAAGCTTTTTGCAATGAATTTCAAAATTCTGAGCATAATATGTGACATAAAAAGGGTCCAAATTTTCCCAATCTGAAAGGTAGAAGGTAGTTTTTAAAAACCATAGCAAAATCACTGCACATATCTACTCCATTTGGCCACCTACGACCCCCCCCCCCCATGTTCATTTTCTTTGGCCTTATACAACTACTATCATACTTCTAAAGTTTACTTTTTTGTCCACCATTTATTGACCATTACAGTAGTTCAGTTGGCAGAATGTCCTCTTGTTTGTGGGAGGTCGAGGATTCGAACCCTGGCCGGGTCAGACTAAGACCTGAAAATTGATAGTGACTGTTCTTTTGCCAAGCACTCGACATTTAGAAATGAAAGTCACTGGGTCCTTCAAATGAGACCTTAAAACTGATGCCCTGTGTCATGACTGGCGTGGCACGTTAAAAAAAACATCCCTCGTATTTTTCCTAAGCACACTGCAACGATCAAAATTTCTGCCACTTCATCTATAGCTAGTGACATCTCGATATAAGTGAGATATTCTTGACTTGAACATAAAACCCCATTAAATCAATCAATCAATCAACAGGTTATCATAAGAAAGTATTCAGTAAACTTATGTCTTAAAGATACAATTCTGATCCTTTAACATGGTTAGGGGGTGTCTAGTTTCTTGCTGTGGAATACACTAATGTGTATTGGAAATTTAAAATCCCTAAGTAGATTAATCATCCCTGATAAAATCATAGCATAATCATTTGTTTTATCATAAGCTATCGTTTAAGTCCTAAAAACTATGTCATAATCTTATTATTCAATTAATCTATTTATAGGAAAAAATCTTTCAATAATTTTGTAAAATTGAAACAGCAATATCAATATAAAGGTAAAATTAACAAATAACAATTCTGTTTCTATGGCAACGATAATAAAAATAAATGTTAAGTTAGGTTTTATCTATAATGATTTTAATTAGTTTAACATCCTGTACACTGTATAAATAAAAAAATGACTTTAAAACATACATCACGGCTTAAGCTGCTTTGATCTGCATAATAAATTAACATTGGGATATGACTTCAATTTACATTTACTCAATGTTTATTGTTGCAGATAAAATTTTATTGATCAACTTTTCCATTATAAATGGTCCGAAATTAATTATTCTACTTTACCAATCCCATTTCTCTGGCAACTTAATGAGTTTACAATAATATTGTATCAGTCATCAAATATTGGCATAAATTACCTCTGTTGCTTAGCAACCAGACAAAAATCAATATAGAGAGGAACAAACACAGAAATTAATGCTTAAATAGCTGTGATGTATACAATGTCCTTTCTGAATCTGACCAAGTGGGTTTTTTAACAGTAGTCTTTTACATTTTTTTTTAAATAATGATATAGGATTTTGAATTTAATCAAGTTTTTTATCAAAGCATTTTAAAATATATTGACTAAATTATACTTTTATGAAATTTTACTTTTTCTTCCATCTTATAAAAATAAATAAATAAATAAATAATAAAACAACTATATTGCTACAAGGGGCAGTGAAAGTAAAATGGACACACCCAACAGGCACCAGGTTACCCTAACTAGAAATGAATTTTCCTGTCTTCATACTTTCCCCATTATGAAAAGCATAATTCCTAGTATCAACAAATTAGTCTGAACATCAATCTCAAACTTTTGGACTTTTGTCCTATTTTGCCAAATTTTAATAAATACCAATCAGTTTTAAAATAATTAAACCCCTTTCATTTAACATTTTATTATTTCATATTATATTATTTGAATATTTAAACCAATTATTTATTATTATATCATTTGTATATTTAAACCAATTATATTCATTTATGTAGCTAAAATACATTGTCAAATTATTTACATGTACAAAGAAATCATTACTAAATAATAATTAATAAATAATTCTTTCTTATTTGATATTAGAAAATTCAAATTTAAAATATATCTGTGGAACATATCGATAAAAATTTATGAAAATCATAGGTCAAAAACTGTTCTGATTATCAAAATGCAGGAAAAACAAAATGAATATCTAAGACATTAGAAACAGGTGTTGATAATTATTAATTTCCAGGTAGCTAAATTCTATCATGTCTATATAGCCTAAATAAATTAATACATTTGAAATTAGTAACTTTTGGAAAGGAGGTAAGAAAAAATATTTTCCAAACTTTAATGGTAATAAAGACTTAGGAGGCTTTTTTTCCTTCTTTTGACATCGAGTTAAAAAAAATCCCAAAGCATCACCTGAGATAGCGACGCCATTGTGATTATCAATATTTGCATCAGCAACCGAATCATTTCGCATCAGCAACCGAAATCGCCTACTACAGAAGTCGGGAGATTTACCGAGAAAAACAAAGACAAATTCAATCAATAAAAAATGCCGCCTTTGTCAATGCAAAACGTCTGAAGAATACACATTACAAATGATTCTTACGCATTTACTTGATAAATTATGCTAATAATTGTCAATAATATAATATCCAAAGTAGATGAAATTATGTATGTATGCTAAATTACTTACCTAATGTAGAAAAGGCAAAAAAAAATGTTCAGAAATGCCGTTATCCTTTCCTGATCGATATAATATTCAAGTTTGGACTATTGTGAAATGAATACTCAATATTTAACACCATCGCTTCAATAATTAAGGTCGTGAATTATTATTTAGATTGAATTCTTGCACATGTATTTTTAAATAAATTATGCAAATGAACACAATCAACATAAATAAATATTAAGATCGTGTCCTACCTACCTTACCTTGACCTGTCTACCGGAAGATACTCAAGGCGGAAGTGCCGTCGATGTTACCAAAATTGGAATGTTTTGTGAGGTGTCACATTACATTAATAACAAACCTTTAATTTGTTTTTATTCAACAATAAATGACAACAATTCATGAAATTGAAGAAAATTCATTCAATTAACATATCCAAAGTGTATTGGTTACCCAACAATTAAGAATACCCGCGGTAAAGCACCTGAGGCGTTAATTTTTCGGTAAGCTACAAGGTGCTCTTTTTTTTAAGGCTAACAACAATAACTAAAATATCCTTCCGCAATAAACTATCAGTTTAACCGTCTCACTCATTTTTATTTATTTTGCCTTTTTAAGACACAAATAATTGAATTCTCTGAAACATTTGAGAATCTTTTTAATATACCTAAACTTTAAATTTCTGAATACACAATAGAACTATATCTTTGAGACGAAATTGATCATGTGACCAAAATAAACTTACAAAATGGCGACGACCGTATCTGCAGAATCTGAGGTAAATTATTTATGTCGTTTTTAATTTAAACGATTACATTGATAAAGACAGTTCCAATGTCAGACAAAGAGCTACTTGTTTTTTCCTACTGTTTCAAATCAGTCAGTTTTGACTGCAGTAGTTTCTTTGTTTAATAATGACAGAGTAATTTTTCAAGAAAAATCGGAAGTTTTTATATATATTTTTTTAAATATTTGCAAATTACACAAGGAAAGGAGGAAGTTGGACGTGGAACCAACATGAGTAGCAAATTATTGCAGTGCCAGGTTATGGTTATTTAACACAGCTAATGTGGCACATTTCCTATAGTTTAATTCTCTTTTAAAATGTTACATTGCTCTGTGTCTTTGCTTTAGTGTTTGGGTCTTGTCTTCTTTGGAAATCCCCTCGCTACTTAGGTCAACCATAAGTATGCCTGACAGTAGACAATGATAGCATAGATAGAAAGTGTTATAATTGTCAGTTTAATTGGTGAGAGTTGCACTTGCTGTAATAGTATAATCTTCATACAGGTTCTCATGACAAAAAGAGTTTGGTTTGAGATAACACATTTCCGTAAGATGTAGTTCTTATTTGATAAGGTTTATGTCTTTGTTACCAGGGTTTGTTCTGTTAAAATAAGACTACAAGACGTAGCTACTTCCAGAAGAGTCCATTATTTATTTGGAATATACAATAAATCTAAAAAAGATCGAAATAAGTCGATCTTACAATACTGTAAAATAATTATTAGGGCTGTCACGATTACCCGGGTACCCGATATACGGGTAGGTTAGATACTGTAACCGATTACAAAATCATTAACCTGGTAACCGATGATATATAAAGAAATGTTTATAAATACCGCTTATTAATATCTTATAACAATCCCATCACTAATCGACATATAACAGGTACAAAAACCATGTGTAATGCAGTGATCTTGTTGTTGGTATCCGAAAAACTGTCGTTATCAATCTAGTCAGTCAGCTCTTGTATATAGAATTCAAGTGCGGGTATTAACTATATAAACTGGGTGGATCAGGCACATGTATGTGTTTGTATACTCTAGTAGAAACCATGTGAACAGGTGAAGCCACTAGAAATCAATTAACTTGTAAGGTATTAGGTAATTACCTGTGAATAGGGAAGTTCAGTGAATCGGGACACTGTCCTGAGTAATTTTAATTGTTAGCAAACCGGAATTAAAGAGTTTTTTTTATCAGATTTTGTCTTACTATTAAGGGGGAAAAAGCTGATTCGGATATTTTTCAATCGACTGTTTTAAGTTTGAATCGGCGTTTTTTTTTTTTTCTAAAAATCGGCGTTTTTGAAGGCCTGGTCAGAAACATCTGTCATACAGTTGAGTGTGAAATTAATACGATCTGTTGGGTTTTATTTTTAAACATTAAAATTCAGAAATGAAAGCACGCGAACAAACATATATGGAATATGGAAGTAAAACTGAAACAGAATGGTAAACATATAGATTTAATTTTATGGTAAGTTTTTCTATAAACTATAAACGTTTGTTCAATCCATTTATGAATAGTGTTATTGTATTTCGCATCACCTATTCCAAATATCGGTTAACCGGTTACGGTTCGGGTAATGCATGTCGGGTACCCGGTTACGAAAATCACTAACCGTGACAGCCATAATAATTATGACATCGAGATGTGGATCTGATATATAAATCGAGGATAATTACAATAAATTGCATCCTAATACATGTATCATATAAACAATGCAAATGCTAGAAATATAAATATATGTACAACTTACCAGGATTTACCACAGAGGTGCTAGTTAGTGCCGAGTTCTGATGGAAGTGAAATGATTTAATGGACAGGGAGTGAGACTTATATAGCCAGTGCATATTATTAATATGCTCGTGCAGTAATTTACTTATACTGAGTGAGTTTACTTATATACATCGTCCGTGAAACGTCTGTTTACTGAAAGTGAATTTTTAACAATGAGTTGTTGTTAAAATACGTATCTCATGTCTGATTAATAATATTGAACAGTAGAGTGTAGATATAACCACAGCTCATTTGACCTGGTTACATCTTAAATATAGAAGAATGCTTAATTTTACACCTTTGTTTCAATTATTTCATTACAGTAAAAATATACCGGTAATTGCATTTTCCTTTCGGAAATTATTAGATACTGTTGTTGAAATTGTTATACTTTCGCTTTGTTTAGCTGAAAATTTATACAAATGATTTATCTTTAAACACTGATCATCCAACAGGGTTAAAAAACATAGGTCACAGGTCAAAGAGCATCAAATTTTTCTTTTGGACCTGTAAATTATGTAAATGCAGAAATTGGAGAAATAGAGAGGTTAGTTATAAAGATTAACTGGTCATTAATGAAAAACTACAGGATTTTGGTTGCAGAATTTCAAAATTGATAAGAATTTTGGATTAAAGAAATGTTAATTGTCATCTTGTCTACTGCCTATTATGAATTTCAGAGGAAATAATTACCTTAAGTATTTTCCACTGTAGCTAATACTTATATAGAATAAATAAAAATATTTTCCCCTTTTACTTGAGTAATGATATGATAAAATTGAACAAACATACCCTTCTTAAGTTATGATGGGACCAACACTACTGTAGGGAAACTATATGGTAGTAATTTTAGGCAAACAAAATACAATTTTATTTATTGTACCACCAATGGCTGGTCTTAAAATATGCATATGTAAATAATGTTTTGTATTTACAGGAGGATGTTTCTACTGGGGAAGAAGAAGATGATGATGAAGAGGAGAGTGAGGAGGAAGAGGTAGTATTTTGTTACTATGACAACAACTTGTGTTTACTGATGGCAGTGTCAGAAAATTTACAAAATCATTGTAGTTATTTAGTACTAGGTAACATGATGACCTGTCAATGGTCACACTCATGCACTACTTAAACTTGTGTTAAGATTAATCTGTGAGATTAATAAAAATTGTTTAATCACGAAAAGCTGAAAAAAATGCTAATGTAAAACAACATTCAACCAACAAATCATCCTACTAGTCATTGCAATGCCTCTCACCACCTCGGTTCAAAGCCCGCTCAGGCAGATGCTAGTGTGAGAAAGTTTGTCAGTTTGCTTGCGGAAGGTTGGTGGTTTTCTCTGGGCACTCAGATTTCCTCCATCATCCAAGAAATGACTGCCTCAATAAAAGTGACAAAATCTTGAATGGGGTGTTGAATGCCATTACTCAACTCCATAACATTCATGTAAGATTTTTTTTATAATTTTTTTTTAAAAAAGTTATTGTCTTGATTAGAATTAAAGATAAGAGTATTAAGATTTAATTTTCTATGTTTTCATATCAACTTCAAAAAAATATAAAAAGGAAATTTGTAACTGAAAAACCATTAAATTGGCAACAGCCAACATAACCAATAACACAATACAATATAAATAATATCAGATGCATTTTGAAATAAATGTCATGTCAAATATACATGTATATATCTACTACATTTTATTACAGGAAGTTGAGCCAAAGTTAAAGTATGAAAGACTTGGGAATGATCTAAATGGAATTTTAAGTAAAGATTGTGCCAGCTGCCTTGCTGTACATCCCAAAGTTAGTAATCAGGCTCCTTTTTATATGCCCGTCTATCCTTATGTCCACACGTCGTATGCTAACTCAAGAATGCTTTGAGCAATTTTAATGAAACTTTTGTGAAATGTTTGTATCTAAGGCAGAAAGCTCCCTTTCGTTTTTGAGATTCATATGTTTTCTAGTTGCGGAGTTATTGGCCTTATATTGTCAAATTTTAGGCATTTTTTTAGCATGTTGTGCAATAACTCAAAAATGCTTTGAACAATTTGAATGAAAGTTTTGTGAAATGTTTGGTATCCATGGCAGAGAGCTCCCTTTTATTTTTGAGATTTCTTTATTTTTGTCACTGCGGAGTTATGGGACTTTAATTGTCATATTTAAGGCATTTTTTTGCATGTTGTATAATAACTCAAAAATGCTTTGAACAATTTGAATAAAACTTTTGTGTTATATTGGTATCAATGGCAGAGAGCCCCCTTTTATTTTTGAGATTTGTATGTTTTCTCGTTGTAGAGTTATTGGCCTTTAATTGTCAAATTTTAGGCATTTTTTTTGCATGTTGTAACTCAAAAAACATTTGAACTTTTTTTATAAAACTTTTGTGTTATATTTGTCCTATAATCAAAAAGGTTTGTGAATAAACATTGAGAATAAATTTGCTACTTTTGTTTTAAAAAAAATATGTTTCAGCTAAATGTCAAGTTGTTTAAGACATTAAAAAAGAAGTTTAAATATCTGACGGGGGTATCATGCACTCCAGGTGCAGCTGTTTATTTAAATGATCATTTCTTAGCTAAGATTTTCCTTAACTTAAATTTTGCAAATTTGAAATCTTAATAATTTAGTTAATCACTAGATTGATTAGATTTTCTAAATAAATGCATAATTTGATTTTTTATTACAAATGGTAAAATTCTATAAAATTGCAACTGTTACCATTAGCTTCTTTAGTGAGTATCATCAGATACATGTTTTTAGCTTTGATATTCTTTTAATTATGAAGACAATCAGCTTTCAGTACTTTCAGTGCTTTGATTTCTAATTTCAGTTTCTTGCAGTTGGAACACATTGGGGCATGATTTATATATTGGACCATATAGGAAATAATATTCGAGGACAAGAAATGGCTGCTGTGGTAAGTTTAAATATGATATTTAGCACATACTGAAACCCTTTTATCTTAGCAAGTATGCAGATTCTTAAACACATCTCATTTCCATAGTTGAGGCTTCAATGGAAATATGGACTGAATCACTAAATCATATGTCAAGGTGGCTCTCATCACCTGGATTGAAACCTCAGTAGGAAAATTTTTATAAAAACATTTGTCATTTTACTGGTCAAATTTAGTGGCTTTCTCTAGGTACTCCGGTTTTCTTCACCATTTCCGAACTGAATGAACGGGGCATAAAACTCTTTTCCATAGTTGCACAATACCGAATATAAAGAGATTGAAAAAGACACTTTCAAAAGTGTCACATTTCTTTAACTGTGTCAGCACTCTATCCATATGTCTTTGTGTCAGCCACAAATACAATGACATCAGTGAACAGCCCTCAAAGTGGGTTTCAAAACTAAGTGGCCAGCTGGCCACTAATTTAGATTTTCAGGTGGCCAGTGCAAATTCCAAGTGGCCTGGCAACCTTTTTTCCAAAGGAAGGAAAGAAAATTAAGCATTTTTAGGTATGAAAAACAAAAATGCACAATTTTAAAATTGACTTACAATCACTTACATACATCAATTTTATTAATAACAATAATGATGATGTGTGATAAAGTGTCCATTATATTGCCTGAAATGGCAACAGTATCATGAAAATTCTGTAACATAGAAATAATATCTGTTCTCTGGTCACAAAAGTTCAAATTTAAAATGGACAAGCTGGCCACCATTTACAATTTTTAGGTCGCCAGACACAATTCCAAGTCATTTGGCCACCATTTAAGTAGACAAAATTGAGGGCTGGTGAACCTTTTTTAATTCAGTAAAACCTTGTTATAATGCCCTTCAATTATTTTGACACATTGCCTTTTCACAACACTATTTTGATGTTCTAAAGGTCATTTATTCTGACCCTCCTGGTTATTCATCAAACCCCCTTACATTGCCAAAATTTGACTGACCAAATAGTGGTGTTGAATTACAGTTTTATCGTAACTCAAAAAGAAACTTTTTAGCTAAACTTTTTGATGGAACAGAAAAGCTGAAGCCATACCCAAAATGATATTGGCACAATTTTGAGTAGAAAGTTTGCAAGGTTATATATTTTCAGAAGCAATGGGTAACTGTAGAATCATTAACATCTCTGGGGTTAAAATTTGGTGGTTTTTTCATCATATAATATAATTGGAGCAAATGTTTGGTATTTTGTATTTTGTTAAAGTTCTTCTGATTGGTGCTTTTGGTTGACTTTAAATTGGAGGGCATTTAATTGTAAACCACCACCATCCCACCCCAACCCCTTCAACCCCCTCCCCACCTCATCCCCAACCCCCCACCCCCCTAAAAAAAGGAAAACAAAACAAAACAAAAAATATTGATTTCATTTTCTTGAACATTTTTGATTTTACAGTATAAATGTCTTAATGTCATTATGAGTATTGTAATATTTAATAACATGTTATTATTTATTCTAATTTCTTTGTTACCTGTCTTTGTGTAGCATACCACTACTGTTAATCAGATCAGCATAGATGATAATGGGGACCACATTGCTAGCTGTTCAGATGATGGCAGGGTATGTATATATGCATTTCTAAAGTATAATATGCAGCCATTTATAGTCAAGACTTGGATTGATTGACTGATTTAATGGGATTTTATGTCCCAGTCAGGAAAAACTTTGCAATCTGGCAAAATATGTTATACACATGAACTTCCATCAAGGAAGTGAGGCTGGGTGCTCCAGAAGGGTAAGCAGCTCTTGTCTATCTAGCTACACCCGTCACGTGCAAGTCAATTTTGAGAATGAAAGGAACAAAGAACTATGGTAAGTCAAATATATCTAGTATAAGTTTGGATACAGTGACTACATACTTATCAACAATATTGTGATGATGGCCATAAAACTTTTTAAGGGCCTTGATTAGCCTAGGCTTGCAATATCCTTGTGTCAACAATTTAATTGTAGTTGCAGAAAGTCCCCTTAGTGGGAACAAGCTCTACTGTACCCGATTAACTGTGAAACATATACACCATATGCAGGAGAAGCAGGGATATTACTGCAAAGAAACGGAAAGTTGACAATAGAAAAATTGAAGTCATCACATTTGTTGTATAGCTTCAGATGTAACCTTTCATGGGTGTCATATTGAGGTATAAGTCCAAATATGAAGCAGAACATGGAGAATCTGTTGTGTCTTTTATTTCAAGCTCACTTGGATAGATGACATTCGAATATTCTCCAAATATGTGATTCTTTAGAGATAGAATGTCATCTATATATCTGTATGTGTTGTAGTTGAATGTTTTAGCGACAGTCTTTTCTCCAGATTTGACAAAATTCTGTAAACTAAGATTAACCATTTAAGGTAGGTTTGGCTGAATTATAAAAAATTGTTCACAGTATGTAAAGTCTAAAATTACGTGTTTTTTTTTAGTTTACAAAATTCAATGCTAATTATAACATTATATTTTTTACTGTAGGTAGTTATATCTGGACTGTATACTCGGGACAATGACCAGAACCTAAACTTTGACCGTCCAGTTAAAGCCATAGCCATTGACCCATCTTTTTACAAGCACGGGAGTGGTAAACAGTTTGTAACCGGGGATGACAAGGTATAACTTGATGCTTCTTAACAATATGTGAAAAGCTTAGTTATTCAATGTTAATCACTTTTAATTGCCTTTTGACATCTTATTTTCACAAATCTTAGGATTTCTTTCTTCACAAAAAGGTACGGATACAGTTTCACAATCATTCACTCAGTTAAGTGTACACTCAACTCAAATTTTTTTCTCTCATCAATATATCATAAATTTCAAGTTTTATGAGACAATGTTTTGTTTTGTTCGACAAACCTACAATAAACAATTTAAATATAACATTAGATATTCAATTTAACTGTGTAATGTCTTAGAAATTGACATTGAAATATTCCCGAATTTGAGTTGAGTGTACACTCAATTGAGTGAATAGCTGTGAAACTGGGGCCAGATCACAGCGTCTCTCATTGCATATGTTTGAATCCCACTTGGGACAAATCCTAGTGTGGGGCTCTTTAGAATTTTACCTGTCAAATATTATTGGTTTTCCCTTGGCATTCTGGTTTTCTTTACCAGCCCAGTACTGACCCTCCTTAGAAGAATGAAAAAAAGACTAGTTCCTTTCCATTCAACTCTTTTCTTTAAAAACAAAGAAAAACACACACACACACACACACACACACACACACACACACACACACACACACACACACACAGAGTTCAGCATTTTTACCGTAGATGTCTCTGAAAATTGTTATAATTGTTCTAAGATGGTGCATAATTTCCATTAAATCTGAAAACATTCCTTTTATTTTAATTAAACAGAGGTATCTAATTGGTTAGTAATATTAAGGTTATTTGCATATGTATGTTGATTTATTGATCTCTATGCTCAACAAGTCACCTGAATTCTGGGAATTATTTTACTTCCAAAATTGTTGAAAGCAGATTATAGCACCTTTCAATGCCTAGGGTCCTTCCAAGTGTAAAAAATTTGTGATGTTTTTTGTGTTTAAATTCCAACCTTACCTTGTTGTCTAAAGCACTCACTAACAGATTACAGGACTCACACTGCGTAGGTTTGAATTCTACTTGAGCATATCCTACTTTGAGAGTTTGTCAGTTTGTTTGCTGAAGGTCAGTGGTTTTCTATGGGCACTGCTATTTTCTCTACCATTCCAGAATTGACCACCTCGGTATAAGTGAAAGAATCTTGACTAGGATGTTAAACACCATTACTCTATTTGCTCCTCTTGTCTTTTTAGCTCACCTGAGCACAAAGTGCTCAAGTGAGCTATTGTGGTGGGTCATTGTCCGGCGTGCGTCGTGCGTCGTGCGACGTGCGTCGTGCATCGTGCGTCAACTTTTGATTGTTAACACTCCTGAGGCCACAATTTAATTGAATCTTAATCAAACTTTCTCAGAATGATCCTCTTGACAAAAGCTAGCTCAAGTTCGTATATGGGCAATGTTGGGTCAATAAGTAGGTCACTAGGTCAAATTGTAGAAAAACCTTGTTAACACTCCTGAGGACCCAATTTCAGTCCAATCTTCATGAAACTTAGTCAGAATGATCATCTTCACAAAAGCTAGTTCAAGTTCGTATATGGGCATTGTTGGGTCAATAAGTAGGTCACTAGGTCAAATTGTAGAAAAACCTTGTTAACACTCCTGAGGACCCAATTTTAGTCCAATCTTCATCAAACTTAGTCAGAATGATGCTCTTGACAAAAGCTAGCTCAAGTTCGTATATGGGCCATGTTGGGTCAATAAGTAGGTCACTAGGTCAAATTGTAGAAAAACCTTGTTAACACTCCTGAGGACCCAATTTTAGTCCAATCTTCATCAAACTCAGTCAGAATGAGCATCTTGAAAAAATCTAGTTCAAGGTCATATATGGGCCATGTTGGGTCAATAAGTAGGTCACTAGGTCAAATTGCAGAAAAACCTTGTTAACACTCCTGAGGACCCAATTTTAGTCCAATCTTCATCAAACTTAGTCAGAATGATCTTCTTGACAAAATCTAGCTCAAGATTGTATATGGGCCATGTTGGGTCAATAAGTAGGTCACTAGGTCAAATTGTAGAAAAACCTTGTTAACACTAATGAGGACCCAATTTTAGTCCAATCTTCATCAAACTTAGTCAGAATGATCTTCTTGACAAAAGCTAGCTCAAGTTTTTATATGGGCCATGTTGGATCAATAAGTAGGTCACTAGGTCAAATTGTAAAAAAAACCTTGTTAACACTCCTGAGGCCCCAATTTTAGTCCAATCTTCTTTAAACTTAGTCAGAATGATCTTCTTGACAAAAGCTAGTTCAAGGTTGTATATGGGCCATGTTGGGTCAGTAAGTAGGTCACTAGGTCAAATTGTAGAAAAACCTTGTTAACACTCCTGAGGACCCAATTTTAGTCCAATCTTCATCAAACTTAGTCACAATAAACTTCTTGACAAAAGCTAGCTCAAGTTTGTATATGTGCCATGTTGGGTCAATAAATAGGTCACTAGGTCGGATTGTAATAAAACCTTGTTAACACTCCTGAGGACCCAATTTTAGTCCAATCTTCATCAAACTTAGTCAGAATGATGCTCTTGACAAAAGGTAGCTCAAGTTCCTATATGGGCCATGTTGGGTCAATAAGTAGGTCACTAGGTCAAATTGTAGAAAAACCTTGTTAACACTCCTGAGGACCCAATTTTAGTCCAATCTTCATCAAACTTAGTCAGAATGATGCTCTTGACAAAAGCTAGCTCAAGGTCGTATATGGGCCATGTTGGGTCAATAAGTAGGTCACTAGGTCAAATTGTAAGAAAACCTTGTTAACACTCCTGAGGACCCAATTTTAGTCCAATCTTCATCAAACTTAGTCAGAATGATGCTCTTGACAAAAGCTATCTCGAGTTTGTATATGGGCTATGTTGGGTCAATAATTAGGTCACTAGGTCGAATTATATAAAAACCTTGTTAACACATGAGGGGATCCATTTGAGACCAATCTTATCAAACTGTCTCAGAATGATGCTCTTGACAAAAGCTAGCTCAAGTTTATATATGGGTCATTTTGTGTCAATAAGTAGGTCACTAGCTCGAAATATAGGAAAAAATCTCTTTTAAGAATAGAAGCTCCAGTTTGCCAAAATCAAGCTGAGTGTACATCATTTTCAGGTGAGCGTCCAGGGCCTTCATGGCCCTCTTGTTTTAATAAGTTGGGGCATAAAGTCATTTTTACATAATAATATACATGTAATTTATATTTTCCTTTGTTGCAGTTAATTCTGAATGAAAAAGGATTTCTGAATCGACACAAAACAATTATATTACATCAAGGTGAAGGTCCTGTAAGAGAGATTAAATGGAGGGGAAGCTTTATAGCATGGGCTAATGACAGTGTAAGTACTACACACTTTAAATATCACATTAGGTGAGCTTGATCATGAGGTGATGTCAATATGATAGGATGCTATCATATCTAGTTTGTGAGTGAAATTTTAGCGAGAAAGTATTAATGAGTGACAACAGGAAACCTAAAAATAAATCATACCCAAATACATGAATGATAACAATAAACAGTCAAGAGTAAATAATGACTGAATTTTCTATGTTATTTGTGAGTGAATAAGAATCAAGTTATCAAAGTTTAACAGTATCTTTTGGGTAAAAAAATTATTTCTCACTGATGCATAGCAGCATGTACAAAATTCTAGTTGCAGGAAACTGAGAAATTTTAGTGGTTGTTTTATTTTAGTGCTATTCATTGTCTGGCCTTCCTGGTATAATAAAACTGCACTAAAATGAAATATTATTGCATTTTCATGTGTGCAAAAAAGTAGTGCCCTAAAATAAAATTGTGTTTAGAATTCAAAATTGCTAAAACAAGTTTCTGTATGCACTCAAAGCTGTTTACAATATGCAGTGTACATGATCATAGTAACCAGAAAACACAATTTTATATAACAATTTTTTTTTTAATTTTCAGGGAGTTAAAATTTATGATATGACATCAAGGTCAAGGATTACATTTATAGCTAAAGGACACAGGTAATTACATATTTTTTATTTAGTAATTCAGCAACAAATTACTGGTTCATCATCTCACTTGAAAGTGCAGCAGAAGTTAACTAGGCATTTTTGTTCAATTAAAGCTGCATTAAGTTTTCCAAAGAAAAAAATTAAAACGATGCTAATCTAATTAATGATGCTCCTAATGAACAATGTTACATTTGGTTCAACGATAAAAGCTCATATAAATACTGAAATTACAGTATTTACCCAGCGAGATGCAGCATTTGGGATCTAATATTAGATCATGGTTACGTCATCAAAACCCGGGACATTTAAACACAACTTTCAAAACGGTGAAATACGATCACAGAACTTCGTTGAATTTGTCATTTGTGACTTAGTAAGGGATACATAACACCATTTCAAATACATCTGGACATTAATTCAGGACACTTAATGCAATTTTTCATGTTTCACCTTCGATTCATGGGTTTTTCTGTACATCTGTGCGCATGCTCCAAGCTCATAATAATCATCGTTAAACATTGACCACCCAGTCAGAGGATTCTGTTTATTTACAGCTAAAAGAAATGAAATTTTAGAAAATGAATCTTACGGATCATGGTTAGAGGATATCTATTTTTAAAAAAATATTTTTTTAGAAAATCCAAAAAAAATTCAGGAAATTGAAAAACTTAATGCAGCTTTAAAATTTCTTTTTGGGCATTTAGCCAATATTTCTACCATTGTTAATTAAGAATACATGTATATAAATAATTTAATTCTAAGTAACATTTATAATTGTGATTCAAATAATTCTTTATTTTACTTTTTTGTATATGAAAATTGAAATCATAAATTAAAAAAAAATGCATTGCTATGGTGTAAGAATACAGATTTATTGTGTGTTGTCCATGATAACATGATGTCCTTATAGCCAATTTTTTCTATGAAAATAACAGGTCTGACCAAAAATGAAGAAAAATCCTTGAAAAATTGTGTCTTAATATAGTGAGTGAGTGAATTGCTGTTTTAAGCTGCATCAGCAATTTTGAAACTATTTTTAGCTAGAAAATGTAAAAAAATATAATTGTATACTGTAAATTTCTTTATTTTCATGAGAGTTGCAGCTGACCTGGAAATTGATACTGAACTAGAAAATGTACCTCCATTGACATAAACTTAGAATTATCTTTATCAATAATCACTTTAATATCATGACACTTAATTTCTGTGAATTGCTTTGTGTCGCGAATGTTGCGAAAATAAAGTGCTCATGAAAATTAAGTGATTTGCAGTAATATAAAAGTCTAAATAATGAAAAATTCAACATCATGAAATTATAAAAATAAAGTAAACTGATAAAATAGCCAGTAATATCACAGGCTATATAAAACACTGGAAAATAGTTGATAAAACAATTAAATTTTATCAACAAGTCTATTTCCAGAAGGAAGTTTAAAATTTGATGTCCACTGACATTGGTAAAAAGATCTTACATGGATGGTGCTGAATAAAATATACCTTGGTAGGTGTGAATTCAACACAATCCAGCTAAATGTGCTGGACAGATCGTTGACTTTGACAGGAGACACATTTGGGAGGTTGTTCTCCCTTTATAGCTGAAAAAATGTTGATGTGATGTTTAATAATATGAAATCATTGATCAACACTTACATGTATGAATTTTTATTTTAGTGAAAGGGCAGACCTGTATCATTGTAGTCTGTATTGGAAAGATGATAGAACTCTGTTATTGGCTTGGGCAGATACAGTCAAGGTAAATTGTGGTAGAAATAATGGATAGATCATTGTCCATGACAAATAGCTATTTGAACATTGTGTAAATATATGCTTTCATATAGATGTCACCAAGATCACATTACAAAAAGAAAATAAATTATTAAATTATTGATTTAAACAGACACATTTTGATGTTCATATATTTATTATGCAAATGTGCACCTTTAGTTAAAATTTGGGTTTTCCAAAGATGTCTTGGAAAGAGCTAACAGAGAGAGGTTGTAGAGTGTGGAAGCTCTAAAATTGCTACCCCCTTGATCGCAAGAAATCGAAACATGCTTGCAGCTAGCCAGTCAACTGGAAGGGGGCCTACTAGTGCAGACAATGCTTCTGAACTTGTGTGTTAACCTGATGATGATGATGATAACGATAACGACGACGACTACGACAATGATAATGATGATAATGACATCACTGTTCATGTCAGTATCTTTGTGACAACAAATTTGAAATTTGACAATTCCCTTTCTCTCTCCCCCCCCCCCCCCCCCAAATAAATAAAAAAAAAAAAAATTGATAAAGTTTTGAAAGTTTTGTATCATTCTCTAATTGTTTAGAGTTCTTTACTGAAAGTCAATCTGTGCATTTTCAGTAATTTTGAAATGTGTTTGTAAAGATTAAATGCCCATACTAAGGGATTTAAGATGTCGAAAAATTGTAGACACGACAGCCCTGTTATAAATAAAGAGCTATCATTTTAATAACTTAAGATAATTCTGGTGAATTTAATAATCATTCTTAACATGTGAATTTCCCATAGAGGCACCGCTGTCATATCTACTGTGATATTTCATGGAAATCAAGAATTTACACTGTGATATTTCATGGAAATCAAGGATTTTTGCTTGGATCTTTCATAAAAATAAAGGATTTCCACTGTGATGTTTCATGGAAATCAGGAATTCCACAGTAATATTTCAGGTAAATCAAGGATTTCCACTGTGATATTTTAGGTAAATCAAGGATTTCCACTGTGATGTTTCATGGGAATCAAGGATTTCCACTGTGATATTTCAAGGAAATCAAGCATTTTGTGGAAATCAAGGAATTCCACTGTGATATTTCAGGGAAATCAAGGATTTCCACTGTGATATTTCATGGGAATCAAGCATTTTGTGGAAATCAAGGAATTCCACTGTGATTTTTCAGGGAAATCAAGGATTTCCTCTGTGATATTTCAAGGACATCGAGGACATCTACTGTGATATTTCAAGGAAATCAAGGACATCTACTATGATATTTCAAGGAAATCAAGGACATCTACTGTGATATTTCAAGGACATCAAGGATATCTACTATGATATTTCAAGGAAATCAAGGATTTCACTGTGATATTCAATTAACTATTTATAGGAATAACTCTGTCCATCTGTTGCTTAATATCTTATTTTTTTTAGTAATTAACTCATCTGTGGATTTTCAAATTAATCTTGGAATAAATGAGATAGAGTGTTGCATACTCAGTTTAGATGTTAGGTCAAAGGTGAAGGTCACAAAAGCAAGTCATTGATTTGATCCTCATAGCTACATTATATGTTGGTAACTTGGGATCTTGATCTATTAAAAATGCTTTAGTCAGTTATGGAAAAATATTAAGGTACAATAATTTACTAACATTTTGACTGATAGAAAAATGTTAAAATTTTACGGTTATTTACATTTTTATGACAGTTTTGATATATACACAAATTACAATGCTGTTCTTTCTGCTGGTGTTTAATTTCATTTTCTTTAAATTTGTTTAGATTTGTATAGTTAAAGATCGCACAACACAAGATGCTCGAGGTTTACCAAGTAGATATGTTGAGATTGGTATGTTTTAAATAAATATTTTTTATATATGTTTAATGCTGCATTAAGTTTTTTTTTTATTCTCTGAATTTTTTTCTGAATATATATATTTTTAAAATAGATAACCTCTAATCACGATCTGTTAGATTCATTTTCTAAAATTTCATGCATTTTCTTAGCTGTAAATAAATGGAATCCCCTTACGGGTTGGTCACTTGTTTAACGGTGATTATGATAAATTTATTTGAAATTTTAAACATTTAATGACAACCGAAAATTGTAAAAATGAAGACTGTTTTATTGATCCTCATTTAACTAAGAGCAATGAAAATAGCAACTTTTTTTGTTAAAACACATGCCATATTGTGGTTACCCATTCTGGGTATGCCATGCTTGGATGACCAGTTTTTGGTATGCCATGCTGAGGTTACCCATATCTGTTATGCCATGCTTAGATTACCAATTCCCGGTATGCTGTGAAGTGGTTACTCATTCCTGGAATGCCATACTGTGGTTACCTATTCTTAGTATGCCATACTGTGGTTACCCATATCTGGTATGCCATGCTGTGGTTTCTCATTCTTGGTATGCCATGCTTTGGTTACCTGTTCCTAGTATGCCTTGCTGTGGTTACATATTTCTGGTATTCCATGCTTTGATTACCAATTCCTGGTATTCCATGCATTGGTAACATATTCATAGTATGCCATGCTTTGATTACTGATTCCTTGTATGCCATGCAGTGGTCACTCATTCCTGGAATGCCATACAATGGTAGTGACTGTTCTTTAGAAATGATCATAGGGTCCTAGGAAGGAAACATTAAAAAACGATGCCCCATCTCACAGTCAGCATGGCATGCTAAGTAAACAAGCGCATTGCCCTAAGTGCACTGTAAAGGTCAAAATTTCTGCCACTTCACCTATGTCTGGTGATGTCTTCTGGGGCGTAAAACTCCAAAAAATCAAATACTAGTATATATATTGATTTTGTGTTTTAGTTGCCATGTTTACCACAGATTTTTATGTGTGTGGAATCGCCCCATTAGAAAACAACATTGTAGTGGTATCCTGTGAAAAAGATGGACAGAATATGGAGGTTAGTGTTACTAGTTTTAGTTTGACCTTTGACCCAGTTTCTTCATTTTAGTTTGACCTTTGACCCAGTTTCTTAATTTTAGTTTGACCTTTGACTTTCTGTTCAACATTCTGTATCATTATATAAATATTACATTTCTGACAGGGTGCCAGTACATATTGTCACCTCGAGGAAGCATTGTTTGCCGAGGCAATAGCCGAGGCTGACAATGCTTTTCGAGAGGTGACAATATGTACTGGCACCCTGTCAGAAATGTAATATTTATTTTATTACACCGAATGTTTGTTTTAATTTACCAATATATATGTTGTGCATCTGATTAATATTTTACTGTAAGTTTTTATAGCATACTGACGAATGTAAACAATATCAATAACAATAAGACGCTTGCGTAGTTACAATTAAAACATGGTTCATTCAAAGCGCTGACGAGATCCAGTGAAGGGAGGCGACTCGAACAAAAATACTGTCACATAGTCACGCGCATCGCTATGTGACATTATAAATTTTATGTGACAGTACAAATTGTTACACAGCTCTTATCCAATGAAATTGCTAGATTTTTACATAAGGTGCAATAAAAAACATTGTTACATAGTGTCAGTAAGTAGGTAAAAAATGTGGTTTTTTATGTCCATATGGCCATGCAATCAGAATTTTTATCTGAGAACAAACATTCACCTTTTTAGTTTGAGTAAAACAATGATATATTATTATAGAGTGAAGTAATGGTGTTTAAGGACTTAGTCAATGTTTTTTCACTCATATTGAGGCTGTCAGTTCTGGGATGATGGAGAAAACTGGAGTGTCCAGAGAGGTACTGTGATTCGTTATCTTCAGACTTTTATACTATTATAGGATCCAGTTTTTAATCACTCTTACAGTTTGTGTACCTCAGAATCACAAATTAATGTGTGTCACACATTTAGACTTAAACAGGTTGTATTTAACTTGGTTTCAGATCAATGGTTAATTTATTTATTGCAAGGCATTTTTCACCTAAATTAAGATTATTTGTTTGGAGTAGAGTGGAGTAATGGTGTTTTACGCCCCAGTCAAGATTCTTTCACTTATTTCGAGGCGGTCAGTTCTGGGTTGGTGGAGGAAACTGGAGTGCCCGGAGAAAACCACTGACCTAATTTGTTTGGTATTGAATCTCTAAGGTTTCTTTTAAATAGTAGAGAAAACCTAAACAAATAAAACAGCTATAATCTTTGGCAAGTGAAATGATAATACAGTCAAGCCTGCCTTCAAGGCCCCCTCTCTATAAGGGCCACCTGCTTATAAAGGCCCATAAAATTCTATCCTAATTGCTCTTTATTCATATTATTTGAACTTGTATATAAAGGCCACTTTTATTGATTCCCATGGGTGGCCTTTATAGACAGGTTTGACTGTATTTATTTTTACATTAGGATAATTTTATTTTAGGGAGGCAGACTGGTGTCTAAGAGACCACATTTGCAGATTTTGGAACCTCATATGGACACTTATGAAGAACTATCAAATGATGCAATATCTATAAGAGGCTTTGAAGAATACAGCTGTAACCACTATCAGCTAGGTAATACAGATTTTTATTATGTTTTAAGGTACAGTTGAATCTGGAAGATACAAGTGTAGATGTACACTACCGTAATGTTTTACTAAATTGACTATTTTTAAGTGACAATGTTGTGATGTCGGGGATTCAAACCCAAGTGGGACCATAATAAAGACTTAAAAAATTGAGATTCCACTGTCTTTCCTTGCATTTTCTTCAGCTTAGGATTAAAAAGGACAGGATATTGGCTAGTTTATTTGGTTCCAGGATTATGTGACTGGAGGAGTGGTATGTTGGTCTGCAGCATACTGACTCAGTGAGGTAGCACATTGACAAAAAGTCATTGTGTGTGCTATTGCAAGGCAGACTGTATTACACACTCAAGCATACATAAACTTGTTTTTAGATTAATCATTGAAGATTGATAACCTTGCTTTAGTCAGGAATATCTGAAAAATTGCTATTACATTACTAAATAACCTTACAACCAACCAACATCTAATCTCCAAATGAATTTGGAGTGCAAATACAGTCTATTTCATCAACAAAATTTGTCCTTAATTATTCACTGGCTGTTTATTGGTTTGTATATGAATTTATGGCTAACTTTTAACCTAGTACACTTGGCAGTATTGTCTAAAATTAACATCATACAACACTTAGTCCATTATACTTGTGTCATGCCAATTTTGTGGTCCACAAGATTTGAAATAATGGTAGAAAGATTCACAAGGGTTATAATGCTAATGTGGCCACAACATCATATAAAGTGAGATACAGTTGTATGAGAATTTCAATTTCTATATTTTCAGAATGCATCACAGAAGAAAATTTATTTTACATTGTGAGTCCTAAAGATATCATTGTTGCTAAGCAACGTAACCAAGACGACCACATTGCTTGGCTTCTTGATCATGAGATGTATGAGGTATGGGATTTGACATGCATGTATATTTTAGATTATGGTATTTCAGTAGCACTTTTGCAAACAAACATTTTCCCTGAAATCAGACTGCAGTATGCATTACTTTTTACTATTTTGTGTATTTTAAGATATAAAGTATAAACACATGTAATAAACTGGGTCCAAAGCAACATACAAAGTTCAAAAGTCATCAAATTTTTGCCATAAAAGGTTCAAAGCAAAGCAAATACCTCACCTCAGAAGCAGCATAGAAAGTGATATCAGCAATTTTTTATCTACAAACTCTAAAGCAGTGTTAAAAAACCAAAGTGAGCAATATTTCTTTACACAAAAACCAAGGCAGTGCAGAACCTGAGGGTCAGCAATGTTGCACAATAAAGATTCTAAAGCATTGATAATAAAAGAAATAATTCACCATAAGAACCAAAGGCAGTGCAAAAATCTTATTTAGCAGTGTTTCACCATACAAAGCCTTTTACCTTTAAATATTTACATGTAAATGGTGAGCAGCAAAATGATTGAAAGTTGATACATATTGAAATGTACATCAGTCTTATTTAATGTTGCTTCATATTGAAATGTACATGTACATCGTTCTAAATGAATGTTGCTATATTGAAATGTACATGTACATCAATCTCAATGAATGGTGATCTGTTTTAATATTCTGGTATTGTAGGAAGCCATGGTAGCAGCAAAACAAAATGAACATGAACTGAAGAAACATACATATCAGGTAAACTACTATATACAGTAATGACTATAGTTCATATCCTGCAGATAATTTTCAGATATGGGGCCATCCAAAATTTCCAACATGGCCACCATTTTTAATATGGCATACAAAATGACTTCTTACATCACATAAAAATTGATTTCATTGCTTTTCTTCCAACAAATACAGGAAAAAGATTTGTTAAAGTCCAAGTAACTAATTTTGGACATGTCTGGCAATGTTTTAAAATTCAAAGTGACTGTAGTCAATTAAAGAAATTTGACAATAATTTTTTTGAGTGGGATTTAAAAGCTAACAATTGGGAGGAGCTGTGATCCATAAATCAAACTTTTCTACCACCCACATCCACTCTATCCACATTTCTTTTTAATTTAAAATTTATAGGATATTGGAAGACAGTATTTAGACTCTTTAATGGACGAGGGAGATTATGAAGAAGCAGCTCGTCTTTGCGTTAAAATTCTCGGAAAAAGTAAAGAAAAATGGGAAGAAGAAGTTCTTAAGTTTCATAAGATAAATCAATTAAAGGTAAAATGTATATGATGTATATTTATATATATATATATATATACATATATATATATAGAGAGAGAGAGAGAGAGAGAGAGAGAGAGAGAGAGAGAGAGAGAGAGAGAATACTAAATCTCTAATTTGGGCCAATTTCAGCACAGTATTTACTGATTTCTATGTGATCGTATGGTGGAAAAGTTTCCACATTTGATGGATTCAGAAGTTAACCCAGGAGATAAATTGCTGTCTTTCATGACTTTCCATGACTTGTTTAATTGATTCTCCATTTGCAGTTGAACCAAAAATTTTTGCAATGACACTTTGTTTATCTAGAAAAATCTGTTTTGGCTTCAGAAATTATAAAATAGTACTTTCAAAATTTGCACCCTTAAAAAAACCTGCTATATATAGTAAAAAGTTTATTTTATTTCCTGAAGACGAAAATTATGTTAAATATTACCAAACATGAAAGATTTAATCAGATAAAAGTTGCATGTTTTATTATTACTAAACAGTCTTATCTCAAATTTAAAATTCATATTAATATGCAATTCAGATTTTCAGTTTTCATAATTTTTTTAGGCCAGGAAAGGCCCTTATATTACATTCCTCCTTATTACTTATCAGTTTACTACTTCATTTCTATTAATTGTGTTTAATTTAGGGCAACTCCTTAATTTCATTGGTTAGTATTGTGTAATTGTTGTACATGTATTTTGGTCTCTGGCTTCATTTTGATTGGTTATTTTTATTTCATTCCACAGAATGTTTCCATTTTCATTGGTTTATATTGTAAATTGTTTTATTTTAGTCTGTGACTTCATTTTGATTGGTTGTGTTTATTTCATTTCAGAGAATGTTTCCATTTTCATTGGTTAATATTTTAAATTTGTTTATTTCAGGCTGTGGCTCCATATATACCTACACAAGATCCAGTTTTAAGTCCAGCTATTTATGAGATGATTCTTAACGAGTTTATACAGTGTGATTGTGAGGTAAATGCTTCAAAATCTTACGGTAAAGAAAAACAAAATAAAAGTCAAACTTTAACATTCTTTTCAAGAATATTTCAATACATTTAGACATTGAGTCTTCTTTAATTGTCAGCTTTGTAAAAAAAAAAAAAAAAAAAGGAAAAAAAAAAAATTTTAACTTCTAATCCTTGAAGAAAATGAATGCACAGTGAAAAGAAAGCCCATTTAATTTGGAACACCTTGTTACAATATATCATTCACATTGTTTGGTTGCTTAATAATATTATAAAAATAGGTTTATGCTTTCTAAACTTTTGATCAAAGTGCTTTAATAAAGTAACTTTGAAGATAATTTGGACCATCAAAATCTTTGATCAAAGTTTTGACAGTGTTTTGATGAACTAAATTGAATAGAACTTAATCCTTTTTGACAAATTAATGGAATCTAACCAATCACAAGTCAGATAAATTTAGGTTAGTTATTCAAGTGAAAAGCTTGTGATAATCATACTGATTTTAAATGGATAAATCACCCTAATGAACCCTAATGAACCCCAATTTTATAAAACTAGTACATGTACTGCTATTTATTCCATTCTAAAGTTGTAAGTACCCCTAGATGTCTATCTCTGTAAGCTTTGAAAGAAGCTTGGATGGTGTAATCACATTAACTTAGCTTATCCAAAGTTCTTTTTTCACAGATTTTGATAATGTAAACTGCTGAATACCTTTGTCGAATACCTGCCAAATTCAAATATTAACCCACCCCCCCTCAAAAAAAAAGAAAAAAGAAAATATATATATAAATTTTTTATTGGTAAACCTAAAGTATGTTGAATACCTGTCAAATTCAATTTTATAAAACTAGTACATGTACTGCTATTTATTCCATTCTAAAGTTGTAAGTACCCCTAGATGTCTATCTCTGTAAGCTTTGAAAGAAGCTTGGATGGTGTAATCACATTAACTTAGCTTATCCAAAGTTCTTTTTTCACAGATTTTGATAATGTAAACTGCTGAATACCTTTGTCGAATACCTGACAAATTCAAATATTAACCCACCCCCCTCAAAAAAAAGAAAAAAAAGAAAAAAGAAAATATATATATAAATTTTTTATTGGTAAACCTAAAGTATGTTGAATACCTGTCAAATTCAAACATTATCTAAAAAAAAGGAGTTCAGTTTGGACAGGTATTATTGTAATCTGTTTTTGTATTTTTATTTTGTAGAAATTTCTCAAGACTCTGAAAGAATGGCCACCTACATTGTACAAAATTGAGAACATAATTACTGCGACCTCTGAGAAATTAGACAGAGATCGTGACAATAAAATCCTGCTTCAGGCTTTAGGTGAATTGTAAGTGAATTTCTGTTATCTAAATCATTTTTGTCTCCATTCAAGACTCCTAGTTTTTTTGTAATTCAATAATGGCGCTTTTGTCCAGCTGTTGATCTATTTTCTTCTCTGTTCAGTTTTATCCTGATCTTCTCTCTAAAACAGTTACTTGTATTTTCATAAATTTTTTTAGAAATGTTTGACACTAAAGATATGTAATATTATGTTATTAACATGTTTCAGCTTGATGACTTTTTAGAGTTATGGCCCTTTTAATGTTGTCATCAAATGGAATGATGGGTAGTGATAACAAAACTGCATTTAAAAGATCAAATATACAAATGTACATACAGAACATTAAGGTCACTAGTTATGTTAAAAATGTCTCAATGTGAAAGTCATGTACTGCTTTTATATTGCAACAAACTTTGAATTTACATGTAGATCTGGGAATTATGTAGATGTACATTTACATCAAATATGAAAACAAATTGATTTACAGTCATCATTGAATTTTGATAATTTAAAAAAAATGGAACATGTGTTTCCTTAAACATTGTTAACTCTTTATCTTCCAACGACATACAATATGATTCTGGGTATATTTCAGATATGGATATGAAAGATCATTTGACAAAGCTCTGGCGATATTTATCAGGTGAGTATTATGGGATATCATTCTTTGGCATAGTGATTAAGACTAATTAAACGTTTTTGAGGTGCAAAGGAGCTGTAAAAAGACACAAAGACAACTGTACTCCAAAATAAGTAAAACATTCTAACTAGTCGAAATAAAATTTAAAGGTTTTTTATTAGAACAGAAAAATATTTTACAAAATAGTATATTTTTTATGCCGGACTGAAAAGTTACAGGTTTTAGACTTGGAAACTTTTTTTATAAATGTTAAAATCCGGGAGTTGTGTTAGAAATGTCATCAGTGGTTTAATATTTTATTTCAGTAGTAAATATGTTACTGATATAGATCAATAGCAACCAATCTTTTATACCTCATTTCCATATGGATTTATAGTAACAATAATTTGACCCTCTGTAATAAGACCTTTCTTATGTGAATCATAACCAATGATTTAGAACCCAGGATCAGACAAAAACCTGTCTTTATTTATTGATTTTTTTTTTAATTTTTTTTTTTTTTAATTTATTTTTTTAATGATTAAACATTATTCCTAATATTTGTTTGCTATATACATGTATATTTGTAACGAAATGAAATTGTAAAAAAAATTAATTTTTAATTTTTAAATTTTTAAATTTTATTTGTAGGTTGAAACATAAAGATGTATTTACGCTGATACACAAACATAATTTATTTAACTCAATCAGTGATAAAATTGTGCAGTTAATGGAATTTGATAAAGAACAAGCTGTCACTATGCTTATAAACAACATGGACAAAATATCAGTAATTATTTTTGATGATGCTATTTAAAAGTTTGATTAACATAACATCAGTACCAATCTGTCCAAAGAATTGTCTGTTATTATAGTTGTTATTTCTGCATGACTGTAAATAGGGACCTTGAGGATGGAGGGTCTGAAGCACACAATTATGGATCACAGTACCTCGCACTGCCTGGGTTTGAATCAAGCTCGGGTAGATCCTAGTATGAGTAAATTTAATGTGCTTGCCAAAGGTCGATGTTTTTTTCTCCAGATACTCCAGTTTCCTCCACGATCCCAGAACTGACCACCTTGGTATAAGTGAAAGAATCTTGACTTGGGAAATTAAACACCATTATTTCACTCCACTTCACTCTCTGTAAATGGTATCTTTGGTTTTTTGTTGTTTTTTTTTAATCAGTTATTCCAAACATTCAAGAGACTGTTTTGGTACAAATTATTTATCATTCACCAAAAAGTCCACATAATTATAAAGCCTAGACTCAAAAAATGTCTTTTTAACGAGTCAATGAGTGGCTTTTAGTAATGTTCTGTACCATTTAAAGATAATCTTTAAGGAGTTTGAGGTAGAGATGGAAAGTTCCGATTGAGTGGTCAGATTTTTCATCTCTATGGAGGCTTTGTCCACAATTTTGGAATTTCTGCATCTCGACCTCAGATGAGTAAATGATTGTTTTTCTCGCATATAATTTACGAAAAAATACCAGAATCCCCACAATAATGATGCAAGATTTTGCTAGCAAGACATGCAACAATAACAATTAACATTTCACTCACAGCAGAATATGAAACTATGTGACAAAACAAAACATCGATGCGATATGAAAAAAATATTGTACCACCAATAGATAAATCTAACGTATGCGAGAAACAAGTACATGTATATTCTCTCATTTATTTCAAGTCAGTCATTTCTGGAGTATACCAGTGTTTTGTGTAAAATTCTTGGATTTAAAAGAGGTTGACAAATGGTCTAAAAAAACTAGCTTACAGATGAGCTTGTTCTCTCTCTCTCTCTCTCTCTCTCTCTCTCTCTCTCTCTCTCTCTCTCTCTCTCTCTCTCTCTCTCTCTCTCTCTCTCTCACACACACACACACACACACACACACACACACACAAATAAGTAAATATGGCCAGTACAGATTTATGTTTTATTTACCAGTATTTCTTTTTAGAATCTTTGATTTAATAATATTTTGTTTTAGATTGACAAAGTTGTTCAGCAACTAGAGAAAAAGCCATCCTTTTTACACATAGTAAGTGCTATATACATGTAAATTTAATCCAGTTATTTTGTAAATGTGATATGTGAAGTTTTAGGAGTATATAGGAATCCACTGTCTGTCTGGTCATTGATTTATGTTATTGTGTTTACTCCATAACTTCCACATCTGTAAATGGATTTTGATCAAACTTTGCACAATTGTAGACCAACATGAGATAATGTGTTGCATACCAAATTTCGATGTAGATCAAAGGTCAAGGTCACAAAATCTTTTGAACAGAGTGATTCATTGGTAATCTAGGATGGATGTAGTTTCAATTAAAAGAAAATTTTAAATAAGTGAAAACACCAAATTTTAGATTTTCTATGATCCTTTTAAAAAATAACTGTCACAAGGGCATAGCCTTTAACAACAATAACACAAAAATCACAGCTCATTGTAAGTATTGTAATTATGTAATTTATATATAAAACACTTATTTACAGTTTTTCTTTATTTATCTATTTATTTTTATTTATTCATATTTATTTTAATTTTTTTTAGTATCTGGATAAAATATTCCAAAAAGATCCTCAACTTAGTCATAAATACCATGGCAAACAAGTATCGCTCTATGCGCAGTTTGACAGACCAAAGTTACTTCCCTTTCTTAGAAGTAGTAATTACTATCCCCTTCAGGAGGCGATGGAAGTCTGTGAAATCAGACAACTTATACCTGAACAAGTTTTTCTGTTGGGTATGTATTTTTGAATCGTTGTTGCTGGTCTTATTATGGCATTATGTTTTAATCATTATTAATTAAAACAGTATCTTATGAAACAGATTTTATTAATTACTGGTGTGAGGTCTTTTAAATATGAGAATTAATAGATTCATGTGATCTGCAGTTCAGTAGCTTATCAGTAAAGAGTTCGGACCACATGTGGAATGTAAGGGGCAAGAATCCTGGCAGGGTCTGACCATGACTTAAAAATAGGTATTTTATCACCAAGCACTCAACATTTAGAAATAAAAGCCATTGGTCATTTGAAGGGTGACCTTTAAAAACTGATGCCCCATGTCTTGGTAGGTATGGCATGCTAAAAAATCATCACTGCACATGACCATAAGTATACTGCAAAGGTAAAAAATTTCTGCGGCTTCACATCTAGCTGGTGACATCTCAGTATAATTGAGATATTCTTTACAGTGACATCAATCTCATTTAATCAATAAATCTGTTCAGTGAAAGCCCTAGAAGGTTGACTTTTGGCAATTCTGCGGGTATTACAATTATCAATTCATCAATGAAATCGTGGGAGGGGTATTTTAGCGTGTATGATTTAGCATGGTCATGCATGCTCTTCTTTGTTCAAAATTTGGTACTTTGAATTTCAGGAAGAATGGGAAACGTGAAGCAGGCTTTACATTTAATTACTGACCAGTTGGGGGACGTTGATCGTGCTATTGATTTTTGTAAAGAAAAAAATGAGCCAGAATTATGGGAAGATCTTATAGAATTTAGTATAGATAAACCAAGTAAGTAAAGATAATCAAGCAACTTTATATACATATACATGTATATAGACATATATATGATCGTATATACATGACTATTTTGAAATAAGAACCAACTGCTTCAAATAGATATGTTTATACATGAATTGTCAGAGTTAATGATAAACTAAGAACTCTGTATCAAGAAAGGAGATTTAAATAATTTTTGCAAGAATCATCATATCCTGAGATATGCATGAACCATCATATCCTGATATTTGCAAGAATCATAATTTCCTAATATTTGCATATTTTTATCTATGCATTATTGGATGGTGTTCAGTAGAAATGCAAGTAAATTATATCAAATTGAAAAAGGTTTTTTTTTCACTTTTTGATACTTTCCGGAATCATGCAAATGAGACTATTTATGAATTACTATACTATTTATAAATTATTTAAACATGAGTAAGTCATCAATTTGTTAATAAACTGTTAGAGGTATTGTGTGGTTTATTTCAGGTTTTGTAAAAGGATTATTACAGAATATAGGTACACATGTGGATCCCATAATACTCATCAACAGAATTAAGTTAGGGATGGAAATACCAGATTTAAGAGATGCCTTAGTAAAAATATTACAAGATTATCATTTACAGGTATAGATATACATCCATTCAACCACTCAACAACCCCAAAACACAGACACATGCACCCTCACACCCACACACACTTCCCCAAACTTACACATAAAGAACCAAACATAGACACTTCCCTTCTCCTACACATACTCCCCCCCCCCCTTTACACTGATCTCCACACACACACACACACACACACACACCACAGGGTAAATGTACAGGGACCACTATAAATGATGTAAAAATCCTATTAGATGCACATACAAAGCCAGATCTAAAAATCATATTTATGAGTTTAGTAATGGCGTTGGTAAAGACCAACCTTTTGTTAGTGAACTTACAAACTGCCCAACTGGGATTGGAACCTACATGTAGGTGGTGAGATGCATTCAAGATAATATAGAATGTGGTTTTAAATAAGCTCAAAATTTAGCTGCTGGGCCTCAGATGGAGATATTGTAGAGGTGATTATTGGGACTCATATGGGGATATGCAGAATCCTCTTTGGTGAGCATACAAAATCTATTATCTCTACTTTTAATATTTTAGGTGTACCAGCTTTAGAGCAAGAAGTAATTTTTTTAAACAATTCTTAGTTGTGGGGCTCATAATGTTCTTCAGGTTAGCAATAAAACATATAGTACTTTTATTTGTTATTTTGAAGATGTCACTTAGAGAGGGATGTAGAAGAATACTGGTAGCAGATAGTTTTCACCTGATGGAGAGGATGGTCAGAACACAGAAGAAAGGGATTTGTATAGAAAGTAAGATAAGTCATTAAGATGGAAAGGCATTTTATAGCCCAGTCAAGATATGTCATAACCGGAATGATGGAGAAAACTGGAGTACCCAGATAAAAATCGCCAGCCTTCAGCTACCATATTTAGCATAACTTTTAGGGATTTTACTAGGCCCCTGAAAAAACCCAGGGTAAAAACCTTAAGAGAGCAATCAACTAACACTTTAAAGCTGCATTAAGTTTTCTAAAGAAAAAATTAAAACAGTACTAATCTAATTAATGATGTTCCTAATGAACAATGTTACATTTAGTTCAACAATAAAAGCTTGAATACATATAAAAACAACAATATGAGATGTTGTATGTGGGATCTAATATTAGAACATGGTTACGTCATGAAAAAACCAGGTCATTTAAACACAACTTTCAAAACGGTGAAATACGATAAATTAAACACAGAAATTCATTGAATTTGTCATTTGTGACTTAGTAAGGGATACATAACACCATTTCAAATACATCTGGATATTAATGAAAGACAATTAATGCAATTTGTCATGTTTCACCTTCGATTCATGGGTTTTTCCCTACATCTGCGCAATGCTCCAAGCTCATAATAATTGACCAACCGGTTAGAGGATTCTGTTTATTTACAGCTAAAAGGAATGAAATTTTAGAAAATGAATCTCATGGGTCTCGATTATAAGTTATCTATTTTTAAAAATATATATTTTTAGAAAATTAAAAAAAATTCAGAAAATTGAAAAACTTAATGCAGCTTTAAGCTAAATTTAAACTGATTAATTCTATCAGTTCATCTGCATTAGGGTTCAGTAATCCACGTTGAGATCATGGGACATTACATAATGTTCCTCAAAATCTAAAAATATAAAAAAGTCATACCATTTAAAAACTATGACCAGAGACTGACTAAAATTTTTTCATACACTAGGTTCTGCCTTAAAAATTATTCAAAACCCTTCGTGGATCAAACACGATGCGCAAAACTTACTTGCTACCTGGAGATTTTTTGTATTTCAGATCAAGGATAGAATAAAATTTAATAATGCAATTTTTTTCCAGAATTTAGGGACTGGCCTTTGTTGACAGGTGACTTTTGTAGACAGTGTCAATATTCTGAGGACCAGTTACTTTCCTTGATTTGCATTCTCCAGTTGTAGTTATAAAATGACTACACAATGCTCCAATATTAAGATATTGTTATTAAAATGAAAGTTGTTGCTTTGTTTAAGTATTTAACAGTATTTGTCCTTCTTTTCAGATAGCCAGCTATGTCAAATATGTCATCAAAGAATCATTGTTATAGGTGAGTTTTTGTGTTGGGGAGGTTATTTCAACAGCAACTTTATGAATAAGGGAGATAATTATTGTATTACTTGTAAAAATTGCAGATGCCATATATTGATCACTATGATGGTGACAACTAAATCCTGTAATATTGATAGGATTTGGACAGGAATTTGCCAATGTGTGTATTTTTGCAATATCACAGTTAAAGTTGATAAATATACTGTTATCTGATTGGTTGAAAGTCTCTTTATATAACCATAATTTTTGTAAATTTTCAATGGATTTTCTTATTACCCTAAGTACCTTTATCAAGTGCAATACATGTACATGCAAAGTGTATATAATGTAATATGCTTTTGCATTCTGATCTGTTATTTTTATTTGATAGAACCTTTCATAATTTCTTTAAAAAAACCTTTAATAATAACTTAAGGTTCAATTTTTATGAAAAACTTGGTAAACCTATGTTCTTTCTTCCAGAACACATGGGCTCAATTCTTTAATTATTGGTTCATTCTATTTGGTCACCTAGGCCGTTTTCTTCTATTATAGGTTCATTCTTTCAAGCTTTCATGCTCAATTTTTATACTAAAGATCCAAGTGCACCATGGCTCTCTTCTTATCATATAGATTTATTCTTTCAGGACACCTAGTCTCACTTTTATAGGTTCATTCTTCCAGAGCATCTTGTATCACTCCTTGTTAATTATGTTCATTCTTACAAATTACTTGGGCTTACCTATTGTTACAGTAGTGCATGTATAGGGTCATCACTTGGTGTGACCCAAGACTTGAAAGTGGGTAGTGACTGTTCTTTCGCTAAGCACTTAGCATTACAAAATGAAAGTCACTGTTCTTTCAGATGGGAACTTAAAAAAAATGAGGACCAGTGTCACGGTAGGCATGGCACGATAAAGAATGCTGCTGTATAATGCCATTAGCTCATTGCACAGGCTAAATTTCTGCACCTTTGCCTATAGCTGTTGACATCTCATTATAAGTGAAATATTCTTAAGTCGGACGTTAAACACCATTACTGAACTCAATCAGTTTTGTATGTACATCTAATAGGATTTTTACATCATTTATAGTGGTCCGTATACATTTACACTGTAGTGTGTGTGTGTGTGTGTGTATAGAATCATTCCCAATGAACAAATGGCTTTTTTCCTACCACCTTAACATCTTTTTGACTTCAGGGATCACATAAAAGACATATATTTCCCCTATTTTAACCATGAAAAATTAATACAAATTGTACAATAGAATGTTGGCTAAACTGGACTTTTGTAATGTGTTTTTGATTATTTTTAGATTTGAGATATGCTAGTAATGTAGCCGTGTTTTATTGTCGCCATGCATTCCATGAAGATTGCATTCCATCTGTATCTTTGGTAAGCCTTTATAAATTTTCAACCATCCTGCAGCACAGATAAGTAATTTCCTGGTGTCTGTGGACAAGTGGTCCAAGTGTCATGCTCACAGATCACATCCTCTTTTACCATCTGTGTTTGAATCCCGAAGAGGACAGATCTTATATACATGTATATTTCTTATATCTTGACAGAGTTTTCATTTATTTCTGAAGGTTGGTTTTATCCAGGTACTCTGGTTTCCTCCACCATTTAAATCAAGATATAACTTTATAAGAACATACGAAGCCATTCTAAGTTGAATGTCATCAACCAGTGAAAATGGTAAAAGAAACATGGACATGTTCTTTATTTTGATGATCAGGATCAGGCCTTACAGACACACTCTTCTTTCCAGAACCAACTTACCTTTGTCTTTGCAGACATACACGTACATGTACTTCTTTTCTGGTTTTTTTTTTCTTAAACATTTATATTTCTTTTTCACAGGAGAGTTGTCCAATATGCAGTACACAAAGACGGGGTCCAGGTTCCAAAGGAATGTTCGCAAAATGATAAAAGAAATTCTGGAAATGTTTGACTTTGTCAGAACAACAAAATGTGCAATTTTAAATAGATTTTTTTTTTTGCATTCTTAACGTTTTGCAAGAAATGACAATTGAATTTATTTGTGCATTAACTTTTATGTTTGTTAAGCTCATTTCACAGTTTGTACAAATATGAACTTACGTTACCGTAATTGATTTGGGCCCAACATCAAGTATATTTAATTACTTAAATCACCATAGTTCCTGTAAGATTTTATTTGAAGAACATCTGTTAAAGGTTATAATAATAAAAAACACAAGATAATATAACTTTTTTGTGGAACCTATAAATTGTCCTTTTTGTGGAACCCACAAATTGTCATTTTCTGTGGAACCTACAAATGGTCCTTTTTGTGGAACCCACAAATTGTCTCATTTTGAAACCTACAAATGGTTTTTATGTGGAACCCAAAAATTTTCCTTTTCTGTAAACCCCACAAATTGTCATTTTCTGTGGAACCCACAAATGGTCTTTTGTATTGAGTTTTAATATTTGTTTTATATTTCTTGTTGCTACATGATATACATGTACTTGTGATATACATGATAACAAATATATCTACAATACTATATTAAATTTTGTTTCTGAGTAATTTATATTTGGCCAAGTAACACAGAGTGAAAATTTGGCTTTCAGTATGGTTCATTTTGGATAGGCAAACAAGTGGGCGGAAAAATTTGGGGTTCTTATTTCTGAACTCCACCCTTTCAACATTGTTTGACCAAGAACCTTGCAGAATATTCTTACATACATTGAAGATGTACACTTTACTGTGGATTAATACAAGAACTTATTTCCATATTTTACAGCAATTTTCAAAATTTAAAAAGCAAGCATGCCGTTTGACTCTCTCAACCGTTTTCTGCTTTTAATGTTTCTTATCCATTAAACAGAATTTGATGGATCAACACAGATCTACAGTATTATCTAACATCTCACATAAAGTAGTTACATGTTACCTAGTTGTTAAGACCTTGAACCCAGCCAGGCATCCGGAATATATCCTTGAGCCAACCAATTTCACATTAACATTGCCTCTAATGGCTTATGATCAAATCCCACTTTGAACAGTAGTATAATAAAAGTATCTTCAGGTAAGAAAGATTGTCAGCTTTTCAAAGATTAGTGGTTATTTACAAGCATTGGTTGCCTCGATTACCCAAGAACTGACTGTCTTGGTATATGTGATATTTCTTAAATCTTCATTAAGGGGTAAAAAAAACTCCCTAACTACATGTAGATATCTAGTTGAGAAAAAAGTATTGTAAAATAGAGCATTGAAAAAAACACTCGAAAATTAGGCTCATTCTGGAACAAAAGCCACCATGATAGTTGTTATGTTATCTGCCATTCCATAGATTTGGCCATTGCCAAGCTATTACAAAAAAAAAAAAAAAAAAAAAAATTGTGTCAGAAGAAATATAATTTTAACTTTGCTGTATTGTGCTTTAATTTGTCAAAATTAAAATAGCTCTTACTCTCTACATTTGAATTCAACTCTGGCAGATTCTGGTGCAAGTAAGTTTGTTAATTTGATAGCCAAGGTTGGTGTTTTTTCCAGATACATCAAACCTTGGTTTCGCCACCATAACCCTATATCAAAGTAAAATAAATCTTGACTGATGTGTAAAACACCATTACTCTACTTCTTTACATTACTCTTAGTGTGTGACCTCTATGACAGCTCATTTTATAGCGTACTCATTTTGTATGTGCGAGGAGAGGGTTCGAACCCTGGTCGGGTCTGACAAAGGAATGAAAATTTGTAGCGACTGTTCTTTTGCCAAGCATATAGCATTTAGAAATGAAAATCAGGGGGTCCTTCGAAGGAGACCCTAAAAACTGATGCCCCATGTCACGGCAGACATGACACATTAAAGAATCCTCCCTGCATGTCTTAAGCATACTGCAAAGGTAAAAATTTCTGCCTTTTAACCTATAGCTGGTAACGTTTTAATATAAGTAATATATTCTTGACTGGGATGTAAAACCCCATTAAATCAAATCAAATAAAAACTTTGGTTTGTGTATGACAGGCATATAAAGCTAAAACAAATTCATATATTATTGTATTATTTATTTACATGATTGTGTTTGATTGAAAAAAGCTCTCCTTGAAATGGAGATAAAATTAACATTTCAAAAGTTCAAACTTTCAATGTACATGTAGAAAAGATAATTGATACTTGATTCTGGATTGCAAATAATTAAACATATACATGCATAGATACTCCTTGAAATGGAGATAAAATTAACATTTCAAAAGTTCAAACTTTCAATGTACATGTAGAAAAGATAATTGATACTTGATTCTTGATTGCAAATAATTAAACATATACATGCATAGATACCCCTAACAAAATAAGCAATTTAGATCTATATTGAGAAATATAGGATCTGCCATCAAAAAAGATATTCTGGAATCTGAAATGACTTGATTCCAGAGTGCTCTCAACAAAAGGAGGAAAAAAACAAGTGGCTTCTATTTTAAAAGGGAATTCTCCTATCAAAGGAGTTCCCAAATACAGAAGGGCTATGAAAACAACCTATAATATCAATTTATATCAACCATGACTAGTCAGTGTATACAAATGAACCCTCTGTTCACTAGCATTAATCACCAAAAAAAGACTAAAGCTGACAAAAAAAGCGTAAATACCCTGCATGTCAAGTTCATCAAAAAACCTTTAAACAAAAACTTCAATACTGGATTTCAATACTGGATGCCAGTGTCAACACTAAAGTTTATAAAAGAGGTCACATGTAACTCGACCGATCTCTAATTTATAATGCCAAACTTAAAAAAAAACATCAATATACTTAAAAAAGCCTTATATAACATAGTTTTTAAGAAATTATATCAAACATATACTGTACATTCAAAATCTTAAAACTTTTCAAATCAAATAAAAAATTTTGTAATCATGACTTGTATTTATTCAGATCAAATGATCTTTGTTTTCAGATCATGTGACCTATTTAAAGAGAACACATAATCTTCAATATCAGATCATGTGACCTCTTTAAAGCAGAACACAGGATCTTTAATTTCAGATCATGTGATCTATTTAAGGTGGAACACATGATCTTTAATTTCATATCATGTGACCTATTTTAGCAAATCACATGATTTTTTTTAATCATGTGACCTATTCACATCTATCAGGATGGGCCCACTGGTCCAAAACTTTTCCAATTTTGTTTTTTACAGGTTCTGTTGCTGCAGATAGTTCTTTTACAATAGACTGAAATAAATTATAAACAAGACATGTTAGTAGGGCTCTCAACTGACCTGGCGGAATAAGCAGGTCACATCCCAAATTCATGACCTGCAAAATGTATTAGCCTGCTGGGTCCGTGAATTTTTTTAATGGCCAAGATTTACCCAGATATTTACTGATTTAATGAAATGAAAATCAAACAGCTGTTTTATAAAAGTATGTATGTATTACATTATATTTTCTACCTTTTTTGAAAAGGAAAAAATTCAAAGCCTCTTTTCAATTGAATTTAAAATGAGAAAAACAAAGTACTGACTTTAAAAATGTTGAATTCAATTTACAGAATTATTTTAATTATTTTAACAACAAGGATAATGTCTATGTTATGATTGCATAATGATCGACAAAGTCAAAGCATTAAGAATGTCAAGGTCGATATGTTGGTCTATGTAATTGTATTATGATTGGTGTAGGTCAATAGCATTAGAGGTCAAGGTCAATAACTGCATTCTAATTGGTTTAAATCAACTTACATCAGATAACTCAATTATTTTACTGTTTTCTACAACTTGTTCTGGTGTTCTTGCTCCTACAATTGCACAAGTTATGCCATCTTGTTTTAGTAT
The DNA here is from genome assembly GCA_029721355.1 of Tegillarca granosa. Taxonomy (NCBI): domain Eukaryota; kingdom Metazoa; phylum Mollusca; class Bivalvia; order Arcoida; family Arcidae; genus Tegillarca; species Tegillarca granosa. The sequence goes on from CM056608.1 coordinate 9,950,772, forward strand.
CCATGACAATGCAGCTGGAGCCATCTGTATGTTGTTTTTATCACAGATCTCTCTGATCTTTTCTAAGGCCTGCATATACATGAAAGTAAGAATCAGTGTTCTTAAAATATAAAAGTCAACATCACCACTGCTTTCTTAAAAATTATTTCATGATTTTTTTAGAGAATTGAAGCAGCTTTATCATTCTCTGGTTTCCATTTAATGGAACAATGATTTGTGGCCACAAAATGCTTTACAGATTACAGCACCTTTTCAATCTTGGTCTGAATCTACCTACTGGCAGACCTTTCACTGAAAAAAAAGATTTTCTGTTTGTTTGCTTATGAAGATTAGTGTTTTTATCCAAACATATTGCAGAACTGAACACCACCCCAAAAACTTGAAAACTCTATATGAAATAAATCAATTGAAACATTTCAGGATATCCGAGTTTCTAAAGATAACAAAGATTTGATTCAGAATAATTTTTTATTTGTCTTTATCACCAAAATTCTCAATTTTTTCTAAAATATTATTTTCATGCATTCAATAAACTTTTTATAATAAGAATAAACATGTATATTTAATTTCCCATATCCATTTATATCTTTCCCATTTAAATGCATCCCCTGTTCCTTCTTTCTTCTCTATCACCCACTGTGGTAGCTCAGTTGGTAGAGTGCTCACTCTGTAAGTGGGAGGTCGTGGGTTGATCCCCAACAAGGTCTGTGCCAGGACTTGAAAAAGGGTAGTAATTGTTCTTTCGCCAAGCACATGGCATTACGAAATGAAAGTCATGTCGGTTCTTTTGGATGGGAACTTAAAATAAATGAGGTCCTATGTCACAGTAGATGTAGCACAATAAAGAATCCTGCTCTATAGTGCTATCAGCACAATGCACAGGCAAAATTTCTGCACTTTCACCTATATCTTGATATAAGTGAAATATTCTTGACTGGTACATTCAACACTATTACTTATCTCAATTCTTCTCTATCAGTCCTTTGTATCCTGTGATTAGTGTTGGATATAGAGTTCACTCAGAACAGTTATGAGGCCAGTGTTATTTTTAGTCTATGACCTTTCGTTCACTCATTAACTACCTCACAAGCTTAAGCAAAAACTGGTCCTTTGAGTGGAAATTATTTTTGAAAGCTAACTTAGATAAGTTTGAATGGAGATAATTTTGAAAATAAATTTGATATAAGTTTATGTTTCAAAATTTTTATTTAAAACTTAGTTGGTAAAGATTGTTGAAACAAAAAGTTACAAACTACAAACCTCAAATACTTCTTTTTCAGCACCAGGCTGGCCGTGTCTTGCTATATTACAGCTAAAAAACAAAAAAAGCATTAATGAAGAATAAAGTAAAGGTGTTTTACACCCTAGTAAAGTTTCCTAAACTTATATTGAAGAGGACAGTCCTAGGATCTGCCAGAGTTGGATGAGAAACTAAGGTGTGGCATCTAGTCTGATCCATAAGCTAGCTTTTTGAACCACCTGGCAACTGAGGCCTCTATATTTAAAAAAGGCTATGTGATGAAAAACAGCTTATATGCCTGCAAATCTAAAAATACTTCAATACTAGCTTTTGAAACTAAATTTAGTCATTTGATGTTTGAGTTTGAATGCACTTGCGACTATATGTTTTAAAACAATTTACAAGATTAAATAAAAATTTATGGACTTTATTGTACATAATGTCAAATTTTCAAATTGAAAAGATTTTAAAAATTCATCTTATTACACTCTGACACTAATGGGACTAGGGAATGATTTTTTTTGTTATTCCTTATACCCCCTAGGGTATACCATATATATCTCTTAGCTTTCTAGCACATGGGTTACAAGATTTATCATACAGGGTGTTTCAAAATATCTGTCCCATCTTAAGTTTTTAATATTTTTACAAAATGTTTAACATGACATCCTAAGAAGATTCATTAGTGGTGACATTTATTAGCAATGAAAAAATTGTATAAAAAAGCAGTAAGACCTCGGGTTTTGATATTTAAATATTGAACATGTAGTGACATATTTTGTTAATCTAAAGTGAATTCTACAAGGATACAAAAACATAACAAATTTTTATTGAGATTTATGCCATTACATTACCTTTCCATGGAGAATAATTTTCCTCTCTTTCGTCCTAGAGGAACATCATCAGCAGATTTAAATCGACCACTTAAAAGTCCCTGCTGTAGAGGAGAATAAGCAAAGATACCCAAACCCATGGCTTTACAAGCTGGGAGAACTTCATATTCCATGGATCTCCATAGTAAATTATATCCCATCTGAAAATAAAATATTTTGAGTTTATTAAGTGGAGTTGAGAAGAGTAATAATGTTATATACCCAAATCATGATTCTTTCACTTATACGTATACGAAGACAGTTATTTCTTAGATGGTGGAGGAAAATGGAGTACCCAGTGAAAATTACCATTCTTTGGCATGTGAACTGACAAACCTTAGGTCTGGTAAAAAGACTAGTCACTTTCCTCTGCACTTGCACATACAATATTATGTCTATGGAACGGTTGCAAGCAATCACATTGAATCCGAGTCATCATAATCATTCAGAAGCTTTAATAATAATAATAATCTCCTTTAGATTTGGATACAACATTTGACTGGAGTAAAAAGGTCAAAATATATATTAAGGCAACTGTAAACAAAAAATTTCTGCCACTTCACCTATAGCTGGTGATGTCTTGATATAAGTGAAATGGACGTGAAACCCCTTTAAATCAAATCAAATCAAATTTAACAACATTAGGTGTTATAAATGGAGTAAAATATTATACTTATGCAGTGAGCTTATTAGGCAGTAACTAGTCTCTTGTTTTACACCAACCATAAGATATTTGGCAGAATGATTAAGACCAAAGATTCAAGAAGATTTATTGGTTGTGGGTTCAAATCCTAGCTGGACAGTGTGGAATTGTGTATGACTTTTCAAGTTACATTTAATTTCGAATTGCTCTTGTACACCACACTGCATCAGTGAAAGCAAATATGCTACAAGTCAACATTGTATTGGACTGATATTCACTATCCAAGAAAGAGTAGAGTGGAGTAATGGTGCATTATGCCCCCGTCAAGATTCTTTCACTTATTTAGATGCAGTCAGTTCTGAGATGGTGGAGGAAAGTGGAGGGCCAAGAGAAAACCATCGACCTTCTGCAAGTGAACTGCGAACTTTCTCAAACTAGGATCTCCCGAGTGTGATTCGAACCCAGGCAGTGAGAGGCGCTGTGATCTGTAAGTAAGCACTTTGGACCACTAGGCTTCCGAGGCCCCTCCAAGAAAGAGCATTATATTCCAAGTCAAATAGAAATGTGGAGTAAGCACCAACCTAGTGAATCTATAGGTTCTAAACTTTAACCAACAATGAGGTCTTATCCAAAAGGAACCATGAGTAGTTTTATATCGCCCCCCCCCCCCCCCCCAAAAAAAAATTAGAAATTCACCCTGTTGACACTCATAACTTAGAAAGAGTACCAATGTATAAGTTAAGTAGGGTAATGGTGTGTTACACTCTAGTCAAGATTATTTCACTTACATTGAAGCTGTTAGTACTGGATAGTGGAGGGAAACCAGAAGATACAAAAACATATAGAGTAATGGAGTGGAGTAATGGTGTTTTACGTCCCAGTCAAGATAGATATACTTGATTTTAATTGAGAGGTTAGTTCTAGGATAGTGAAGGAAACTGGAATGCCCAGAGAAAGTCACTATCCTTCAGTGAGCAAGGTGACAAACTTTCTCACACTATGATCTGTCTGAGTGGGAAGGGCTTTGATCTGTAAGAATGCACTTTAACTTACTCAGCCATCAAAGGTCCCCATAAATCTATCAAAGGTCCCCATAATTCCATCAAAGGTCCCCATAATTCCATCAAAGGTCCCCACAATTCCATCAAAAGTCCCCAAAAATCCATCAAAGGTCCCCATAAATCCATCAAAGTTCCCCACAAAGGTCCTCATAAATCCATCAAAGGTCCCCATAAATCCATCAAAAATCATTCAAGGTCCCCATAAATCCATCAAAAGGTCCCATAACAAGATGGAAGAATAATGTAAAACAATACCTGATTACAAACAGGTTTGGACACATTTGGTCCCAACTTGGCCAGTTTCTCCTGCAAATTCTGTAAGTTTTTAGGTCCATAATTTGATAATCCCCAGTATCTTATCCTTTTATTCTGAATCTCTTTATTAAGTTGGTTTATGGCTTCTGTTTGATCCTCTGGTAAAAAGCTGGGAAAATGAACCTGTCAAATATAATCAAAGTACTGAAAGTACAGGAAGCTGACAAATAACAAAGAATAACAATTTATAATCGGGGAAGTCCTTCACTCAATTTTACCACATATAACTTTACAACAAATTGAAATTTAACCATAAATTTAATGAAATCTATCTAACTTAAGATGGCCTAATCTGGAGAAATTTTTTAATTTTTTTTCTTCTTTAATACTGTGATACTGTACATCAAATGAAAGGGCTTTACAATAATTTTATTTAAATTTCAAGGAGTGTTCAAGACAAATTTTGCCTTTTAAAGACATCAGTCAATATCTTTGTATTTTCCTTTCAACTGTGGATTGAAGTTATCAGTGCCATCATTACCTCTATTAGTTGAGTAACAGAGTTTAATGTCCAAGTCCTGATTGAGGCTGTCAGTTCTGGGGTGGAGAAAACCAGAGTGTTTGACCTTGGTTAAGTGGACTGACAAACTTTCTCACACTAGGATCTGTCAAAGCAGGATTGAAATCTAGGAGATGAGATGTACTGTGATTTGAAAGCATGCACTTTAGACCACTCGACCAACTGAGCTACCACAGTCATCGAGGTCCTTGTTACTTTACTGATAATGGGGACCAGTAAAGTAATGGGGACCTTGGTGACTGGGCTCAGTTGGTAGAGTGCTCACTCCGTAAGTGGGAGGTCTAGGGTTTGAACCTTGACCGGGTCTGAACCCAAGACTTAAAAGTGGGTAGTGACTGTTCTTTCGCCAAGTGCTAAGCATTTCAAAATGACAGTCACAGTTCTTTTAGATGGGAACTTAAAATACACAAGGTCCCGGGTCATGGTAGACATGACACAATAATGAACGCTGCTTTAAAATGTCATCAGCGCAACACACAGTCAAGCTCTGCACTTTCGCCTATAGCTGGTGACATCACGATATAAGTGAAATGGTCTTTACTGGGACGTTAAACACCATTAATCAACTCTCAACTTTCATTACTTTACTGAGCTATTTCACCTGTAACTACCTGCATAATATCAATATAACCAATCTTTAATTTATTCAGCGACTTTGTTATAGCTTCTTCAATCTGCACTGGTGAATATGGTGGTGTTCCTGGACCTTCACGGAAACCAAATTTTGAGGCAACTACATAGGAACTTCTTTCTCGATTTTTCAAACACTCTCCAAGTATTTCCTCAGAACCTGCATAGCCCTGAATTACAAAATAAAATTATCAATTTTAAAGGATAATGATTGATTGATTTTTTTAAATCTACATCAATAGTATAGCACTTACATCAATACATCACCGTCCAAATATAGAAAGTTTTTACTAATTTTCAATTCTTCCTTAATTATTATTATTATTATAATTATCTTATTTATTTATTTTTTTTTTGTGTAGTGTTAGGTATATGGTACTTCAATGTGTGGCATGGATAAAGGAATTTTGCATTATCTGGTTTAAAAAAGCACTGGGCTAATGTACTAGATGTGCAGTAGAAGATTTTTTCTTACTTCATTTGGCACACATATTCGGACCTGAATATTTTTCAGTTGAGAAGAATATCATTGTTTCTATAACTTCTTCATACTGGAGTTAGCACTAAATGATAGCCAGGACGTCTTTTTTATTGGTGGGGGAAAATGTGGTAGTGTTAGAAAGAGTGCTTCTACATTATGGACAAATAAAAGGATTTCCCTATAGCTCTAAAGGCAGAATACAAGCAACATGCCATAGGTATTGGGATCTAAATTTAATTCCCTGATGCATTCTATATTTTAAGCTCTAGTCAGAGCAAAATGCTAATGAAATTTCTACATTTCAATAAAATACGTGAAAATCTACATGTATATGCAAGTTTGGGTCCATCCTTATCAAAAGTAATGTTTCTCTGCATCCCCTCTCTTTGGATGCTTAAAGTTTTTTTTAAAAAATTTAATTAAAAGAACATTAAAAGAAAGCAATAAATGGGGATATTTTTGCATGATGCAAAAAGAGTTTATATATTTTTGCCTTTGCATTCTTGAACAATGAAACATACATTTCATGGAAAGTTTCTAACTGCTGTTTTCTTGCTTAACTGACAATAATAATCATCATTTAGTGATTTCTGATGACACTTTACCTATAAAGTTTTTACCTGTGATTATCAGTTAAAACAAGAGAACCGCCAATCAGTACATAATAGACCTGTTAGTGATTATCAGCGATTATAAGGTAAAAAAGATACATGTAGAATTAAGTGAAGTCTAACAAGTGCCACATATTATAGCTATTTAAGTGATGGAATATACTGATTATTATACAGTCTAACCTGTCTATTAAGACCACTTGGGGAAAAGTAAAAAGTGGTCTTATAAACAGGTGGTCTTTATATCCAGGTTAAGAAATTTGCCACCAATCTGGTGGCATAAAATATATGAATATTCCACATTATAATTATAATTTTTATTAAAAATATTAATGGTAAACATAATTTAAAAAAAACTACAAAATATGTATACAATAAAGTGTTTAGGACAGGTGGTAAATTGATAATTGAGGTAAAATACAGGTGTCATTATAGATATATTTAGGTTAAACAAAGTATTGCTGATAGCATACAAGCTTATCCTCCTGTGGAGTGGAGTCAAGTTGTATGACTTATGTCCTAATCAAGATTCTTTCACTTATAGTGTGGCAGTCAGATCATCATTAATATTGACAGTCAATTCTGAGAAGACAGAGAAAACAAAGTGACCAGAGAAAACCAAAGTGACCAGAGAAAACCAACAGCCAGTGCAATGAAGTTAAGATATCATGTATAACACCAAGAGAAACAAAGAAGAGAGTTAAGAGTTGAGTAATGGTGTTTAATGTCACAGTCAAGAATATTTCACTTATATCGAGACATTGCCAGCTTTAGGCAAAAGTGCAGAAATTTTGCCTGTGCACTGATGGCATTATACAGCAGGGTTCTTTATCATGCCATGCTTTGACACGGAACCTCGTTTATTTTAAGTTCCCATCCAAAAGAACCGTGACTTTCATTTTCATTTAGTACTTGGCGAAAGAACAGCCACTACCCACTTTAAGTCTTGGGTCAGACCCGGCCGGGGTTCAAACCCACGACCTCCCACTTATGGAGCGAGCACTTTACCAACTGAGCTACTGCAGTGGTACAAAGAAGAGACCACAAGAAATAAAGTGGAGCATTAAACATAACAGAATGTATTTCAAGACTTAAAATAACAGTCGCAATAAGCAAGGTTGTAAGTTATCACAGAACATTAAGAGATTACACTCTGCTCATGAAAATTTTGTTCAGGTGCATTTCAGATAGTTAAAATGAATTTCACATAGAAATTTCAATAAAAAATTTTAAGGTTAATTTCACATAAATTGAGCAAAGAAGTTAAATTTGCAAGAAAATTTTCATGTAAAATTAAAATGTAAATTTTATGAGAAATTCACATGAAATTCATGTGATAATCATGTAAAATTTATATAAAATGAGATTCATATGTGATTCACAGGACCAAATTTTGGCTGCGATTAGTGTCTTTAATGAAGACTGTTATTATCCTTACCTCAGCTGTATCAAAGAAATTTATTCCAACCTCAAAGCATTTGTCCACAATGGCTTGTGATGTCTGTAATGAAACAACAAAAAAACATTTCAATACACACTGGTTAAAGGAAACTTAGATAATAACAAAACAACAAAACAGAGGTTTTTCTTGCTTTCATATTCCCCAGTCCCAGGGACTTCCTTACCTCTTAATACTAGATAAATGCATTTGTTAGATATCTATGAGGGTTTGTATGTTATCCAAATGAAACAGGAAAGGAGTTAATTTCAGGATATAACCGGAGATATAACTGAAAAACTTGCATACCTGTCAAGTCACCTGTATTGTGCATGTGTCACACACATTTTGGATGTTAATCATCCTCACATGCTAGGCTTTCGCAAACACATGCAAACTATCTAGAAAATTAAAACTGACATAGATCTATTATTATTTTAGGTTGGTTTACAATTTCAGCAGCAGGTTCTAAGATTGCAGTTCCAATAATGACATTTCGATCCAGTATTTTTTTTTTAATGTTTCTCTCTTTAAGTTCTATAACTGACACTGTCTCAAAATGCAGGATTTATTCTAAGATTTTCCAAGGGAATCCTTGAAGACCCCTCTAGATGGGCATTTTTCGAATTGTCACACGCTTAACATTGAAAATCCCTGACAGCTATGAACTTGGCTACCCAAACCTCAACAGTACAGATCCGTTTTCACATAATTCAAACAAAAATATGCATAAATATTTGCATTTTAGTTTAATGTAACAACCTCTTTTGATTGTGCCCCCCACGAAGCATTGGCTTTTCCATCATTTAACTGCCAACATCCCAAACATACACGAGATACTTCAAGTGCAGTGCCTGGGATTATTATTTTCGGGCAAGCCATCTTCCACTTCTTGAATGGAAAATGAGAACACTTAGAATAACTAAAAAGTGAATCCTAAGAAAAATTGAGTCAGATGCGATCAGCATTTAAACAAAAATGCATTCTTAGGTCTAAAAATGTAGTGTAATTAGTGTTTTGCTTTAATAAGAAAATATCATGAGTTACAAACGAAAATAGAAACGGATAAGCTAAATTATTAGATGTAACATAGCAAATTGCGGTAGCACAATTTATTACTTTTTGATTCACATACTGTTCGCTACTTTCTTTTTTAAGTACATGTAAACGTGTCGACAACCGGCAAAAAAAATAAATAAATAAATAAATAACAATAAATGAATAAATAAATAAATAAATAACAATGTATGGTTGAAATTGTGTGATCTCATTTGAATGCTAATCATTGTGATCCAAGGGAGCTCATTCGAATTTTTCTATGACTTTACTTTAGATAATATAAAACCATATTCAATATGCGTTGAAATACCTTCCAAAAAAAAAAAAAAAAAAAAAGCACCAAGATAAAAAAAAAGCCAAACCTAAACTTAATGTTGTTATTGACCATACTTTAAAAGGACATTAAAAATATAACATTAAATCTTTCAAATACATGCAACTTCATCGGATACCAAATTTAAGCAAATTATTTTGCAAATGAGGAAGAAAAAATAATAAAATCTGCATTAAATAACTTAAATCTTCGAAACAGCCAAAAAAGCTTAACTAATGACCTTGACCTTTAATTTCGACCCCATGTCACTTCATAAATGACATGACAAGAAACAAAATGAAAAATAATTTTAGAAGGATCAAGTTTCTGAAAACGGGCGAAAAACGCGTAACCCATTTTCAATTAAATTTCACGAAAAATAACTAAATGTATGTATGCTTTATGACCCTTTAAAATCCTAACATACCATGAGATTTTACATCATGAATCAAGAGAAGAAAACTTTTAAAATTTTTTTTTGAACGAGCGTGATTAGTTTTACCTAATTTTTGTTGATATTACTTAAGATGCCGCGAACAAAATACATGTACATAAATATGGCTTCTGACCAAGTTTCATTGAAATCTGTCCAGTATTTTGGAGCACAATCGAAAAGAGGCGCATGCACACACAGTTTTGTGCCCAAACCACCGTGATGGCCAGGTGCACTAGAAATAAGTATAAATATCAAAATCCAAGAAAAAATTGTGGGAGGTCAGAAATACGCCTATGTTACACTCAAACTTTCACAGAGTATTAGTTTATCGGGCAATATAGTGTATAACACAAAGAAAAATACTCCCTATCCTTATGTGTGCGTTCTGGAACCACTGGGTATAAAACAAGTTGAATGGTTTGGTTCGTCCAAAAGAAGTTCAATCATATTATGGCATGATTTTAACAGACATGATAATTGTACGATGGCCGATAGCGGCCAGGCTAAAATAAAGCATTTTACCTATGTTTTTGAACCACGGTACACTTTTTTATGGTTCACAAACACAACAATTTTGGTATGTTTGTTTACCATAGTACATTTTTTGTGGTACACAAACATGACTCTTTTGGTATGTTGGTGTACCATGGTACACTTTTTCATGGTACACAAATACAACACTTTTGGTATGTCTGCGTACCATGATACAAATTTTCGGCCTAAAATGAAGCATTTTACCTATCATTTGTGTACCATGGTACACTTTTTATGGTATACAAACGCGACTCTTTTTGTGTTTGTGTATCATAAAAATGTGAACCATGGTACACAAACATAGATGAAATGCTTTATTTTTGCCTGGCCGTTATCGGCCATCGTATAATTGCAACAGAATAAAAACCACTGGATAGTACATGTATTTTGCAAAATCAGTTTTTTATAAGTAGTGTATGCGTTTTTCGGTCTAAATTTTATTCGTTTGTAATTTTTATTGTATTGGCTCTTGCCAATACGTGTCGCTTTTTTTTACTACAAAAGTTTTATTCCACACTTAAGTAACGGTGGCATTTACTTTTTACTTTGGTGTGACCGTACACCATGTGTTGGTTGTCTTACCTGCACAGTTTGCGGTTCCCAATTCACATTCCCTTTTTCTCCACTAAACTGCCAACATCCCAAACAGATTCTGGAAACTAATAAATCAGTACCGGGTATCTTAACTTTTGGACAAGCCATGTCGATTTTTTTCAAATATAAATTTGAATCTTTTAAGCAGATATTGCTTAATAAAATGTAGGCCACAAAGTCAGATAAATCAAATACATGCACTTTATCTCGTCAAGGTCAAAACTTGTTATCAAAAACTGATTAATAATCCGCTATGTAAACACAAAGACGGTCATAGTAGATCAGTTTGTTTTAGCTTAATTTTACGTGGTCAAATTTCCGCTAGTGTTATTATGTAACAGTATTGTCATGTGCTACTTTTAAATTAATGCTATAATAAAAATGCGTGTGCCTGCTTTTGAATCAATAAAATAATAAAAATGCGTGTGCATGTTTTTGAATTAATGAAATAATAAAAATGGAAAAAAAAATCAAAATCGGCACAGTAACAAGTGAAATGTACAATCCAATATGATTAGTTGGTTTGGTGTTGCTTTACATCGCATCAGCAATTTTTCGGCTATTCTTGACGTTTTTTCAAAAAAAATCTGTATGATTAACCTTATCAGGAGTTCGCCGCGGTGGTGCGTGATTGTGCAAGTGTTTCTTATCAGTTGATTGTACAAGTTTGTGCCTATAGAAACCATTACAGTGCTAGTACACTCGAACACAATGTCGCTGATAAATATCTGCAGACAATTCTTCAGTAATAGTATCGAACCGCATATTATCCAGGAAAATCAAATCAGATTTTTAATTGGTTGTGTCGTGTTTTAATAATTTGTTTCAGATACCCCCCAAAAAAAAAAAAATGCTTGTGAGGTGGCTATTGTGAGGCAAAATTTTTAAGGACAACTGGTTACGGTTTCACAATCATTTTAAACTAAAATTTTCCTTAACTTAAATCTGGCATTTGATACTAGTATTTTAATAATTTTGTTAATTTTAAAAAAGTTCAGGGGTTTAAGATGTCATTTTGAAGATCACATCGGGCTTGTAACATTTGTATTTAGTTTTATCACAAATGTGTACTAGTAATTAAAAAAGAGATTGCCTAGTTTTACTAAATTCAAGTTAAAACTGAGGCCTGTCTCGTCTTTGTTTCGAATATTCGATCCGCTGTCGTATCCGTTTCGTGTTTTGACAACGCCCTTGTTTTGACGGGGTTTCTTCGTGTTTTTGTGGTTTGGTTTCACCTTCAGTTATTATCAACGATCAGAAAAATTATATGAAGAATCATTGATTGGTAAATATATTAATATTATTATAAATCTTTACTTTTAACAGAAATACATTTCAGTTTCAAAAGCCTAATCATAAAACCTTATGATCTATATAACGTCTTTACCATCAACAATTTTAACATAGCCACACATTAATGGGGCCTCGATGGCCGTGTGATCTTAAAGCTCACTTACGGATCACAGCACCTCTCACCGCCTAGGTTCAAACCCGACTCGGACAGATCTTATTGTGAAAAAGTTTGTCAGATTGTCATTAAATCCAGTAAAACTAAATCGTTAACAAACGAATACCAGGTGATCTCTGTGAAACAGGATGGGGAAAAAATGCAGGGTCGGACCGGAGATCTTGCCCGAAACCTCCCACATTAAAGGAAAGTGCTCTTCCAACTGAGCTACCCAGACCGCTGCATTCCTTCCCTGTTATTCTGATACAAATCCCTTTCAGGCAGATTCTGTTATGGCAAACTTTGTCAATTCTTCTTAAAAGGTTGGTGGTTTTCTTCAGGTGCTCCAGATTCCTCCACCATCCAAGAGAGAGAAAAATTTGGACAAAAAATCTCCAGAAATATTAAAAATTCCTTTTTATCACCAGGGGCTTTTTACCCTGGACCCCTGACAAGGCCCTGCTGCTGCTGAGGGACTTTAGCTGCCAAAAGACCTCTCCTGTATTTTGGGGCTTGGGCCCTTAAAGCTCACATAATTTCATTATAAAATTCTCAATCCCCTTTCAAAAAATTCTGGATCTGCCCCTGCCTTTCAGATAAAGTGCTCTTATTATTAATCTGTTTTAAGGAAAAAAGAACATCAAAGTTTACCTGAAAAGGATTTAATTGGATAATTGTCAGTAATATTGATGAATCTTTCCAGAAAGCCTTCACTTAAAACTGACAAAATCACCTATAATTGACATTATTTGACATTGATTTTCCAGGCTGTAAATTTAGAATTCTTCTCACAGGTTATTGTTTGTGATATAATCAGTTGCAAATTAGCTGGGTTGGAAATGAATATGACTTCTTGATTCAATTTTTTGAAGTTTTATCAAAAATGTTTTTCAAAAATTTAGAAAATGAGTTTTCTAGTCCATCCAATTCAAGCAGTTAGTTTAATTGAATAAGGCTCTAAAGTTTCTGCTTATTTCATATGTGGGAGGTTAGGTTTAAAACCCTGGCTAGGCCTGACCAAGACTTGAAAATTGGTAATAAGTGTAATAAATGAAAGTCATGGGGTCTCTTGGAGGAGAACTTAAAAACTGATGCCCTGTGTCATGGCAGGCCTGGCATGCTAAAGTACCCTCTCTGCACATTGCCTTTAACGCACTGCAGAGGTAAAATTTTCTGCCACTTAAGCTTGTGACATCCCGATATAAGAGAATTATTCTTGACTAGGATGCAAAACTCCATTAAGTCAACCAATCAATATACAGTTTATGCCATGTTTTCTTGAGGATGTGGGAGCTGAGTGGCTATAATATAAGTCATTTATACTTGTATAAAGTATGAAAAGAGAGTTCTGGGTATGGGTGTAGAATAATCATAGCATTAGCTACAGAGTAGCTAATAGTGCAATAATACTCTTCTTAAGAAGACTGCACTGTATTGGAAGAAGAGTCAGCTTTTATGATGAGGCAAATGATTAAGTGTTTATTGGAGTTGTTTTTTAGGAAAATGTTAATTTTGTAACTGACTTGATACATGATTATGGTTGATTATGTGACAATTTCTTCTGAGAACTGTAAGTTTAAAGATCACAGTGCCTCCACTGCCTAAGTATAAACCCTAATAGGGGCAGATCCTAGTATTAGAAAATTTGTTAGTTCACTCTCCAGACACTCAGTTTTCCTCCACAATCTGTGAACTAAACATCTTTACATAAGTAAAAGAATCTTGACTGGCAAATACAACTCATTTATTAACTCCCCTTCCATTCTTGATCTCATACATCTTGGTCCAGTCCATTACACAGGGAGTGGAGTTGAGTAATGGTGTTTTATGCCCCAGTCAAGATTTTTTCACTATTTCGAGGCGGTCAGTTCTGGGATGGTGGAGGAAACTGGAGTACCCGGAGTAAACCACCGACCTTCTGCAAGCGAACTGACAAACTTTCTCACACTAGGATCTGTCCCGAGTGGGATCTGAACCCAGGCGATGAGAGGCGCTGTGATCCATAAGCGCACGCTTTAGACCACTAGGCCACTGAGGCCCCCCATTACAAAGGGGCTTTAGTGGTAGATTGGTCTAAAGTACATACTTATGCATCATAGAGCCTAGGACTTATTTTATGTGGCTCAAATTGAAATTTTGTCAGTTACCCTCCAAATGATGTTGGTTCTTTTTAGCACTCCAGATTCCTCCACCATACCAGAACTGTCTTCCCCAATATAAGTGAAGGAATAAAGACTTGCATGTTAAACAAAGTTTTCTACTCCAAACTTTTTTATTTTTCTGTTAGATTTTAGATGAATGAAACTTGTTCGGAGTTGTGAAATTGAAAAAAATTAATAATAAAAATTTTCTAAAAAAAAAAAATTTGAAAACTGGAATTAAGGAGAAATTATCTGGGTAGATCAGTTGATAGAGTTTGTATGTAATTAGTGGGCTATTCATTAAGGTATTCTAAAATTAGGTCCCTATTAAACCAGCTTCCTTGGCCAAAAAATTAGAAGGTTGTGAGTTCAAACCCTGACTAGGTCATAAATGATACTTTAAAATTTGAGATATTGCTTCCTTGCCTGGCGCTCATTTTAAGGGGATAGAGTAATGAGTCAGACTTGGGGATTGGTATGCTTGTCTGTGGGAGTAAGGACTGTTTTTTCCTGGAGCCAGACCTAGATAATAGACTGGGGGATTGGTATGCTTGTCTGTGGGGGTAAGGACTGGTTTTTCCTGGAGCCAGACCTAGATAATAGACTGGGGGATTGGTATGCTTGTCTGTGGGAGTAAGGACTGGTTTTTCCTGGAGCCAGACCTAGATAATAGACTGGGGGATTGGTATGCTTGTCTGTGGGAGTAAGGACTGGTTTTTCCTGGAGCCAGACCTAGATAATAGACTGGAGGATTGGTATGCTTGTCTGTGGGAGTAAGGACTGTTTTTTCCTGGAGCCAGACCTAGATAATAGACTTGGGGATTGGTATGCTTGTCTGTGGGAGTAAGGACTGTTTTTTCCTGGAGCCAGACCTAGATAATAGACTGGGGGATTGGTATGCTTGTCTGTGGGAGTAAGGACTGTTTTTTCCTGGAGCCAGACCTAGATAATAGACTGGGGGATTGGTATGCTTGTCTGTGGGAGTAAGGACTGTTTTTTCCTGGAGCCAGACCTAGATAATAGACTGGGGGATTGGTATGCTTGTCTGTGGGAGTAAGGACTGTTTTTTCCTGGAGCCAGACCTAGATAATAGACTTGGGGATTTGTATGCTTGTCTGTGGGAGTAAGGACTGTTTTTTCCTGGAGCCAGACCTAGATAATAGACTTGGGGATTGGTATGCTTGTCTGTGGGAGTAAGGACTGGTTTTTCCTGGAGCCAGACCTAGATAATAGACTGGGGGATTGGTATGCTTGTCTGTGGGAGTAAGGACTGGTTTTTCCTGGAGCCAGACCTAGATAATAGACTGGGGGATTGGTATGCTTGTCTGTGGGAGTAAGGACTGTTTTTTCCTGGAGCCAGACCTAGATAATAGACTTGGGGATTGGTATGCTTGTCTGTGGGAGTAAGGACTGTTTTTTCCTGGAGCCAGACCTAGATAATAGACTTGGGGATTGGTATGCTTGTCTGTGGGAGTAAGGACTGTTTTTTCCTGGAGCCAGACCTAGATAATAGACTTGGGGATTGGTATGCTTGTCTGTGGGAGTAAGGACTGTTTTTTCCTGGAGCCAGACCTAGATAATAGACTTGGGGATTGGTATGCTTGTCTGTGGGAGTAAGGACTGTTTTTTCCTGGAGCCAGACCTAGATAATAGACTGGGGGATTGGTATGCTTGTCTGTGGGAGTAAGGACTGTTTTTTCCTGGAGCCAGACCTAGATAATAGACTTGGGGATTGGTATGCTTGTCTGTGGGAGTAAGGACTGTTTTTTCCTGGAGCCAGACCTAGATAATAGACTTGGGGATTGGTATGCTTGTCTGTGGGAGTAAGGACTGCTTTTTCCTGGAGCCAGACCTAGATAATAGACTTGGGGATTGGTATGCTTGTCTGTGGGAGTAAGGACTGGTTTTTCCTGGAGCCAGACCTAGATAATAGACTGAGGGATTGGTATGCTTGTCTGTGGGAGTAAGGACTGTTTTTTCCTGGAGCCAGACCTAGATAATAGACTGAGGGATTGGTATGCTTGTCTGTGGGAGTAAGGACTGTTTTTTCCTGGAGCCAGACCTAGATAATAGACTGAGGGATTGGTATGCTTGTCTGTGGGAGTAAGGACTGTTTTTTCCTGGAGCCAGACCTAGATAATAGACTGGGGGATTGGTATGCTTGTCTGTGGGAGTAAGGACTGGTTTTTCCTGGAGCCAGACCTAGATAATAGACTGGAGGATTGGTATGCTTGTCTGTGGGAGTAAGGACTGGTTTTTCCTAGAGCCAGACCTAGATAATAGACTGGTGGATTGGTATGCTTGTCTGTGGGAGTAAGGACTGGTTTTTCCTAGAGCCAGACCTAGATAATAGACTGGGGGATTGGTATGCTTGTCTGTGGGGGTAAGGACTGGTTTTTCCTGGAGCCAGACCTAGATAATAGACTGGAGGATTGGTATGCTTGTCTGTGGGAGTAAGGACTGGTTTTTCCTAGAGCCAGACCTAGATAATAGACTGGTGGATTGGTATGCTTGTCTGTGGGAGTAAGGACTGTTTTTTCCTGGAGCCAGACCTAGATAATAGACTGAGGGATTGGTATGCTTGTCTGTGGGAGTAAGGACTGTTTTTTCCTGGAGCCAGACCTAGATAATAGACTGAGGGATTGGTATGCTTGTCTGTGGGAGTAAGGACTGGTTATTCCTGGAGCCAGACCTAGATAATAGACTGAGGGATTGGTATGCTTGTCTGTGGGAGTAAGGACTGTTTTTTCCTGGAGCCAGACCTAGATAATAGACTGGTGGATTGGTATGCTTGTCTGTGGGAGTAAGGACTGTTTTTTCCTGGAGCCAGACCTAGATAATAGACTGAGGGATTGGTATGCTTGTCTGTGGGAGTAAGGACTGGTTATTCCTGGAGCCAGACCTAGATAATAGACTGGGGGATTGGTATGCTTGTCTGTGGGAGTAAGGACTGTTTTTTCCTGGAGCCAGACCTAGATAATAGACTGGAGGATTGGTGTGCTTGTCTGTGGGAGTAAGGACTGTTTTTTCCTGGAGCCAGACCTAGATAATAGACTTGGGGATTGGTATGCTTGTCTGTGGGAGTAAGGACTGGTTTTTCCTGGAGCCAGACCTAGATAATAGACTTGGGGATTGGTATGCTTGTCTGTGGGAGTAAGGACTGTTTTTTCCTGGAGCCAGACCTAGATAATAGACTTGGGGATTGGTATGCTTGTCTGTGGGAGTAAGGACTGTTTTTTCCTGGAGCCAGACCTAGATAATAGACTTGGGGATTTGTATGCTTGTCTGTGGGAGTAAGGACTGGTTTTTCCTGGAGCCAGACCTAGATAATAGACTTGGGGATTTGTATGCTTGTCTGTGGGAGTAAGGACTGGTTTTTCCTAGAGCCAGACCTAGATAATAGACTGGTGGATTGGTATGCTTGTCTGTGGGAGTAAGGACTGGTTTTTCCTAGAGCCAGACCTAGATAATAGACTGGGGGATTGGTATGCTTGTCTGTGGGAGTAAGGACTGTTTTTTCCTGGAGCCAGACCTAGATAATAGACTGGAGGATTGGTGTGCTTGTCTGTGGGAGTAAGGACTGTTTTTTCCTGGAGCCAGACCTAGATAATAGACTGGAGGATTGGTGTGCTTGTCTGTGGGAGTAAGGACTGGTTTTTCCTAGAGCCAGACCTAGATAATAGACTGGAGGATTGGTGTGCTTGTCTGTGGGAGTAAGGACTGTTTTTTCCTAGAGCCAGACCTAGATAATAGACTGGAGGATTGGTGTGCTTGTCTGTGGGAGTAAGGACTGGTTTTTCCTAGAGCCAGACCTAGATAATAGACTGGAGGATTGGTGTGCTTGTCTGTGGGAGTAAGGACTGGTTTTTCCTAGAGCCAGACCTAGATAATAGACTGGAGGATTGGTGTGCTTGTCTGTGGGAGTAAGGACTGGTTTTTCCTAGAGCCAGACCTAGATAATAGACTGAGGGATTGGTGTGCTTGTCTGTGGGAGTAAGGACTGTTTTTTCCTGGAGCCAGACCTAGATAATAGACTGAGGGATTGGTATGCTTGTCTGTGGGAGTAAGGACTTGTTTTTCCTAGAGCCAGACCTAGATAATAGACTGGTGGATTGGTATGCTTGTCTGTGGGAGTAAGGACTGGTTTTTCCTAGAGCCAGACCTAGATAATAGACTGGGGGATTGGTATGCTTGTCTGTGGGAGTAAGGACTGTTTTTTCCTGGAGCCAGACCTAGATAATAGACTGGAGGATTGGTGTGCTTGTCTGTGGGAGTAAGGACTGTTTTTTCCTGGAGCCAGACCTAGATAATAGACTGGAGGATTGGTGTGCTTGTCTGTGGGAGTAAGGACTGTTTTTTTCCTGGAGCCAGACCTAGATAATAGACTGGGGGATTGGTATGCTTGTCTGTGGGAGTAAGGACTGTTTTTTCCTGAGCCAGACCTAGATAATAGACTGAGGGATTGGTATGCTTGTCTGTGGGAGTAAGGACTGTTTTTTCCTGGAGCCAGACCTAGATAATAGACTGAGGGATTGGTATGCTTGTCTGTGGGAGTAAGGACTGGTTTTTCCTGGAGCCAGACCTAGATAATAGACTTGGGGATTGGTATGCTTGTCTGTGGGAGTAAGGACTGTTTTTTCCTGGAGCCAGACCTAGATAATAGACTGGGGGATTGGTATGCTTGTCTGTGGGAGTAAGGACTGGTTTTTCCTGGAGCCAGACCTAGATAATAGACTGGGGGATTGGTATGCTTGTCTGTGGGAGTAAGGACTGTTTTTTTCCTGGAGCCAGACCTAGATAATAGACTGAGGGATTGGTATGCTTGTCTGTGGGAGTAAGGACTGTTTTTTTCCTGGAGCCAGACCTAGATAATAGACTGGGGGATTGGTATGCTTGTCTGTGGGAGTAAGGACTGTTTTTTCCTGGAGCCAGACCTAGATAATAGACTGAGGGATTGGTATGCTTGTCTGTGGGAGTAAGGACTGGTTTTTCCTGGAGCCAGACCTAGATAATAGACTTGGGGATTGGTATGCTTGTCTGTGGGAGTAAGGACTGTTTTTTCCTGGAGCCAGACCTAGATAATAGACTGGGGGATTGGTATGCTTGTCTGTGGGAGTAAGGACTGGTTTTTTCCTGGAGCCAGACCTAGATAATAGACTGGGGGATTGGTATGCTTGTCTGTGGGAGTAAGGACTGTTTTTTCCTGGAGCCAGACCTAGATAATAGACTGAGGGATTGGTATGCTTGTCTGTGGGAGTAAGGACTGGTTTTTCCTGGAGCCAGACCTAGATAATAGACTGGGGGATTGGTATGCTTGTCTGTGGGAGTAAGGACTGGTTTTTCCTGGAGCCAGACCTAGATAATAGACTGAGGGATTGGTATGCTTGTCTGTGGGAGTAAGGACTGTTTTTTCCTGGAGCCAGACCTAGATAATAGACTGAGGGATTGGTATGCTTGTCTGTGGGAGTAAGGACTGGTTTTTTCCTGGAGCCAGACCTAGATAATAGACTGGGGGATTGGTATGCTTGTCTGTGGGAGTAAGGACTGTTTTTTCCTGGAGCCAGACCTAGATAATAGACTGAGGGATTGGTATGCTTGTCTGTGGGAGTAAGGACTGGTTTTTCCTGGAGCCAGACCTAGATAATAGACTGGGGGATTGGTATGCTTGTCTGTGGGAGTAAGGACTGTTTTTTTCCTGGAGCCAGACCTAGATAATAGACTGGGGGATTGGTATGCTTGTCTGTGGGAGTAAGGACTGTTTTTTCCTGGAGCCAGACCTAGATAATAGACTGAGGGATTGGTATGCTTGTCTGTGGGAGTAAGGACTGGTTTTTCCTAGAGCCAGACCTAGATAATAGACTGGGGGATTTGTATGCTTGTCTGTGGGAGTAAGGACTGTTTTTTTCCTGGAGCCAGACCTAGATAATAGACTGGGGGATTGGTATGCTTGTCTGTGGGAGTAAGGACTGGTTTTTCCTAGAGGCCAGACCTAGATAATAGACTGGGGGATTGGTATGCTTGTCTGTGGGAGTAAGGACTGTTTTTTCCTGGAGCCAGACCTAGATAATAGACTGGGGGATTGGTATGCTTGTCTGTGGGAGTAAGGACTGTTTTTTCCTGGAGCCAGACCTAGATAATAGACTGGGGGATTGGTATGCTTGTCTGTGGGAGTAAGGACTGGTTTTTCCTGGAGCCAGACCTAGATAATAGACTTGGGGATTTGTATGCTTGTCTGTGGGAGTAAGGACTGGTTTTTCCTAGAGCCAGACCTAGATAATAGACTGAGGGATTGGTATGCTTGTCTGTGGGAGTAAGGACTGGTTTTTCCTAGAGCCAGACCTAGATAATAGACTGGAGGATTGGTATGCTTGTCTGTGGGAGTAAGGACTGGTTTTTCCTGGAGCCAGACCTAGATAATAGACTGGAAGATTGGTGTGCTTGTCTGTGGGAGTAAGGACTGGTTTTTCCTGGAGCCAGACCTAGATAATAGACTGGGGGATTGGTATGCTTGTCTGTGGGAGTAAGGACTGTTTTTTCCTGGAGCCAGACCTAGATAATAGACTGGAGGATTGGTATGCTTGTCTGTGGCATACTGACCTGGTGAGATAGCACCTTACCTAAAAGTCGCCCTGAGTACACCTAAGTACAAGGTATACCATAATACACACCACACGCATACATGAACTTGTTCCTAGATTTATCCTTAGAAATAAACAACCTTGCTCTTGTCACAATTAGCTGAAAAATTGCTGATGTAACGATAAACAACATTACAACAACAAACTAACATGTTTCCTGCCTGCTTAGATGATAGATAGTCCAGTTCCCTGCTGGGTTGGACCCAAGACTTGAGAATGGTTAAAACTGTTTATTTGGCAAGCACTTGGCATTTACAAAGTAATAAAACACAAAATGAGACGTCCACGAGCATTTGCACTTTTTGTACTTATATAATGGTGAATTATAATGTGATGTACTTTATTTTTATTGACAGAAATGAAACACAGCATGTAAAATACTAACTAGTAGTTAACTGTAGTTTATCAGTGTAAATTATACTACACACATAATGTTATATCCCTATAGTGTTGGTGAATTTAGATTTTAATATCAATATCTTATTGATTTTATTACATTATTTAAATCTCAATGATAAAAAAATGTATCTATTTTTTAATTTTTCTTAAAAAGAATTGCCATATTCTTTAATGTCAGTTATCGAGGACAGTTGGTTTTATCTGTTAATAAATGTTGATTGAAATTCTAGATATTAACGATTTTCAGTGTTTCATGGTGGTGTTAAGTCAATCTGTGCTCTGTTGTACAGCATCATTTAACCAATCAGATCTTATTTTATTGAGTTGTGCTTTCTATGATTAAGCATCATTTACCCAATCAGGTCTAATTTAATCATCCAATCCCCAATTCTTCCTATAAAACATCATGAACATGACAAGCCAGAATTAGCCAATTTTTTATCCATTTTCAAGGCCCCAGATCCTATTCCAATTTTCAAGGCCCTAGATCCTATTCCAGTTTTCAAGGTCCCAGATCCAATTCAAATATTCAAGGTCCCGAATCCCAATTTTCAAGGATCCAGATCCATTCCCAATTTTTATAGAGCCCGGTTTAATCCCAGTTTTCATGTAACGAGGTATAATCCAAAATTTTAACGACCCTGACCCCAGTTTCACAATCATTTCTTAAGTAAGATTTTCTTAATTTAAATTTTTTAAAACTGCAGATGTACATTATTTATAAAACTAAATACAGATGTTACAAGTTTGAAGTGATTTTTAAAATAAAACCTTAAATTCTTGAATATCTGAAAAATAAACAAAATTATTAAGATTTCAAATTTGCCAGATTTAAATAAGAAAATGATTGCGAAAATGGGACCAGTTTCAATCCCAATCCCCTTTTTCAATTACGGTAACCAAGTCTAATTCTGATTTCCAAGGTTCCAGGTCCCAATTTTCAAGACTCCAGATCCAATCTCAATATACAATAACCCAGATTCAATTGTAAAAAAAAAAAGATTATGGCAGTAGTACCAGATAAAATTCAATTGTCGCTTATATGATGGTTAGAATATTCTGGTTATTGGAAGACAGATACTGTCTATGGAGTTAACTACTGTATTCAACACAGGTATATATAGCAGCTAGGCTGACACACTACTTGATAACGATGTTGTCACACAGGGGACTGGCTTCCATAGCTGGCAGCAATGTGTATTGATTAATAACTATCATATTTAAATACTAAATATTCTGCCATATGTATGCTTAATAATATTTTATTATGATTTTAAAACAGATTTTATTTATATAAAAATATGGATTATTAAGAATAAAAGCCTATAACGTGATCTTGAATATATTACCAGGAAATAGCACAGAGAAATTATCAATCATTTTTTCTGTTGACTCGGACACAAGGTGGGTGTTTTTATTCTGTCAGTATATTTTCCATTATAGTAGAGAATCAATGAACCATTTGTGCTGTGAATTATTAACGCCTAAAGTATAGATAATTGGAAATAAATGAAATGATTGACCTTGTTTGTTTTAGCTGTGATATTCTTATACATATGGAATAAAAAATTATATTCTCTCAAGCGTGTATGCTCACAATATTTTAGGAGGATTCTCTCCATTGAAAGGTTTGTTAGTTTGTTTATATATATTATTTATATATATAAGGGTTTTTATTTGTATTTTTGTATTTGGTTGGCGCATGTTTATAGTCTAAGATATAAAGGTTGGAGAACAAATGAAAGCTCTTAAGATTTTTGTTTATAATGATCAACTGATTGGGTAATGGATAGATTTGTTTTCTCACATCTTTTTTTTTTTTATTGGTGAACCAAAGATTGGAATGCCAAGTTGGTTTGCTGCAAATTTGTTGAGCCTGGCATTGCCTAGTTGCTTTGCTGCAAATTTGTTGAGCCTGGCATTGCCATAAGGCAAGGCAAGACGTTAGGTGTTACTTTTCTGGTGTCTTCGTAGGCGGCAGCGACATGTCAAAATGTTAAAGTTTATGTTAAAGTAATTTTTTTTTCTTGATAAAAAACTAACCAGGCAAGACATTAAAATCTGTGGAATTCTTGTTTCCTTTCTTGTTTAATTTGGGGGCTTTAGCAACAAATGGGAAGTGGCTAACCAACAGCAAATCTGTGTTAGTTTCAAATCAAAGTAGATGAATTAAAAAAAAGTGAGAAATGAGGTGGACCAGGCTAGATAGGTGGCCGGGTAGCTTAGTTTGTTGAAGATCCTGCTTAAGTATTGGAAAGGTAAGGGGTTTGCGTCCCAGGTTGCTGTGGATTTTTTTACTTTCCTTGTAGCATATATTTGACCTTTTTCCACTTCATTGGTCTGAAAACTAACAGATCACTATTTTTGTCAAGTCCAAATCAGTCAAACTGAGATTAGTCACTGATGTTTGATGGGTTTTTTTCCTTCATATGTGTTCATGTTTCCATATGGAATACATAATATTTTCAATATGCTTTCCATTTTTTAATTACACTATTTATTATGTTGACCTTAAATATAACCATAACAAAGTTACCTTTTATAAACAGTGTAGTGTCACATATCTGTGAAGTGGGTTTCTGTATAAAAGAAATCAATTTTGTTTTTCATATGTTTTCATATATTCATTATCGACATATGTTTTCCATATGTCCATCAACATGTGTTTTTCATTAATCAATAAATGTATGTTTTTTATTTTGTTCATTAACATAAGGTTTCCTCCTGGCATGCAGCATCAAAAGGATAAAATATTGACTTGATGCTTATCTGCAGCATACTGACTCTGTTAGCTAGCACCTTACCAAAATTTTTCCCTATGTGTGCATGGCTGACCATAATACATGCTTCCACATTTTATGCATCATATGCGACCTTATTCATAGATTATTTAATAGAAATGAATAACCTTGCTCTTGTTGCAAATATGCAAACAGCTAAATAAACAATATTACAACAACAACAACATTTTTTCCATTTGCATATTAACATATGTTTTCCATTAGCTTATTAACGTATGTTTTCCATTAGCTTATTAACATATGTTTTCCATTTGCTTATTAACCTATGTTTTCCATTAGCTTATTAACATATGTTTTCCATTAGCTTATTAACATATGTTTTCCATTAGCTTATTAACATATGTTTTCCATTTGCTTATTAACTTATGTTTTCCATTAGCTTTTTAACATATGTTTTCCATTAGCTTATTAACATATGTTTTCCATTAGCTTATTAACTTCCATTAGCTTATTAACATGTTTTCCATTAGCTTATTAACATATGTTTTCCATTAGCTTATTAACATATGTTTTCCATTTGCTTATTAACATATGTTTTCCATTAGCTTATTAACATATGTTTTCTATTATCTTATCAACACATATTTTCCATTAGCTTATTAACATATGTTTTCCATTTGCTTATTAACATCTGTTTTCCATTAGCTTATTACTATATGTTTTCCATTAGCTTATTAACATATGTTTTCCATTTGCTTATTAACACATGTTTTCCATTTGCTTATTAACATATGTTTTCTATTTGCTGATTAACATATGTTTTCCATTTGTTTATTAACATGTTTTCCATTAGCTTATTAACATATGTTTTCCATTAGCTTATTAACATATGTTTTCCATTTGCTTATTAACATCTGTTTTCCATTAGCTTATTAACATATGTTTTCTATTTGCTTATTAACATATGTTTTCCATTAGCTTATTAACATATGTTTTCCATTTGCTTATTAACTTCCATTTGCTGATTAACATATGTTTTCCATTAGCTTATTAACTTCCATTAGCTTATTAACATATGTTTTCCATTGGCTTATTAACATTTGTTTTCCATTATTAACATATGTTTTCCATTAGCTTATTTACATATGTTTTCCATTTGCTTATTAACATATGTTTTCCATTAGCTTATTAACATATGTTTTCCATTATTAACATATGTTTTCCATTAGCTTATTGACATATGTTTTCCATTTGCTTATTAACATATGTTTCCCATTCGCTTATTAATACAATGTACACGTATATGCTTTCCATTTGTTCATTGACATATGTTTTACAAATACCCATTAGACATGTTTCAAAACTGGCCATTAATATATGCTGTCAACAGGGTTTTCATTTTGAAGCACATTATATTTACTTTCCACATCTGTGAAATGACAAACTTTTTCTCCACCCTGATCTGCCAGAGTTGAATTGGAACCTAGGCAGTGATAAGTACACATGTACTGTGATTATAAGCTAGCACTTTAGACTACTTGGCCATTGAGGCCCCAAACAGGGTCAGAAAAATTTTGAGAATAATTTTGTTCAAATTATGAATAATCCTCTGTATTTTTTGCCCCACTTCAAATAAGATAGGGTATATTGCTTTGCTGCCGTCTGTCGGTCTGTCAGTCAGTTGGTCTGTCAGTCCACCAACAGTTTCCGTTCATTTTCTTTGCAGAGGTTGCACATACTGAAATGAAATTTGGTATGCAGATTTATCATTAGAATATCTAGATCCTGTTCTGTTTTGGGTACGATCGAGCTATTTTTGACAGAGTAAACTTCCTTGGACTTAGAAAAATTTAAATTATTTACAGTTTCCATTCATTTTCTTTGCAGAGCTCGAGGTTGCACATACTGAAATGAAATTTGTTATACAGATTTATCATAAAAATATCTAGGTCAAGTTCTGTTTTGGGTACAATCGAGCTATTTTTGACACAGTTATCCCCCTTGGACTTTGAAAAATTCCAATTATTTGCTTTACGTTCATTATCTCTACAAAGATTGATCAAATTAATTACTGATATAACATATATAATCAGGTTGGTTGAATATGGTTATATTTACAATAATTTATAATTTAGAAGTACAGTCAAACCTGTCTGAAGGTCTGTATGTTTGTGCAACCTATAATTCAAAATTTTTTTAGCTTAGACACATCATACTTGATAGTTTTATGCATCTCAGATAGATGACCCCTATTTAAGTTCAAAAGGTCAATTTCATTTCTATGTACACTGCCCATAATGTATACTGCCCATAATAAAAGCTTGTGCACCCTATAATGTCTGTCCAAGAAGGGGGGGGGCATTAAAGTTTCACAAACATCTCGTTTGTTAATGCCTGGTGAATGTAATTAATTATCTCCGAGTGTAATTGATTGCTAAGCCTGATTTGCATATAAAATGTATTAATTCAGAGCCATGTGTACCGGTAATTGTTCTTAAGGTTACTTTGATCTATAATTATTGACAAATTCTTTTAACTTTATATAATATTCTATAGTAGACTGGGCTGTTATTTGTGTGAATAATTTTGTAACTATAGAAACCATTAGTAATTGATTTTTCAACACCTTTGATTTAAAAATTTAGTATTAATGTATAAGCAATATTAGGTTGATCAAGTACATATGTATTGTTGAATCCATCTAGACATACTGCTGATCAGGAAATTTCATATTCGGGATAATAATGAGACACAAAATAAAAGGTTCACAATTTTTTTTTTTTTTCAGTGGACTGTCATCAGTAACACAAAAATAAAAGTATGCCAATATTTTGAAATGATAATATTCACAAATATTCAAACCCTAGCTGAGTCTGACCAAGACTTGAAAATTGGTAGTGATTTTTTTCGCCAAGCACTTATAGTCATGGGGTCCTCTGGAGGAGACCTCAAAAACTGATATCCCGTGTCACAGCAAGCATGGCATGCTAAAGAACCCTCCCTGCATATAGCCCCAAGCGCACTGCAAAGGTAAAAATTTCTGCCACTTTCACCCATAGCTAGTGACATCTCAATTTAAGTGAAATATTCTTGACTTGAAAGTGAAACCCAATTGAATCATAAATTAATATAATATGGAAGATCCCAGTTTTTCATTTGGATACTGCTTTTTTTCCCCATTCTATTAGGAACCATTCTTTGGGTTTAACCCATAGTACATTTGGGAACCTTATCATTGACATTTTCATGACGTAGATATTAACATACAGTAGAACTTCGGTAACTCGAAGTCGGAAGTGCATGGGACTTTAGTGGTGACTTCGAGTTATCGGAGTGTTCAAGTTATTGAAGTTGAACGATGACTTCACCTTAATACTATTATATGTATATATATATACTACAGAAATCTGTGATGTTAATAAACAGTTATAGGTACTTGAATATAATGCAATATAAAAAACAATAAATACTGATACATACTTTTGAAACAACAACAATAATAATAATAATAATAATGTATTAAAGAATTGATATTGACCGCATATGCAAAAAGTGTTCCTTTATTTCAAAATCAAGATGTTTACGAACAACATATATCGGGAATCAGATATATATAAATGTTTATCAGCAATACTTATTTATTACATTTGAAAGAATATAGGAACAGATAGTTCATAAATTTATAAAATACAAAGCAGTGCTATAAGTCTAAGATTTTAATGCAGTACCGAGTACCACAGGGTTAGTCGTTTAAATTAAGCTTTGAGTAATAAATTCGAAAAGGTGAACTGTTATCCACAGTGGCATCTTACTTGGATTCTGTAATTAGAGTTGGGGATTGGCGTACCTGTTAGACTGAGGCGGCGTTTCCATGTGCACCCATCTGGCGTCCTAGTCCGTCCGTCATCCATGTCCGAAAATTTTCAAAAAAACAGACTCGTTACTTTCCATATAATTGTATCCATGTCTTCCACGTCCTGCAGGCTCGTCCATTTTTTATCGCTCACTGCATGTTTTTTTGACAGACTCGGACACAAGATGGATGACATTTTGGCGCAAGATGATGTCAAAAGTCAGACATAAATTCCACAGAAATTACTGAAAAAATTGTAGAATATGTCCGCCAACACCCACATCTGTATAACCAATGACTATTAGACTTCAACGATGCTGACATAACGAAGAATTCATGGGTTTCTATTGTTGAAGCACTTGAGATCAGCATTTCATTTAAGTGTCTGAATTATTTATGTTCATTTTTAATTTTTATATTGGTCTGGTCTGACAAATTTAAAATCAAGATATTTTATATTCAAAGGATGGTAACGTGAAATCCTTGTCTCATACGTGTCTCAGTATCTGCAGGTTCTGTATCTGTTTAAATCCATTTATGCTCACATTTTCTACAAAATCTCATGTTATTTAACCCTTTACCTGATACAGACGCCTTTTGGCACCCTAAATAGGTACCTATAAGGCTTGATCTGCTGAAAGCCACAGTAACTCATCATAAAATCTAATGGTATAAACTTCATATCCATAAGACTGGGGAGCAGCGAACAGCATAAAACCTGATCTGGTTTTATGCTGTACGCATAGTTTTTTTTTATGGATTCCTGTATCAGGTAGAGTTAAACAAATTGACTGATCTATTTCTACAATGAGGATGTCAATGTGTAAGAAATTCCACAAATAAAATCTTAATATCTAAGACTAAAGCAAACAGTGAAGGCCTTAATATGGCTCTTGGTGGGAACCCCATTACCCGGACCTGCACCGTCAAGAAGAATCTACACGTGGGCAAATAGTCCCGCTTTTTCCGCTGAAAAATATATCCTTGCCCATTTTGTATTTACACACCAATTGAGTG
Organism: Tegillarca granosa; assembly: GCA_029721355.1. NCBI lineage: Eukaryota > Metazoa > Mollusca > Bivalvia > Arcoida > Arcidae > Tegillarca > Tegillarca granosa. Next base: position 9,979,755 of record CM056608.1, read on the forward strand.
AATATCAGACAGTTTGGATCTGAATGAGACGCCACTTTAGAAACTTGGCATCTCTTTCCGATCAAAGCTGTTTGCCAAATTTTAACCCTTATGTTATAAGTTAGACACTGATGGAATTGTAAAATGACTTTAATTGACATTCGTAGAATCTTATCCTGTAACTATAGTGGGACTGAGCTAGCCGTGGTGTTGATGTATACAGTAGGATATTTACTGCCAGACTTTCTGGTCTGGATCTTTTAGCCTTGTGGTAGAGTGCTCACTTATCACCAAGAGGGACCAGGTTTGATCCTCAGCTGGGGCACTGGGTAAAGATGTGGGTTTTTTCAGGTGTTTCCTCCCTCCTGTTACATTTGGCACCCAATGTGGGCTGTGTGAGATTTCCAAGATGAGAAATATCAAGATAACAGGGGAGGAATTTAGCAGGGTGTTGATGTGCTGCAATTAGTAGTTATAATAGAGTGATTTACTGCCAGACTATCTGGACCGGACCTTTTAGCCTTATGGTAGAGTGCTCATCACCTGGAAGGGCTGGGTTTGATTTTCAGCTGGGTCACTCGGAGGATGTGTTTTTTTCAGGTGTTTCATTCAAAACAAAAAAACTTTTTACATGAATTAAAGAAATTGAGAAGTTAGATATAGTAAGATGAGATATTTACCCAACATTAAAAAATTTTTAAATAAAATAAATGCAATTTACATTTTGTGAAAATTGGAAGCTAACAGTAAACTTTCAGCTCAGATAAGCTAAAAAATGGAAAGGGAGGAATGTGGCAGACTGGGCTTGAAAGGTGGCTGGTAGCTCAGTCAGTAGAGTGTCTTGCAAGTATTTGGCAGGTCCCTGGTTCAAATCCTGATTTGGCAACTGCTTTTTTCCCTCTCCTGTTACATATAATCTCCCTTCCTCTAATTGAGTTTAGGGGGCCGCTTTGGTCGAGTGGTTTTGGAAACTAAGTGCTCCAAGATCTAGATCTTGAGGAGGTGAACTGAAAACTTTCTCACGCTAGGATTTGCCTTAGTGGAATTTAAAACTAGGCAGTGAGTGAGTGAAAGGGGGGTTTATTCTGTAAGTGTACCCTTTAAACCACTTGACCACTGAGGCCCATATTGCAATACTTGAGGTGGCAAAATTATTGAAGTGGCATTATAACAAGGTTTTAATGTAGTTCAGTTTTGCTTTTTTAGTTCACTCCGATCAAGTACTTTTTCCACAGCTTGTGGTGTAATTACTATCATCCTGATACATAAAGGATATTAGTGTCACATAACATGTTATATATGTACATAATAGCATATTATCATATAAAAATCTTTATTTACTTTTGTTTTAAACCTTTTTTTTATTTGTTACATCCTGTTCAAAAATGTTGATTAAATTGCTAGAAAAAATGAGTTTTTTAAACAATATTTGGTTGGTTAATTATTTACTTTTCTAAAGATTTTTTTTTTGTTAGGATAATTAAAAACAGCCATTCACTGTTTAATCTTCTTCCTTCTAAGATAGTTCCTTCTAGTTTAGGGGCCACTGTGGCCAAGTTGTTAAGGAAACTGAGTGCTCAAAGAAAGTCCAAATCTTGAGGAAGTGAATTGAAAACTTTCTCACACTAGGATTTGCCTTAGTGGGATTCAAAACTAAGCAGCAAGTGAGTGAAAGGGGGGTTTATTCTGTAAGTTTACCCTTTAAACCACTTGACCACTGAGGCCCATATTGCAATACTTGAGGTGGCAAAATTATTGAAGTGGCATTATAACAAGGTTTTAATGTAGTTCAGTTTTGCTTTTTTAGTTCACTCCGATCAAGTACTTTTTCCACAGCTTGTGGTGTAATTATTATCATCCTGATACATAAAGGATATATGTGTCACATAACACGATATATATGTACATATTAGCATATTATCATATAAAAATCTTTATTTACTGTTGTTTTAAACCTTTTTTTTATTTGTTACATCCTGTTAAAAAATGTTGATTAAATTACTAGAAAAAATTAGTTTTTTAAAAATATTTGGTTGGTTAACTATTGACTTTTTTAAAGATTTTTTTTAGGATATTTAAAAACAGCCATTTACTGTAATATCTTCTTCCTTCTAAGATAGTTTAGGGGCCACTATGGCCAAGTTGTTAAGGAAACTGAGTGCTCAAAGAAAGTCCAAATCTTTAGGATGTGAATTGAAAACTTTATCACATTAGGATTTGCATTAGTGGGTTTTAAAACTACGAAGCAAGTGAGTGAGAGGCACTGAATTCTGTAAGTGCCATTGAGGACCATTCAACCACCAAGGCCCCTAGCAATAAAAGAAGTGGCAAAGTTATCAAAGTGGCATCACAAGGCTTTACTCTTTTTCAGCTTTGCTCTTTCAGTTCACTTGGGTCAAGTACTTTTTCCACAGCTTGTGGTGTAATTACTGTTATTGTGTTCTGATACTTATAGGATATTTAACTGGCACATAACACATTATATATGTACATAATAGCATATTATCATATAAAAATCTTTTTTCAAGCCTTTTTTTTATTTGTTACATTACATCATGAGTTTTGGTTGGTTAATTTTGAATTTTTTAAATTTTTTGGTTAAGTTTCGATTTTTATAAAGATTTTCTTCAAATTTTTTTATTTTATCTATTTATTATGTATTCATTCTATTTATTTATATTTTTTTTGGTTAAAATGTAACAATAATTATAAACAGCCAATCACTGGTATATGTTCTCCCTTCTCTGGCCAAGTTGTTAAGTTGTTGAGGATATTAGCATGGCATAACACAGTTTTGTACATCACATGTTAATTTGTTGAATAATCATTGGATAACTACATGAAAACTATTTTATGTAGAAGTCGTCTGTCCTTGACAACGCATAGCAACGGGACTATACCTAGTAACATCCCCAACATCTAAGTATAGTCCCTTGCGTGACCCCCCTCAAACCAAAACAAAATACTCCCCTTTGTTCAGGTGGCGCTCTGTTTTGTTTTTGTCTGATACAAAATGGCTTCTGATGATAAAGTTAATTGTTAATTTGAAAATTAATTCTTGCTCAGATTGGAAAAGAAAGACATGTGATGTACTAAATCTATTATGGACCTCTCCCGAGGGAACCATTCTCCGATAGAGTTGTTTGGAGAGGTATAGGGGCTGAGCCGATATATATAATATATGTACTTAATAACATTAGTACATGTATCATGTAGAAAATCTTTATTTTCTGTTGTTTGAAGGCTATTTTTACTTGCCTGTTCAGTTACATCCTGTTTATAAACGTTGTTTAAATTCCTAGAAAGCATGAATGTATAAACAAGATCTGATTGGTTTACTTTAAACTTTTTAAAGGAATCTGTTTTTATTTATTTATTTATTTATTTATTTATTTTATAATGCAAGAATAATTAATGTTACAGCCTATTACCAGCATATCCTCCCTTCTAAGACAATTAAGGGGGCTACTTTGGCATAGTGGTAGAGAAAACCCAAGTGCCCCCCAAAAAAACACAAAACGTTCAGGATGTGACTGAAAACTTTCTCACGGTAGGATTTACCCAAATAGGTTCAAACACCCCGATATCTCGAAGCCATCACCGAAGTCCCGAACACTTCGAGTTATCGAAGTTCTACTGTAGGTTCAAACCTTAGGCAGTGAGATACTGTAATCTAGTAATACACCTTTAGACCACTAGACAACTGCAATAATTGAGGTGGCAAAATTATCGAGACAAGATCCAGATCTTAGGGCACTTAGTTTCCAAAACCAAAATCAAGTAATACACCTTTAGACCACTAGACAACTGCAATAATTGAGGTGGCAAAATTATCGAGACAAGATCCAGATCTTAGGGCACTTAGTTTCCAAAACCAAAATCAAGTAATACACCTTTAGACCACTAGACAACTGCAATAATTGAGGTGGCAAAATTATCGAGACAAGATCCAGATCTTAGGGCACTTAGTTTCCAAAACCAAAATCAAGTAATACACCTTTAGACCACTAGACAACTGCAATAATTGAGGTGGCAAAATTATCGAGACAAGATCCAGATCTTAGGGCACTTAGTTTCCAAAACCAAAATCAAGTAATACACCTTTAGACCACTAGACAACTGCAATAATTGAGGTGGCAAAATTATCGAGACAAGATCCAGATCTTAGGGCACTTAGTTTCCAAAACCAAAATCAAGTAATACACCTTTAGACCACTAGACAACTGCAATAATTGAGATGGCAAAATTATCGAGGTGGTATTATTTCTAGGTTATACTGTAGATCAGTTTTATTTTTCAGTTCACTCAGCTAGAGTGTTTTTTTTTTCACAGTCAGTTGTGTATTACATGTACTATATAATCATGGTGGACTGATACATAAGTATATTACTGTCACATCTGTTTATAATAGCATATATTATCATTATTACAGTAACTATTATCATCATTTTATTTTGTTCTCAGTGTTTTGTATTTCAAACCTGTACATGTATTAAGACACATTGTACATCCTGTTCATAAATATTGATTAAATTCCTAGAAAATATGAGTTTATAAACAAGATCTGTTTGGTTAACTTTGTGTGTGTGTGTGTGTGTGTGTGTGTGTGTGTGTGTGTGTGTGTGTGTGTGTGTTTGTGTGTGTGTGTGTGTGTGTGTGTGTGTGTGTTTTTAAATCTAAAAAGTATAATTTGTTTAGGATATATTTATGCAACATTTTATTTTGATGTTTACTCTTTTAATCCTCACAGCATCTATGTTTCAAAATTTTCAACAGGAAATGAAATAAACTTTTAAATCCTATTTAAGGATAAATCCAAAGTCAATGGCCGAGTTGTCTAAAGCGCATCACAGATCACAGTTCCTCTCACCACCTGGGTTTGAATCCAAGTAGGGACTGATCCTAGGGTGAGACAGTTTGCCAGTTCACTTGCCAAAGGTCGGTGGTTTTCTCTGAGCACTCTGGTTTCCTCCACCATCCTAGAACTGACCACCTGGAAATAAGTAAAATAATCTTAACTTGGGTGTAAAACATCTCTACTCTACTCTCCACTGTCAATAAAGGGATAATGTTATTTTGAAAACATAGATGAGGAAGGTAACTTGTTTAGTGAACTAAGCTTTTCTTAAATTATAATGTAAGGATAATTATTGTAACAGCCTGTTACCAATACATTCCCTCCACTAAGACAATTAGGGGGTTCACTGTGGCCAAGTGGTTAAGATGTTAGCCTTTAAACTTATACCATGTAGGCTTTCACTGGTTGGATCTTTACAAGTATAATGAACTAAGGGGTCTGTGATATAAATTTGCAATATTTAATACAGGTGTACTAGCTCTCTAATGGTTGCCAGAGATGTGTACTAATACAATACAGATCTTAAGACACTTGCACGTTCACACACAAGAGGAACTTGAGACTAAAAACAATTGTTTTCCCATAAATAGCTTAAAAATGGCTGATGCGATGTAAAGTAACTATCATTCATTAAACCAACAAATCTAAGTTAATTTCTAGCTCACCTGACTGGAGGTCACTTAAAATTTATGATGTTTTCCAATTTCATAACTTTGGTTAAGACCTTTTTTACATATCTGCTTTACTTTTTTCACACTTTTTTTTCTTTTTTAAGATAGCTATTTGTCTACACAACTTCATAATTTTATGAATTTAGTTTTATGCAATTTATAAAATACAACAAAGTTATTTATTTTGAATATAATTTATAAAAGTTTTTCAACTAGCTTTTATGTTTGAGGTTGGGGTTGGAACCCTGGCCAGGTCTGACCAAGACTTGAAAGCTGGTGGTGACTGTTCTTGTGTCAAGCACTTGGCATTTAGAAATGAAAATCACAGGGTTCTTAAAAACTGATGTCCCATGTCATGTCAGGCATAGTATAATGTTAAAAAAACATCCCTGCACATGCCCTATGCATACTGCAAAGGTCAAAATTTCTAACACTTCAATTATAGCTAGTGACATCTTGATATAAGTGAAATATTCTTGACTGGGATGTAAAACCCCATTAAATCAAATCAAATCATTTCAACAAGCCATTTTTTATCAGGTGAGCACATCAGGCCCATTGGGCTCATTGTTGATCCATGGATGATATTATTATGGAATAAACCTTGAAATTTAATCCTTCAGCTGTACTTAATTACTTTAAAATTTAACTTCCCCAGAAACATTTTTACAGAAAAATTTTTTATATTGCTTACAATAGCACTACATGTATATGGGAGGTGAGAAAAAAAATTGACTTGCAATTATGACATTTTATGGTCACATGTTGAATTGATAAAAATAACTTATACATGTATATATTATTTACCTGCAGGCTTTTTTATGTCAATTAAATTACGATGAATGGGCACATAGTTATTGAACTCTTTCATGCTTTATACAAAATTTAAAATTATGAGGTACTAAGGTAGTAATCATTTGTTAAAGAAAGTTTTTTGTCCTCTGGGGCAATGAACATGTAATGCTTCAACATATGTTTCTATACCTATTGATGAACTGTATAGACATATGTGTACATGTATATAAAATAACATGTATGGTAAGTGAAATGAACAAATTCACAGTGTGTGTTTACTTCTTTTGTAGGGTGACACAGGTCAAAGGTCACAGCTAGAAACTGGAACTTAAATTTAATTCAGTGGATATATACAACAGATGTTTTTATGATCTATTTATCATAGAAATAATAAACGGGACTGATCAGGACTGATCGTGATTGACTGATGGTGATGACTGATGGTAATCCTATAAGTAGAGAGAAATCGATTTTACATTCTTTTCGTAACTGTCGCAAAACAACAGATCAGCTGATTTAAGTAGACAGAAATTTAAACAACTTTGAAATGATACCAGTACAGTGAATAACAGGAATATAAAAAAAAAAACAAAAAAAACAACTCTTATAAAAACAACAAATCATTAATAATGGCATCAGGGACATCACCTACAGCCGGAGAAGGATCTTATATTTTGGATCGTAGCCGGGTAAGTTTTTTTTTTAAAACATAATAATTTTCACCTTTACTATGTTTACTTAAAGGCTGTTTAAATGACTGCCTATATAGGAAAGAATTCCTTTTGTACCCTGAGTTTAAATTTTAAATTTTTACTGAAATTCTGAAGAATGACAAAATCTATCAATTTGAACATTTTTTTGATATTTTTTTTCTCAAAAATTTAAGGGGGGGGGGGGGGGTAACAAAAGGAAGTCTAAGAGAAAAAATTCTTTTTGTACCCTCCAATAAAATTTTACTTTTGACTAAAATGGTCTAAATATATATGACAAAGTCAAGTCATTCTGAACATTTCTGTGATAAATATTTTTCCAAAATTTTTACATAGAATTATGGGGGGGGGGGGGTGTACAAAAAGAGTGGAGTGGAATAATGAATGGTGTTTTATGCCCCGGTCAAGATTTTTTCACTTATTTGGAGGCGGTCAGTTCTGGGATGATGGAGGAAACCGGAGTACCTGGAGTAAACCACCGACCTTCGGCAAGCGAATTGACAAACTTTCTCACACTAGGATAGTGTCCCGAGTGGAATTGGAACCCAGGCGGTGAAAGGCCCTGTGATCTGTAAGCGTGCGCTTTAGACCACTCGGCCACCAAGGCCCCCAGTACAAAAGGAAGTGTTACTCATATTTTGTTTGCTTGGCCATGTAACAATCTTTTAATATTACATACTGTACATGTGGAGTAATGGTGTTTTATGCCCCTATCAAGATTCTTTTACTTGTATCTAGGCAGCCAATATTGGGATTGTTGAGAAAATCAAAGTGTCGGGAGAAAACGCTAAACTTATCGGCAAGCCAACTTACAAACTCTCTCAAGCAGGATTCTAACCTGGGATGTAAAAGGCATTGTGATCCGTAACTGCATGCATTAAACCTTGGCTACCGAGGCCCCAAGATACAAAATGGGGAGCTTGTGTCTAATCTCAACAGCCTATCATCTGATTAACGGATAACCGGGTTTGATGTTTTAACGAAGTGTAGTATATAATTTGTGAAAAAGCTTTTGATGTGAATAGACATATTAAAAAGCAAGGATCTCATTGTTATCAGACCCACAACCTCCTCCATACTCTGCCTCCTAAGCAGCAAATTATGATTGTAACATTGCTAAAACTGTTTATAATGAAATAATAACAGCATTATCATCCACATTGCTAAAACTGTTTATAATGAAATAATAACAGCATTATCATCCACATTGCTAAAACTGTTTATAATGAAGTAATAACAGCATTATCATCCACATTGCTAAAACTGTTTATAATGAAATAATAACAGCATTATCATCCACATTGCTAAAACTGTTTATAATGAAATAATAACAGCATTATCATCCACATTGCTAAAACTGTTTATAATGAAGTAATAACAGCATTACCGTCCAATTTGCTAGATTACATGTATATAATTAGCTGTATAAAAATATTGATAAACTTTGTCTGCTGAAATTAAATATAATAAAATTTTTATTTAATTTCTATGTATTATCATGGATTTGACATTTATTCATTGACTATAACAATTAATTATAATGGGGATATTATATTCCAACTATCTATAAAAACAAAGGATATTTGCTCTGGCAATCAAATGAAACCAGGATATTATGTTCAGATTATCTGTTAAAACAAGGATAATTTGCTCTGGCAATGAAATAAAACCGGGATATTATGTTAGGACAATCTTTGATAAAGAGGAATTTTTACTCTGACAGTTTATCATACAACTATTTTGCATATCATTATTGTTGGTTTATGAGCGAGTTTAGAATTGATGACTCTTAATCTAAAGATGAGAGTGATGTGGTTACCATAGAGATATCTCTATGGAGACATTTTCCATTTGAAAAATCAATTTTATGAGAGAAAGTTATATTCCTTTGGTATGAATATTGGTCCTTGTTAAAACTAAAACAAAACAGATTTATTGTGAAGTGTAAATAAGCTTGATTTGATTGATTGAATGGGGTTTTACATTCCAGTCAAGAATCTATCACTTATATCGAGACATCACCAGCTATAGGTTGAGTGGCAAAAATTTTAACCATCGCAGTGTTCTTAGGACTTCTGAATGCAGAGTGCTTAACAAAGGAAAAGTCACTATTTATTTTCAAGTCTTGGTCAGACCCAGCCAGGGTTCAAACCTGAGACCTGTCACATCTGAAGCTAGCACTCTACCAACTGAGCTATGGCAGTGGTTGAAAACAAGCTGTTAGTAGCGATATCAGAGGTTTTTGATTTTTTTTTTCAAAACAGGCATGCAGTACATCTTTTTAAAGGAAATTTCATGAGGATTTTAAAAATGAAAACCAAATTTTAATATCTTATAAGACAAAACAGTTACAGAGGTTTAAAGTTTTAAGATTTCAACCTCATTTCTGTCACTCTGATCTTAAAACAACAAAGCTCAATTTTTTCACAAAAAATGACCAACACAGGCATTATCTATGTCATTTTCATCAGAATCAACAGCAATCTAAATATCAAAAGTAAATGCCTGATTTGTTATGAAGGAAAAAAATTAAGAAAGTCTGAACATTTTTCAAAAAAACTTGAATTTTATCAACAATGTCCAATACTGAGTATACACTGACACAATCCAATTAAAGTTGATATTTTATACTTCTTTACCTTAAAGTTAAACCTAAACAAGTATTTCCAAATCCCCTCTGCTATAATCTTTCTCCAGTTCGTAAGTGTATATGGCCCGATCCTTTTCAAACTTTAGATTATACCAGGTCATAAATCCAGGTACCTTAAAAAAATAAAAGAAAATATTCCATAAATTAATATATGTAACAAATATTTTTTCCACTGTTGTAAAAATGCTTGAAATGGTGATAGTTTTTTGATTTAGAATATTAATTACCATCCACTTGTGAATAAATTCAAAAATTGTTGTGATTAGATTGATGCAATGATGTAAATATCATGCATTTGAACAAAAGTTATGACGAATAAGCATTTAGTAACATTACCACATTTTTTCAAAATTCAGAATAAATCATTTTATGTAGAATGCTAACCAATGTAAATTATGGAAGGATGGCTTTTGTTCTTTAAAGGAAACACAAGAAATTTGTTTTATGTTGCCTTTTCAATAACACACTTTTGTGGTTTTACTAGTAAAAATAAAAAAATTATAAATATGTAATAGTTCTTAAATTGGTCTGCTTCTAAGGCCTAAATTAAAAATTGTTTGTTTGCTGTTTACCTACCCATGGTGTCATAGTATGGGTAGGTAGGTAGGAAAAATTTTTTTTTTCTTTTTTGAGAAAAAAATTGTTTGTTTACTATTTGATTTGGAGCAAAAAGAGCCTTAATTAGCAAAAAATAAAATTTGCAATTTCAAAAGACCATAAAATATTTCCAGTAGGAGCATTGCTTTGTAGGTAGGGTTGTAAACGGCAAACAAACATAATTTTAATTTAGGCCTAAGTCTAAATGAACAAGAAAAGTATTGTCTGGATAGTCCCCACCAGTGCTTGGTTTGACATACAAAAGAAACTCATACACAGACAGACCAAGCATAAACCCTCTAGTGGGGACTAACTAGAGCAAAGAATGTCATGCAAAAATTGAAAAACTCAACAAAAACAACATAAGAAAATAACTTTTCAGAAAAATAATACATGCAAAAATGAAAACATATTCATCAAAACCTAATCACAAACCCTGTCAAAATATTACAGGGTCAAAATCTTGTAACAAGTGTTTAACGTTATTTTTAAACTGTTTCTCAACTCCATGCAAAAGAACAAAAATCTTGTAACAACTATTGAACTGTTCCTGTGTTTGAACTCCATGCACAAGATACCTTAGATATCACATAGCCTTTGTACCAATTAATCTGACCATCTTTATCTTCAAACCTCAATTTAACATTCATTCCAACAAGGACTGGTCCAGTATCATCCCCCAATGAAGGAATGCTTAATGCATGTTTAACCAATTTTTTAACATTGCTGGCTAGTTCTGCTACAGATAATTGAACTCTTCGTCCATTAACTAACTTTGTGACACTGTACACCTTTTGCATTGTTTCGTCCTTTGGCTTTTGGTGCAATACCTCTTTCCTAAAATTAAGCTGTGCTTTTAGTGCAGCTTTCTTATCCTTAATTGTTGTATAAAGCTTTAAATGACTGTCAACGTCTTTTTCATTTTGCCATAATCCCCAGTTAATAATACCACTTGTAAAACCTTCCAATCGTTCAACCTTTCTCTGTTCCTTTCTTTGTTTCTCCTCAAACTGTGCCTTTATCATCTCCTTTCTTCTTGCTTCAATCTCTCTTCTCCTTTCTGCAAACATTTTCCTTGCTTTTTTTACGTCTCTTCTAGCAGAAGCCAGTAAACTTTGATGCTCCTTTTCACATTTACCATTCAGCCAGTCCAAGGTCTTATTATGGCAGAACATAATATATGCTTCCTGGGCTATTACCATTATTTTTGGTTTTCCTCTTAAGATTCTATCAACATGTCCAAAAATTGTTTCCGAGAACTTGTTGTGTTTCGGAACAGATGAAGTTGAAGATCTTTTTGATGATGGAACTTTTGCCCACTGACCCTCACCAATATAGTCACTAAATAATGATTTCAGAGATGCACACAGTCCTGGTACAAGTGTTAATAAAATAGAAATGACTTTATCATCATGTTCCCATGGCTCAATTAATTTGTTGAAAATACTATCAGCCACTAAGGCTTCTTTGTTACAAAAAGAGAGTGTAACTTTGCCTTCAATAAATTTTTGTAAACTTTCAATGTCACAAACACTTTCTAACATTGATATAATTTCACTGTAATATTTTGGACTATCCAAAATGTGGACATCTTTGTCTTCAATAAAACACCAAAGAGGGACAGTTAGTAAAAATGAAAGTAAACCAAGGGCCTTAAGGCCAGCAACAAAACATGGAATCTTAATGTCATGAAAAATGGATTTTAACAATCTATTTGAGCATTCAGAGCTAAGATATTCATTAATTTTCTCATGCAAGAAAAATACATTTGCCGCATTAGAAAATAAAATGTTAAATCTATTTCCTTTGAACCTCTGAATAGGTAAACTTTGCATTTTGTGTGCTTTTAAGAAATCCTTCACAAAAACAAAAAATGAGCCATATACACCACTCTTCTCGTCACCTCCCATAGAAAAGGCTTTACTGCACGTTCTCAGTAATCTAGTTGTACCAGACTCATTTGGTACCTTAAACCCAGTATCAAAGATTGGGACACTTTCAAATGAGGCCTCTTCTACCACCTTAATACAGGAATTGGCTGCCTCTGCCATATGAACAAGTGCATGCAAGCCACAGAAAAAATTGTTCAACTTGCTGATAGACATTTGCTCATCTTCAGTCATTTCAAACCAAGCCTCACCCAGGTTTTCCATTATCATAATTTTTCTGTATTCTTCTAAAAGATTATTAAATTTCTGCTGCATTGCAGCCCTATCTGACATGGTAGACATGATGTTCAACAAAATAGTTTTGCTTACAACATTTTCTGAAAACTGACTGACATGATCAATGTCAGATAAAATACTTTTCAATGTTTCCAGAGTATCCTGACCCGATTTAGTCACCATTTGTCTCAACCCAAGAACATACATTCTACCCTCTTCATCAGAAATATGAAAACCTGCTATTTTTTTCCAAATTTAGATGTTTCATCACTTAATAAACAAGTTCTAGGTTTATCTGCAAGAGTGTCAGATAATTGCTTTTGTGCAAGAATTAATCGTTGAATATTCATGTTATTAACCGTGGTTAAACAAGGTAGCTTGTTAGGTCTTAAATTAGCCAATTTGAGTACACATTCTATTACTGGAGACACTTTACTTGTGCTAACATTTAAAGTTAACAGTTCATAGACACATGTCTGAAAACTTTTGTTGTAACACTTAGACTCATTATTATACAATTCAACTTCATCATTAGAAAGCAATAATTGCAAATAATCAACTGATTGATTAAGCTCACTGGTTTCACTCTTCAATTCTTTCAGCTGCTGATCTTTAACCTCTAATGACACTTTCAGATCAGCATTTTCAGTACCTAGTTTTTCTACTTCCTGCTTTAACTTATTTAACTGAACTATTGTGTATGATTTTGAAGAACGGACCTGTTTGAGAATTGCATTTTTTGTCTTGAGAGAAGATTTTAATACCTTATTTTCTTTTGCCAGTACATTATTTTCTTTTGCCAGAGCCAATTTCTCATCAACAGTCTTTTGATACCTGTCCCTTCTCAATAACCTTGCCTTCAGCTTTTCTTTAAGCAAATTATTTTCAGTTTCAAGACTTTTGTTTACAGATATCAAATGCTGTAATTCAGATGCTACTGTGGCAACCGAAGACTCACCCATGGTTGAGCATAACTGTTCAGTCTCTGACATTTTAACACTTTCTCCAGTAACACTAGTTGGAAATTTGTAAACATTTTCAAAAAAGGACTGAATTTTTAAAGGATACGAAGGTTTGCTTTTAGATTTTTTCAAGTTTTTATATTCTAAGATAATTTTATCAAGTGACTTCTTAATTGCTTTGTCACCACATTCTGTTGTACATTTTGACTTGACAAGTGAAAAACATCCATCTGTGCCTTCCTTTTCAAAAATCTCTATCAGTTCTTTATATGAAATATCAGACATGTTTTGAAATATGTATTCCAATTTATACCTAAGGCTCCTGTTTACATGACAGAATTCCTTACAAAATTATGAAAAAAAGAGAAAAAAATAAAAATATATACAAACAGCCTTTAACTTTCAGGCTGCATACAAGTTTGGCAATACTGGCAAAAACGAAAATTATTCACAAGCCTTTAACAATCAGGCTGCAAACATGTTTGGCAATAAAAAAATATAAAAATTATTCACAACCCTTTAACAATCAGGCTGCATACAATGTTGACAAAACAGATAATATATTTCATGAGATATCACCATACTACACTAATAATGTCATTATTTATGACTTGTTAAACAGTTTTCTACACAAGATGAAAGCTGAACATGTACTACTTAAAACCAGTATATTATAAACCTAAAACTGTTTCTTTTTTAACAGTCTACATTTAAAATGAATAAGCTATTTAAAAAACAATTTAAATCAAAGTAACCAGTGTTTGAGTTTGTTTTGAATTTTGATTTGTTGTAACAGTGTTTCCATAAAAAAAGTTGTTTAAACTAAATTTATAACAGCTCAGTTCCATATCTGTTTGTGTTAGCATACATGGTCTGAAAACAATACCTTTCATATAAGTTTGTGTACTCCTCTCAATTGGGGTTTCTGGGTATAACTCCTCGTCTATTAAAGTGGCACAAAAAATAAGCGAACATATTTCTACAAGTTCTGTTCCTTGATCCAACTGCAGCAATTCATTTTCAACCTCACTGTTTGATCTATCTGTTTGTGTCGAATTGTTCAACTTAGCTCTTGAAAATGACAAATCAGTATCACTAAATAATGACAATGAATTAGGATTAATCGTATAATCACTGTCACTTTCAAGCAGTGGCTGCTGTGAATGTTTTAAAGGTGTTGAAGTCAACTCACCCAGTTTTATGGAGGATTCAAATTCTTCTTTGGTGACTTGTAGAGAAGTAACACCTCTGCTCTCTTTATAATAATCCTGTAAACAAATGCAAATCATTTAGTCATGTAGAAATGGTATCACATCAAAATATTCATGAAATAGCAGAAAGCATGAGCATACAACTTTCCTATCACACACACACACACACACACACACACACACACACACACACACTCTCTCTCTCTCTCTTCAATTAACAAAAGTTATGTACTGACATTTTAACAAACTTAAATGTGTATGATAATGATTTCTTTTAAAATAAACAGATAAACAGAAAAGTTATATTTTGCACACCCCCCTTCCCCCCCCCCCCAAGTCATCATAAAAAATTAATTAGTTTACTAGCTTAACTTGACCACTGGGGCCATATTAACAATTTTCTATGCTGTCTATTGCAAAAACAATATTTTTTGAAATATTTTGCTGGTTTAGTAAGGCCAGTTTAAAATCCAACAACTGCCTTTCTGGGTCCCTGATTTGGATATGATAGTAAGCACCTCTCGAGACTCTTCAGTGTCACTTTCTCTGAGTATTTTTCTTTTGTGTCCAACACCCCTCCCAAACACTGGTGATGAATGATCTTTCCTCTTGCCGCTATCTTCACTACTGTGACTCCCTGACCTTGAAAAAAAAAGTGAAAGTATTTAGACTTAGTCACCCCTCCACCCTCTCCCCATTACACACTTTAAAATTCCCAACCCCTAAATTAACCCTTACCCTAAACATATATAATAAATCCAAATGTATTACGTTTGACTTAAAATATGAATCCATAGTCAATATTGTCAAACAGTATATGGTTTAATATACCAACACTTATTGTACCCATATTACTCAGTGCTTGTAAGTTGTAGTAGCCGACATCAGACATGGGCATCACATGTTTATATTTAACTAGATTTGGGTTAATCTGCCAGATTGGAATGACAAGATAATAGTGATGTAAACTTGTAACGTTTGTAAATTTGTGTCTGATGCAATAGGAACGAAGAAAGCAACTTAGTTTAATACTACACATGAAGTACTGACGGGGAGGGGGGGCAGAATACTCTATTTTACTCCTAAATTTTAGTAAAAGAAACTTATATTTCGTCAATAATTATTTTTCTAATATCATTTAACTCTAAGCTTTAGAAAATAATCATAAAACAGCAATGACAACCACAGAACTACTGTCTAATCTTTGATTTACCGCCGTACATCGTATCAGGAAAAATCTGTCAATATATCCGGGCTCTTTACCGGAAGTTACCTAAGGGAAATAAATCTTGCGTTCCAAAATGAGCGCCGATCGCTGATCAGGAGGTCACCATGTTCGAGGCGGAAGCGCTCAAAAGCGATATGATTTATTGAGCAATTGACTTTAGAATTCAGTAAAAGAATGTTTAATCTATATCTTTACGTGGTTCCAGGCGGTTCCCGGGTTTTTTTTTATCGCATTATTGACACCAATATAGGCGAAGTGTGTGCTACCTTTTCAATATGACCTGCATAATTTACATATTTTTAAATATTATTTGCATATTCAGTAGGGTTTTCCCTAAAAAATGACGTATCATATGTGTCAAACCATTGAGTATTTCCAGAGATCGATTTATTTTTAGAACGGATCCTAACTAAAACAGTCAAAATGGCGGTGGACACAGCGGCAAATCTTACCGAAAATTGACATAGAAATCACAGTGTTTACAGCCAACTTGGCAATAGTTTGTTGGTACACATATATTTTTTCAATAGTTTAAATATTTTTTTATTCAAATTTGCCTAATTTTTTTTCTAGTAATGCATTTCCGATTTTTTATAAATTTATTTCTGAACACAGTATTAAAATGGTGACAGATAGGAATTTAGACCACGCCCACTTCAGTGATATCGTTACTGTTAGCATTTTAGCATTTTGAAAACAGATAATGGCAATTCAAACAAAAGCTCTCTCACTGGGCTTGTTTACAAATATGGCTTGAACATTAAGTGCTGTATTTTAAAAAACATACTCCAAAATTTGGCACATTTTACATAAGAACCCATTGTAGCCTTGTTAATAAGGTGTTAGTCTTCCAACTCAATGTGTCTCACCACTGTGTCAATGTGATTTGGTTCTCAGAAGTGTGACTCTTGACAGGTTTGCTTCTAACATAAATACAAATTTTACATTAAATGATAAAGTATAAAAATTGAGTTTTACAAAAATAAGCATCTAATTTCTATTCAACCTAAATTATACCTGTGAGGTAAGTGTTAGATTTTTGTTAAGAATTTTGTCTTTTGTCTTCATTGAATTTAATCAAATTTCTTTTAAAATCTTTTCTTTCTTGTATCATTATTTTGATGTTCATCAAATCGCTTTTACTCCAAAGTATTAGTTTAAACAGTATTTAATTTTTTGTTAAGCAATTATAAAAAACAAGTTTACATTACACGAGTAAGGGATTCCAGAAAAAGAGTAAGACTCTTATATAAACTAGTCTCCCTGAAAATAACATATGATAAATACATAAATAAACATGAAGTTACAACAGTTATATACATATATAATTCTTAATATGTGGATAATCTAAAAAAAAAAAAATAAATAAATAAATTAATTAATTAATGAGTAAATAAATAAATAGTTGAGTAAATAAATGAATAAATGAGTAAATAAATAAATAAATGTAAGTTGCAAATGATTTAATTTAACGGCAAAAAAAAAACAGAAAAGGGGGAAGGGGGAAAGTATAAGTAATACTCCAAAAATAAGTGAAAGAATCTTGACTGGGGTGTGAAACACCATTATAATCTTCCAACTCAATGTGTCTCACCACTGCATCAATGTGATTTGGTTCTCAGAAGTGTGACTCTTGACAGGTTTGCTTCTTACATAAAAACAAATTTTACATTAAATGATAAAAGTATTAAAAATGAGTTTTACAGAAATACACTGTTTAACCTTATTATACCAGTGAGGTAAATGTTGGATTTTGTTATGAATTTTCCATTTGTCTTCGTTGAATTTAATCTAATTTCTTTTCAAATCTTTTTTTCCTTGCATTATTATTTTGATGTTCATCAAATCGCTTTTACTCCAAAGTATTACTTTTTCACAGATTTCGTTTAATTTTAATTTCTCCTTAACTCTTTAAAATTCATTCAGTTTTCAGATAAATCTCAATCAAATTCACAATATTAAAAGAGACATTAAAAGGGAGAAAACTGCAACAAAAAGGGATAAAAATGAAGCAAACTTGGTTTCAAAAACTTGACCTACTAATGTATACTAATTTGATGAATTACCAACTAAGCTATCTTGTACCCTGTGGAGCCTAGATTGACACATTCCTTTCTTTCCTTAACTGCCTTGTGGCTCAGTGGTAGAGCATCCCCCTTGAGAGTGAGAGGTCTTGAGTTAGAACTCCATCCAGTTTATACATAAGATTTTTAAAAGAATTGAAATAGTCCTTCTTTGTCCAGCACTTGGCATTAAGAGGACAAAATCTACTGGTTTATCCAGTGTAGGCATATATATATATACATATATATATATATATATATATATATATATATATATATATATATATATATATATATATATATATATATATATATATAAATTATATATATAATTCAAAATATGTAGATAAAATTTATCCTTTGTGTGAGGTAAATTTATAAATTGAAAACTTAAAAATAAGTTAAAAAAGTTTTAGAAAACATTTAAACTTATTTTCAAGTTTTCAATATATACTTAGTATATATATATGGAATGGTATGATTATCAGCAGCATACTGACTCAGCACAATTGTCGCCCAGAGTGCAGGCTAGTACAAGGCAGACCTCAATACACACTTGCACATTTCGTGCATGTTCTAAGAGTAATCCCTAGAGATTTATATTTATAAGACTTTCTCTTATTATGAAAAGCTGAACAGTTGCTGATGTGGTGTTCAACAACATCACAACCAACTAACCTTCTATCTTTTTTTACATTTAATCACACAAGAATCAGAATTAAAGAATTGAGCCTCAAGATCATCCTGTTTGTGTTTTCCAAGAGCTGGTAGAACCTCATGCTGGAAAGAGGAGAAAAATTCAGTGACAGACAAACCAGTTTCATTGAACATTTGACATCTTAATTTTATAATGTTGCTCTACCAGCTGTGCCTAACCTCCTCACTTTTTGAATGTGCACAAATGTTAAACAAGCTTTCTACTTGAAACATTTTGGAAAAGTTAATTTTAATGGGTTTTCAGTGGCTGAGTGGTCTAAAGTGTACCCTTAAAGATTACAGCACCTCTCTACACCCAGGTTTGAATCCCAGTTTATAGTGTGAGAAAGTTTATTAGTCTACCTGCTGAATATTGGTGGTTTTCTCTGAGCACTCCAGATTTCCTCACCATTCCAGAACTGACCATAGCAATATAAGTGAGAGATTCTTGACCGGGGCATAAAACACCATCTAATCTTAATGATAACCGGTAGGGAGATGGGTTGGTGAAGGTAGGGTATGTTGAATAAATTTTTGTTGAGTTTTGTCCAAAAATTTTAAAATTTATATTAGAAAAAGGTTTTAAACTTTTGTGAATCACTATTATCTGAGGTTGGAACTAGACAGACGTTAAACAATATGGCTGGTTTAAACCATCTGCGACCAGATATAATATGTAAAGCTTTGTAATCCAACAAGGAGGAAATTTGATGTTGTTTGTTTTTCATATTGAAAACAAGGTTGTGAGGTCACTGTTATTAGATTCAGAAAGTCACATATGTTAGAAAAACATGGCTACATGTGATTTGTTTTAAACCGTCTGTGACAACTACCTGTTATTTTTCAAAATATTTTTTTTTAACCTTGGGGTTAGTGAATATAAATTTATGATTTGTAACAGCCGAAATTCTGCTGTAAGTCACATATGTCAAAAAAAACATGGCAACTTTTGACTCATTTTTAACCTTCTGTGCCATCTACCTGTTAAATTTGAAAGTATTGTTTTTTTCAATAACCTAGGGGTTAGTGAACATAAATTTATGATTTGTATCAGCTGAAATTATTGAAATTTTTATTGAATAAAAAGGTAGTTAAGTCTTTTCATTGGAGTCCTGGGGGTTTCGTAAATATGAATCTATGATTTTTAACTCCCAAAATTGTTGAAATTTATATTGAATAAACACTTTGTCTTATCATTGAAGTCTGTAACTGCACCAACAATATGGGCAAATTTTAACTGCTTATAAATTTAATTTACATATCATTTAGAATTATTAAAATGCATAAAATTGCAACTATTATAAGTTATTTCCCTTGAAAATGATGCTTAAAAATGTAAAGTCACAACCAAGAATATTGACCATGAATAATTTGGGTTAATTAGGATGTTTAGTTGCTTCTAACCAGAAAGGATTTTATATGGACATAAGTCAGATAATTTCTGTGATGGACACTCATGAGTTTCCGCACCTAGCAGTGAACATTGCAATATCCAATGGATATTTAATGGGGGTTTATGTACCAGTCAAAAATATTTCACTTATATCGAGATGTAACCAGATGTAGGTGAAGTGGCAGAAATTTTGACCTTTGCAGTGCACTTAGGGCATTGTTCAGGGAGGGTTCTTCAGTGTGTCATGCTTGCCGTGACATAGGGCATCTGTTTTTAAGGTCTCCTCTGGAGGACCCATTTCTTAATGCCAAGTGCTTGATGAAAAAACAGTCACAATTTTCAAGTCTTTGTCAGACCTGGCTGGGGTTTGAACCCCGAACTCCAATATATGAAGCGAGCAGTCTACTAACTGAGCTACCATAGTGTTTTAGTTGGTTAATTGGTTGTAACATTTAACATTGCATCAGCAATTTTTCAGGTATTCTCGATGAGATCAAGGTTATTAATTTCTAAGGATTAATTTTAAGAAAAGTTTTTGTATGTGTTTAATGCATGAGTGTTTATTGTTTATTATGGCCTCTCTTATACTAGCACCTTTTTGGGACAACTTTTTGTTGAGATTCTAGATCAGTGTATGGTAGACAAGCATTCCACTCCCCCAGAGCATTATCCTGACTCCAGTTTAACTAGTAGATACTCTGTCCCCCTAATGTTGAGTGCCTGCTAAGCAAACAGCACATCAAATTTTGAAGACTTATGTATGACTTGGTCATGTTCCAACCCATGGCCTCCTGCTACAGAGGTAGATGCTCTGCCACTGGGCCACCAAGGTGTTTAGATTTTCTCAAGAGTACTCCAGTTTCCTCCACCATCTCAAAATTGATCACCTTGATGTAAGTGATAGAATCATAACATGGGCATTATTACTCAAGTACATAAAACTGTGACATATCCACTGTACTTTCATTTACTGATGAATTATTGATTATTTCACTCTATTTCTGCTTGTTGTGTCATACAACGTAAGGTAACTGTATGTATTAACACTGACTGGTATATGACTAAATGAGATACCATATTGAATATGATACACCTGAAGGCATCATTACTTATGAACACCTGTTAATAGCACTTGAAATACATTTTATCATATTAGCTGCTAGATGTTTGTAGACACAGTTGTTAATTTTTATAGTTCACTGATTATGATTGCATTGGTGAATGTTGTTTTACATCCCAGTCAAGATTCTTGAACTTATATGGAGTCAGTCAGTTCTAGAATGGTGGAGGAAAAGGGAGTGCCTGAAGATTACCAGCAACTTTCAGCAAGTGAAACTACAAACTTTTGTCAGACTAGAAAAATCAAAAGATTCTTGCCTTTATATGGAGTCAGTCAGTTCTGGAATGGTGGAGAAAACTGGAGTATCTGAAGAAAACCACCAACTGCCCAATTTGGATTTGAACATAGTTGGTGAGAGCTGCTTTTATCTACAAGTAAAAAGGCACTACATATATAGGGTTCAATTTGAAAGAGATCGTCAAATCATCGACCCCTAAAAATCATTTTTGGCCCACAAAAATAATGATCCTCAGGTCATCCTTTCAATTTTAATGAACTTTTGGTGAATAAATCCTGACCCACCATTTACACCCCTTCCCCCTCCCCTCCCCTCCCCTCCCCTCCCCCTTTTAAAACATTGCCAAAAAACTGTGAGCCAACCCTTCTTTTCGATCTGCATCTGTTTCTACATCTTTCTTATTAAGTTTTTCTTAAATGACTGAAAACTTAACTGGAATAAAAGTTTTAAGATTTCTGAAGGTTTAAAGAGACTAAAAGTTATAAGACAATTGTACTGGTATTGTAGATATTGAAATTTGGATACTAAACTATTCAAATAATATGCAACAAGTTGTATTAATGTAGTTACCCCAATTTTTGAGGGGCCTTGGTGGCCGAGTGGTCTAAGGGATCACAGTGCCTCTCACCGCCTGGGTTCGAATCCCACTTGGGACAGATCCCAGTGTGAGAAAGATTATCAGTTCACTTGCCGAAGGTCGGTGGTTTTCTCCGGGCACTCCGGTTTCCTCCACCATCCAAGAACTGATTGCCTTGAAATAAGTGAAAGATTCTTGACCGGGGCGTAAAACACCATTACTTTTCCCTACTCCTCCTCCAGTTTTTGAAAACATTGCCCCTTTTGTTTAAAAGCCTGATCCAGGTTGACAGTTCCACCAACTACATTTCTTTGTTGATTGTTTTATTTGCGATTGAATATATGTCAGATGACTTCAGATTTGAGTATTTCCAATTAATCATAAATACAATTAGTTTTTGAAATCATGTGGTGAGTTGCATTTTTAGTAACATTTTTCTTTTTTTTTTAACTATTTTTGTTTAGATTTCAAATATTTAGTAATTAATGAGCTACCAAATGGATATGTATAATACAAACTTAATTTTTATTACTCTTTATTTTTAGACCCAGTCTGATTTCTCCGAGACCAGTAGCGTAGGAGATACACGACAACTGGTGGAAGATAAAAGTAAGGAAAATGATGGATCAAGAAGTAACATTCCTATGACCAGTTTCAACTTTATCAACTCTATAATAGGATCTGGAATAATTGGTATGGTATACTGTTTCATGTAAAGCTTTTTATTTGGATACAGTTTTGACACAAACTTGTATACAGCAGTGTTTTAGAATGTTGAAGAGGGGGGGGGGGGGTCGTGGCAGAACAAGGAAAAGATTCTCAATATTTGATGAAAGTGGTAAAAAATGACCTATATTTTAAACCAAAACTTCAGTCTGGTCCATATTATTATTATTATTATTATTATTATTATTATTATAAAGAGAGATATGAATATTATAAACAGGAGATTTGAACATTATAAACAAGAGATATAAATATTATAATTGGGAGATATAAATATCATAAACAGGAGATATAGATATTGTAAACAGGAGATATGAATATTATAAACAGGAGAAATAAATATTGTAAACAGGAGATATAAATATTATAAACGGGGGATATGAGTTTTATAAAAGGGAGATATTAATATTATAAAAGGGAGATATGAATATTATAAATGGGAGATTATATCCCCGTAAATCCCCGGATATAAGACTACTTCGTCTATAAGACGGGGTGTGATTTTCCCGTCATTTTTTATGATTTCAGGCGATACTGCACCTATAAGACGACCATGATTTTCAGACAAGGTCATACTGGTACCGGTATTTGACGCTACCGATCAGACCATAAACTTTCCACCAATTTTCCCCTATTGTTTATATTTTTTATTTTTAATACCGTACTTGTGCATTAATTTCTTTGCCATTTGATTCTAGTTTAATTTTGAATAAATCAGAAAACGTAAAAATAAAATCAGATGCCAGAACATCTCATCAGCAGTAATCATGAAGACGTATCTGTTCTGTTTTTAAATAAATTCAATAAACTACATTTCAAAAAATTCGTTATTGTTTATTAGATTATCAATCAGCTGTTGAAGACAGGAACCCTGATACTCAGAACATATTGCCCTTTACATGTGAAGCAGACAAAGTGTGGTTTATGTAATTTCTAGATTAGTACTTAAAGTAAACAAAAGAATAAAATATTGTACAGAATATTTACCGCCTCCTTGATTACTGTACTTACCGAAACCTTGATGATTTCTTTTTATTTCTTATTTTAATTATTTATTATAACTTTATTTTATTAAAAGATCAATAAATATACAAAACTACAAAAATTTCAAAGCACGTAATTCGCGTTTCTTGTATGTTATGAATCTGTAAAATATATCAACCATTATGAAACTGCAATAAACAAAAACAAAGATGGCGGAGATGAAGATCATGTGTGGACATTTTCTCAAGAATTTCGACCCCTCAGTTGTTTACCGTCGTATGAGACGACCCCCCCTTCTCTAAAAATAAATTTTAAGGTAAAATAACCCGTCTTATATGCTGGGATTTACGGTAAATATTGCAAACAGGAGATATGAATATTATAAACAGGAGATATGAATATTATAAATGGGAGATATAAATATTGTAAACAGGAGATATGAATATTATAAACAGGAGATATGTATATTATAAATGGTAGGTATGAATATTATGAATGGGAGATATGAATATTATAAACAGGTGATATGAATATCATCAATTGGAGAAATGAATATCATAAACGGGAGATATGAATATTATAAACTGGAGATGTGAATATTATAAATGGGAGATATGAATATTATAAACTTGAGATATGAATATTATAAAGGGAGATATGAATGTTATTAATGGAAGATATAACTATTGTAAATAGGAGATATGAATATTATAAACCGGGGGTTTATTATGTTTAATGCTGTTATTATAGATTAAAAAAAACTCTTAAAGTTTTAAGTTTTGAGACAGCTGCATTTTTTAAAGTTTTTAATACTTTTATTTATAGATTTAAAAAAAAAAAAATTCTTTAAAAGTTTTAAATTTTGAAGCAGCTGCATTTTATTATATGTAACATCAAATAAGATAAAAGTTTAATGAAAAATCCTTACTGTTAAAAATGTTCAAACTGTTTGTATAAAATACTGGTGTCCTTTTGTTGTTCCATTTTGATGACTCATCAAGTCATACCAGCATGTAAATTTGTTTCAGAAATAAACTTTATTTATTTTTCAGAATTATAACTTATAATTTATCTATCTTTATATATCCTGTTGACTTAATTTTAGTGTGCTTTAGGGTTTTGTGTATGACAAAGAAAGAAAGAAAGAAAGATTGTTTGTCAACAGCTTTCTGCAAAATGTCCCATAATTGAATTATTTCTTACAGTTAGACAAAGGAAATACAGTGCTTAAGAGAAGAGTGGAGTGGAGTGATGGTGTTTTACGCCCCAGTCAAGATTCTTTCACTTATTTTAAGGAAGTCAATTCTGGGATGGTGGAGGAAACCGGAGTGCCCAGGAAAAAGATAACGACCTTTGGCAAGCAAACTAACAAACTTTCTCACACTGGGATCTGTCCTAAGTGGAATTCAAACCAAGTCGGTGAGAGGCTCTATGATCTGTAAACGTGTGTTTTAGACCTAGGCCTGCTAAAGAGAAGAACTCCCTTTACTTCAATCATTTAGTCACATTATGGCATTTGGAATAAAGTACTCATTTGAAAATACTCAAGTACTCAAGTAATGATAGCCAGTACTTTGATTTTATTGCACAGTATGGCACTGGGAGAAAAAATTCAAGTGAAGAAGTTAATTTTTTCCCCAAAGTTTTTCTCTAAGTATGACACTGAAAATAAGGTGCTCAAATGAAAATGAAAAGCAAAAATATCCTAGTGCAGTGGTCAAGTGAAAATGTCCCATACTATCGTTATTTTTCACAGTATGACACTTGCAGTTATAAATGTTCAAGAGAAGATGTCCCATACTTTCAGCATTTCTCACGGCATAACACTTAGAAAAATTTGGGTGAATTGTTTATGGGCAAGAGTGTAAAGAGGAATGGTGGTTTACACCCCAATCAGGAATATTTAACTTATGTCTAGATGGTAATATCAGAAATTGTGGAGAAAACCGAAGTACCTGGAGAAAACTACTGATGTTCAACAAACCTTTGTTACATTAGGATCTGCTTGGGTAGGATTCTATCCTAGGATTGAATTGAATTAAAGGTGTTTTACACATCAGTCACGTATCTTTTACTTATATCAAGGTGGTCAGTTCAGGAATGGTAGAGAAAACCAGAGCTCTGAGAGAAAAATTACTAACCTACCTCAAACAACGGAAAAACTTTCTTACACTATGATCCGTCCAAGTGGGAATCCAATCTAGATGGTGAGAGTTGTTGTGGTCTGTAAGTTTATGCTTTACACCACTAGGCCATCAAGGTCCCTTCAGACTTAGTCATTGAGAGGTGTTGTGGTCTGTAAGCTTATGTGTTACACCACTTGGCCACCAAGGCCCCTTTCCGACTTAGTCATTGAGAGGCGTTGTGGTCTGTAAGCTTATGCTTTACACCATTTGGCCACCAAAGCCCCTTCCGACTTAGTCATTGAGAGGTGTTGTGATCTGTAAGCTAATGCTTTACACCACTTGGCCATCAAGGTCCCTTCTGACTTAGTCATTGAGAGGTGTTGTGATCTGTAAGCTAATGCTTAACACCACTTGGCCACCAAAGCCCCTTTCCAACTTAGTCATTGAGAGGTGTTTTGGTCTGTAAGCTAATGCTTTACACCACTTGGCCATCAAGGCCCCTTTCCGACTTAGTCATTGAGAGGTGTTGTGATCTGTAAGCTAATGCTTTACACCACTTGGCCATCAAGGTCTCTTCTGACTTAGTCATTGAGAGGCGTTGTGGTCTGTAAGCTTATGCTTTACACCATTTGGCCACCAAAGCCCCTTCCAACTTAGTCATTGAGAGGTGTTGTGATCTGTAAGCTTATGCTTTACACCACTTGGCCACCAAGTCCCCTTCCGACTTGGTCATTGAGAGGTGTTGTGATCTGTAAGCTTATGCTTTACACCACTTGGCCACCAAGGCCCCTTTCCGACTTGGTCATTGAGAGGTGTTGTGACCTGTAAGCTTATGCTTTACACCACTTGGCCATCAAGGCCCCTTTTCGACTTGGTCATTGAGAGGTGTTGTGATCTGTAAGCTAATGCTTTACACCACTTGGCCACCAAAGCCCCTTCCAACTTAGTCATTGAGAGGTGTTGTGATTTGTAAGCTGTTTTACACCACTTGGCCACCAAGGCCCTTCAAACTTAGTCATTGAGAGGTGTTGTGATAAGTAAGCTTACAATTTAGATCACTTGGTCACAATTTTTATTATTTTCTGTCTTAGAGAAAGGAAATTTAATACAATGTTAAGTGATTGATTGATCTAATTGGGTTTTATGTCCCAGTCAAGAATATTTCACTTATATCAAGATGTCACCCGCTAAAGGTGAAGTGGCAGAAATTTAACCTTTGCAGTGCACTTAGGGCAATGTGCAGGAATGGTTCTTTAATGTGACCTGCCTGCCATTGCATGAGGAACAGATTTTAAGGTCTCATCTGAAGGACCCAGTGACTTTCATTTCTCAATGTCAAGTTATTGGCGAAAGAACAGTCACTTCCAATTTTTAAGCGTTTGTCAGACTCAGCTGGGGCTCGAACCCTCAACCTCCAACATATGAAGTGAGCACGTTACCACAGAAAAACAGTAATATGAGATGAGCTCATTATTTACTCAATTATTCTGGAGTTATGGCCCTTTGAATGTTGAATTTTTAGCTCACCTGAGCTGAAAGCTCAGATGAGCTATTGCGATCTATACCTGTCTGTCGTCCATCGTGCGTCATGCACAATCTTTACATCGTCTCCTCCAAAACTGGTTAATGAAATTTGATGATTATCATGTCTTGTATATTGGAATATTATAGATATTGATAACACAATCATTTTGAAATATGGTTCAAGGGTACAGGCTCAAAGGTCAAAGTGATAGCTGCATAAGAAAACTGAAATTGTGAATTATCTTGAAAACATGCATATTAGCTATTATTATAAATGAACTGTGACAAGAAATTTCTAATAAAGTATTGTAGCAGTTTTAAGCTTGAGAAAATTTTGAAAGTTTCTGTAATTTATACATTGTATATTGCACTTTGCAAACAATTTTGGACATATCCGCAGGTGAGTGTTAAGGCCCATGGGCCTCTTGTTTGAAGTTGTAACTCAAAACTTTATAAAAAAAACTTGATAGACAGTATTAAATGTTAGTACGTGTGCATATAATATATCAGTTTTACTGCAAAACTTCACAATGCTTATATAACTTTTTAAATGTTTTAAATGAAGAGTAAGCTGCATTTTATTGTACAAAAATAGGCTACATGAAATAAAGGTAAAATTTTTAAATGATCATTATTGTTATAAATTGTTTGTATAAAATTTATATCACATGTACATGTATTTTTTATTATGGTCATACATACAAACTTTTTTTTTTTTCTTTTTTTAAATGATTTTATGATTTCTACATTACTGTAGTTAATTAATCATGTTGACTAAAATTTAAAATGCAGGAGTTGAGTTGAGTACTGGTGTTTAACATCCCAGTCAAGAATATTTCATTTTAATTGACTGGATCTGACCAAAGACTTAAAAGTGAGTAGTGACTGTTCTTTCACCAAGCACTCAGCATTACGAAATGTAAGTCATGGTTCTTTGGAATTGGAACTTAAAATAAATGAGGTCTTGTGTTACGGTAGGCACCTTGTATGTTAAAGAACTCTGCTGTATAATACCCTCAGCACAATGCACAGGCAAAATTTCAAACTTTCGCCTATAGCTGGTGACATCTCAATATAAGTAAAATATTCTTGATTGGGCGTTTAACACCATTACTAAGCTCAATTACTCAACTACAGAATCACCTATAGCTTTATTGTGTAATATCATGTTATAACTTGTAAAAGTTCCATAATCTAATACATGCATGGAAAAAACAATTCCACATTATAAGCAGTCAGAAAAATGTTAAATAAGGCCAAAATAAAAATAAAGTTTGTCTGACCGACCGTAAAAAATCCTGCCGACTGAAAAAATTTTATTGAAAAATGCTGTTTTTTTTTTTTTTTCGCGATTCTGTGCTAATAGATTTTGTTTCGTTTCTCTTTCTTTTTCACGATTTAGTCGCCTACTTTCTTCATTGTCAAGACGCTTATACAGTTATAATTCAATGCAATACAAACGTTGTAGTGATGAGGATTAGTAAACACGCAAGGTGACATGTGAAGAATGTTTCCTAACCAGAAAAGAAAACTATGAGAAAAAAAAAGCCTACCTACCACCCAATATCAGAAGTAAGGGTAGGGCAAGGGGAAACAAAGATATTTTTAATTGTGGCCTAAATGAATTTTATTTTTTCAGGTATGCCATACGCTCTAAAACAATCTGGTTTTGTTATGGGAATAGCTCTACTTGTGCTTGTTGGTGCTATAACAGGTAATACATATGGAGTTATCTCCCCTTCTAATTTGATTTTTAGAAAAGAAATATAAAAAATAATAATATTATTAGAATAGGTAAAAAATCACAAATGCTTAGTGTTCTATATCTTGACATATGTCCTACATGTTTGCATCGTTTGTGTTTTCATCTTCGATCACATGATGGTATCCTTACAAGCAAGGATGGTAGTTAAACCATAGCTTGTTGGAAATTTTCTGAAGTAGTTTTCCATCTTCTACATACTTTAGGATCCTTCAGACAGGAACATCATTGTCTCTGTCGTCATCATCATCATCATCAATCAGTAGTTTCTTTGATTAACACACAGGTTCAGAGGCATTGTCTACACTAGTAGGCTCCCTAACTAGCTGCACATATGGCAGATTTCACCCCATGTCTCCATTTTTTACTATCACGAGGGTTTGAATTTGACAGCTTCCACCCTTTACAACCTCTCTCTGATAGCTCTTTCCAAGACATCTTTGGACAGCCAACACCCCTCAATTACTCTTTTTGCTCAATTGTGTTTTTATTTCTAGTTGGTTATAATAGCACTTGTCATCATTAAGTGCATTTCTAAATCTATCCAATATATATATGAATTAAAAGTTTTTAACTTTAAAATGCAAAAAAACATTTTTTGAAAGCTGTTAAGCTACATTATCCAAATAATAAAAAAAATGTTGGGCCTAGCTGTTGCCAAGTGCATCTCAACTTAAGTTACCGTACTCATATTTTATTGTAGATTATTCAATACTTTTGTTGGTAGAAGGTGGACGTTTGTCAAACACCAATAGTTATCAGGTAAGGAAACTAGAAACTCTTATCTAAATTGAACAGATGATCTTCTGTAGGAATGTCTGTATTCAGTTCCATAATGAATAGGAATTGTGTTCTATAATCAATAAGTATTGTGTTCCATAATAAATAAATATAGTGTTCCATACAAAAGGATTGTGCTCCATAATGAATATGGATTGTGTTCTATAATCAATAATTAAGTCAAAAGGAGTTCAGGTTCCACAATGAATCAGTTTGCACCAATAAAGAGAGTATTTGCAATTTGATAAATTGTGAGTATATATGTGTGCATACATACAGCATTTGCATGTGGACAACCAGCTTAGGTGGTTGGGTACTTCATGAAGTAGGACAATGTGCTAGTAGTTGGAAGGTCTTTGGTTTAAGCCTTAGTTTTGCAGCTGTATTTTGTCCCTTTCTTGTTACATACAGCATATGCATGTGGTCAACCAGCTCAGTAGGTGGTTGGGTAGTTCATGCAACAGGACATTCTTCTAGTAATGGTAAAGTCTTTGGTTCAAGTCTTGGTTTAGCAGTTGCATTATGTCCCTTTCCTGTTATATGTATTCATTTCTGTTTATTTTTTTAACAGGAGATGATCCTGGTAGCTTGTGGAAGACCTGGATTTTATCTATTAACAGTGTTACAGTTCCTCTATCCATTTATAGGTATATTTATAATAATACTCCACAACTAAACATACGTTTCTTACCGTAATAGACTGCCTCATTGACTTAGTGGTAGAGGGTTTACATGGAGAAGAGAAGATTAAATGTTTGAACTCTAACAGGTGTTACCTGAGACCTTAAAATTTGCGATACTGCTTCCTCACCAGGCCCCAAGTTCACAAGGACTCAGTCAATTAAGTTACACTCAACTAAAATATTCACATTTTTCTCTCATAAATATTTTTAATACATTAAGTTTTATGAGAAAATGTTTTGTTATTTTAAACAACCCTACAATAAACAAATTAAATATAACATTTGATATTCAATTTTAACTGTGTAATTTTTAAAAATTGACATTGAAATATTCCCAAATTTGAGTTGAGTGTACACTTAGTTGAGTGAATGATTGTGAAACTGGGCCCAGGCCCTCAGATATAGAAGGACAAAGTATAGGCTTGTTCACCAAGTGCCGGGATGATGTGATTGGAGGAGTGATACTTTAGTCTGTGGCATTCTTACTCATTGAGCTAGTACCTTATCCTCAAAGTCTCATCCTGACTGCTTGCTCGTACAAGGCAGATGATAATACTCATCTTACATCTCATACATACACAAACTTGTTTTGACATTAATCCTTATTTAAGCATTAAACTTTGTTTGTAATCGATCTATGATGGTTTAGATTGAATGGCTCTCGCGATAATTTGAATAAACCGTGAAGTGGTTTATGACAAAATGCGAGAGCCATTTGATCTAAACCATCATAGATCAATTACAAACAAAGTTTAGTGCTTATATTTACAATCCATAGCTTACAACTTACAAATGTTTGAAATTTGATTAATTCATTCATGATTTTTGTGGAAATTCCTTGTGAATACCGAACAGGTTTCAACTGCATCAAACAGGGTTAGCTCCCCCTACCCATACTCATTTTCAAAAAATGACAACAACAGATAAACGTGTCAAGGTTTTATTTAAATATCTGTGCTTTTACAATTCATATTAATGTTTACACTACAATTATTGAATGTTGAATTTGTGAGAAATCCTGACTGGAAAGAACTGGATGATAGTGCAGTAGTAATATCAAACAGGATTATCTGATTCTGCAGACATGATGAATTGTTTACATTCCGTGACTTGTCACGTGTATTTGTGTTTACATCACACTTTCCCGTGAAGCAAAACCATGACGTCAGAATACAAAAGGTCGCACGTGAAGCTTTCGGTCTATGCTGTGATAGATCGAATCACTCATCAAATAGTTTGTTACAGAGAATTTGATTTGGATTGTTAATATTATCAAATAAACTTGCTTACAATACTAATAGCTTAAACATTATTGATGCCATGTGAGGCAACATTACAAACTTCCAATATTTTGCCATTTTTCAAAGTGCTTTTTTCATGGCATTGCCATAAGGTGAGACTTAGGTGTTACTTTTCCATTGTCGTCATAGGTGGAGGTCAAAATGTGAAAGTTTATGTTAAAGTAATGTATTTTTTACTTGATCAAAAACTTACTGGGGGGGGGGAACATTTATTCCATGGAATTTTTATTCAATTAATTTTGTAATGTCAGTTCTCCCTAGATTCTTTTATATTTGTTGAACCTTATTTTCACAATCTTAATGGTGATTTGTGCAAAAAGTTTAAATTCACAAAAGACATTTTTCATTGATAATAAATATACTTAAATGTGACTTAATAAATTTGGTTCTCTTAAATTTTGAATCACTGTAAAATTTAAAAAAGCATCTACCTCACCTTTCTAACACTAAATCACAATGATTTATATTTGTTTATGTTTCAGCCATGATAAGTTATAATGTTATAATAGGAGACACAATAACAAAGATTATAATACGAATAGGGGGAGCAGGTAAGTTATAATAAGTAAAGGGGGAAATGGGTGGGGTATAATACGAATAGGGGGAGCAGGTAAGTTATAATAAGTAAAGGGGAAATGGTTGGGGTATAATACCATAGGGGGAGCAGGTAAGTTATAATAAGTAAAGGGGAAATAGTGGGGTATAAAACCATAGGGGGAGCAGGTAAGTTATAATATGTAAAGCTGAAATAGGTGAGGTATAATACACACAGGGGGAGCACGTAAGTGTGGATACAGGATATAGGAGAAGGTAAGTTAAAGCTTGTAAAGGGGAAAAGTGTAAGTTAAAATATGAATTTTAAGGGGGATCAGGTAAATTATAATATAAAGTACACTAAATGACATCTCCTCTCTGAGTTAAGCTAAGGTCTTCTAAGAAAGTAGAGTAATGAATTTTAAGTCCTTTTCAAGATTCTTTTTCTGATATCCAGATGGTCAGTTCAGAGTAAACCTGAGTGTCTCAGACAAAATCACTTACCTTTGCCAAGGGAACTGAGAGCTGTCTTACACTACGTTCTGGCCTGAATGAGATTCATTTGTAGATCAAGGGAGGGGCTGTGATCTATAAGGGTGTTTTTGACCATTTGGCCACCTAGGCCCCAGGGTGTTTAAAAAGACTGAATATGTACCTAGTACCTTAAACTAAATTGAAAGAATTGAGACAAGGGAGATAACTTTAGATTTGTACTTTTGGCTAGTCAAAAGGAAAACAATATGGTGTATTATGTTATCTATAAAAATGCATCTTATCTCAAACTTTTGTACCATATAGTGCTATACAATCAGAATTTTTTAAGAATTCATATGATAATAATTCAGAAATAAAACCAACTGATCAATGATCAATTTATCAATTGCAATTGATCTAGAACATTATTCATTTTTCCATCAGTCAATCATCCAACTAATGGATAATCAAAATTGTTAGCCACAATTTTTCAGTTGATAATTGTTTCATCATTGATTACAGATTATATTTATAGATATTTTTTTCTGTTTTTTTATTTTTAGATTATCTAGGAAGAACTGTCTTAGGAAACCGTCAATTTATTATATTCCTGGTAACACTATTAGTGACATTGCCTCTATCATTGTACAGGAACATAGCCAAGCTCAGTAAGGTTAGTACAAAGGTCAAAATTACCAATGTCAAAGGTCAAAATTACCAGTGCCATAGGTCAAAAGGTCAGTTTACATATAATTAATTTAACTTTAGTTTAAGCTAAAGAACAATAACCTGTCCATAATTTTGCAACTTAAGATTGTATCAACGTTAAGACGGCTCAACCAGTTACAATTTCATTCATGTTTAGCTTATAAAAAATATCTTGGACACATTATTTTTGGATGTTATGTGAAAATCCTGGCATTTTCTCTATTACAATTATGGGACACTTTCATGAAAAATGAATGATGAAGTCAATAAAATCAAGTTAATAGAACAAATTTATTTTGTGGATGGTAAGTTAAAAACAAAAAATATTACTTGAAACATTTTGACAATTTTTTTGTCTTATTTACAGTGGGCATTTGTGTCAATAGTGTTTGTGTTTTTCATTATTGTATGTGTTTGTGTGAGACTAGGAACCTTCTCTGAACAAATGTAAGTAGTAAACACACACACACACACACACACACACACACACACACACCATTATACACCCTCATAAACCTATACATATATACATATTGTATGATATAGAACAGTGTTCATCATGTTTTTAACTTAAAATATTAAGGTTTTATTTTTTTTGTGTTGGAGGTAAAAATGTCATCACATAACCTTACATTATGAATGACATCATTGGGTATATTAAAGTCAATTGTATATTTTAAAGTGAAGATGGAAATATATATTGACTTGCTCATTTTACTATCATGATGTGCCTAAATTAAATAATTTTCTTGGTCTCTTTCATCAGTCCTGTTGCTAAAGATTTGAATTTTTTTCCGAGCACTTCCGAATTTACCACTTGATATAAGTGAAAAAAATCTTTAGTAGGCATATTCCATCTCTCTAATCACAGTGCCTCCCACCTCCTTGGTTTGAATCCCACTCGGGACAGATCCTAGTGTGAGAAAGTTTGTCAGTTTACTTGCTGAAGGTCAGTGGTTTTCTCTGGGCACCAACTAAAAAAACCACTCCACTCCATCTCTCTCTATTTTACTCAAAACTTTTTGCTGTTTTCAGCTCAATTATGCAGGCTTAAAACCTTGATACTTAAGCACAAAGATCTCGCTACAATCAAACTTTTTATTGCTTGAATGCCGATACCTTGAATACTTCAGATAACTCTAAGTCACCTGTTGGTGCTGACCAAAGATCTAGCTATTTTAACTTTCTGAATCATTTCAGTATGGTTCATAGAGTTATTGATGTTTGATTATTATTGTAATAACACACTGGTAGGGATATTGTACATTTGTTTTTTTCTTTTTATTTCAGACCATACACCGAAAATGCTTGGTCATTTGCTAATTATAACTTTGCCCAAGCTGTTGGCATCATGGCATTTGGTAAGTTCTGAGTCCATTTGACATTTGAGTGCTAAATGGCCTTTATAAGACAATACATGTATTTATTATTAGTGCATCACATGATAGAAACTAGGTATTCCATTGGATAACACAGTAGGAACTATGAAAGCATAGTGTTGGGCACTATTGCAATGTTGACGGAGTTATCTCCCATTTTGAATTTCGCCAGGTGGCACTCACGTTATTGTTTACAGACGACAACATGGAGGCTCTTGGACGTTTCGGGAATGTCGATGTTGATGAGTTTCTTGCGGAACAACAGAGTAAAAACAATTATAATAAATGACTTTTAGGTGAATTAAAACTAATGTTTCCCAGTTACAACTTTATTTGTTAAATTAAACTTTTAAATTGTTAAAGAAAGTTTTATATATATATATATATAATTTTTTCTCCAATAACCTTCTGCAGTAACCTGGTTAATAACCCAACCTGCTTCGTACAGATTTTGAAGTTAATCAAGATCATGTGATGCACTAAACCCGTTATTGCCTTTTGTTATGGGCACTATGCTCTCATAGTGCCCGCAACAAAAGGCAATAATGAGTAATTAGACAATGGCTTTGTTTGCCAAATTGCTACCCAATAAAGGTAGTTTTTTCCTTGAAAAATATGACAAAATTTTTCTAATTTTGACCACTAAAATTCCTGAAAGCCAACAAAGAAACACAATCAAAAAGTTTAAGTTAAACCCTGGAGTCTAAAACTTTCCTTAGTGACAAAAATGTCAGATATTGTCACAATATCTTTGCAATGAACTTCAAACTTCTGAGTGTATAAAAATAATCCAAATTTTTCCAGTCTGAGAGATAGTCAACAGCCATAGCAAAACCACTGTTAGATTTAACCCCTTTTACATGAACCTATTTGTTTTCACCGGCATTCATTCAGTCGCACTTTAATACATTATGGGTCATGACTTCTGTTTATGTAATGTTTAACTATGCCATATTATCACGGGACATCACCCTGTTACATATTGTTTTGCTTAATTAATTAGCGTTCTAACCATGGATGACATTTCTATCCTTATTTGGAAAATAGCTGTTCCATGGCTGTTCCATCAAATTTATGTTTGTTGGAATCATGGATACACAAAATTACTGTTGCGATGATTTTAATTTTCTGTCATTCTAACAATATTTCTTTATGATTGTATCATAAGAAATAACATTCTATTTGAGTGTATTTTATCGATATTAGGCCAATTTAAATAGTAGATTCTCATCAAGGTTAACAAAAATTTTTGGGCGGGTGGGAGGGTTTTATTTTTTATTTTATATGAAAACTAGCACTTTCACATGGTTGACATAAACATCGGCAATAGGACCCTTTTGTCTATATCGCCGCTTATTAAATGTTTGTACAACTCCACTAAATGTTGAGTGTCTGCTATATTTGCCCCGTACCGCAATTCTTTCGGACCACTGGCGAGATGCAAAATTAAGAAAACCAATCTCTATCCGTAACATTTATGAAGCTACTTTCGATTTCAACCTCGCACTTTCGGTTTTTACGGGATTATGTAACTGCGGACATTGACCTACTTAGGGCAGCAGTCAAATAAATGGATACTTGCAGTGGAGTTGTTTTTCAGTGAACTGTCATCCTTGTTCCAAAAGAAAAGTACACTGATCTTTTCTTTATTGCCATCTTTTGTACATGCTTTAATTTTGAACTAAATTAACCATGTCTGCAGTAAAAGGGGGTATTCATAAACCGAGGTAAATTCAATCGCATGATTTCAGTCCAAAGTAAGTAATTTTAGGAAACAGGTACATGTATTTATATCGAATATGTCTACATATAGCACTGATAAATCCTGGATGTGGGTTGGGGTATACCGATTTAGCATTGTAATATACTTTCATTTATTGAATACCACTGATAGGACACCACACAGTGCCAGGATAATATGACTTGGGTGTGATATGGTTGCCTATGGCATGCTATCTCAGTAAAATAACACAAAGAGTCACCCTAAGTGCACGCTTGTATAAGGCAAACCATAAAACATGCTTGCACATCTCATGTTTACACAAACTTGCTTTTAGATTGATTCATTGAGATTTAAAGAAAAAAGTGAAAAATTTGCTTATACAATGTAAACACTATAATCAACCTATAATGCCACTAAAAACTGATTATGAATAGGACAGGAACATATTACCATCAAACTGAAAACACAATGTCAATTTTTGTCGAGCCTGGCATTTCCATAAAGTGAGACTTAGATGTTACTTTTTTATTGGTGTCATCCTAGGCAGTGGCGACGGTGTGTAAAATGTGAAAGTTTATGTTAAAGTTATGTATTTTCTACTCTATCAAAAACTTACCAGGCGAGATGTTTAATTCTGTAGAATTTTTGTTTATATTTCAGCATACATGTGCCATCATAACGTATTTCTGATTCACTCCTCGCTTGAAAATCCTACACACCAGAGATGGAGTTTAGTGACTCATCTGAGTATTATATTTGCCATGGTACTTATGGTGGTGTTAGGTGTGATTGGTTACATAACATTCACAGGACACACTCAAGGTAAATACTGTAAAGTCACAAATATTTGTTGGGGATTAAATTTTGTTATTTTCGTGGGTTACTGAAAACTGCGAAATTATATTAAATGTGATCAAAAATTTTAAATTACCATTGCCCTCAATGGGATTGATATTCACTAAATTCCACGAAAAATTCTACCAACAGAATTTTTTAAAAAGGCAAAACATCAAAATTTCAACCCAACAAATATTAATGATTTTACAGTATAAGCTATTAGATATTATTGTGTACAATTTGACTGTTACGGTTTTCAAAAATGATGTACAGTCAAACCCGGTTAATCGCATAGCCTCCGTGATTCAAAACTGTATGCGATTAAACTGTATATGCGATTAAGCGGGTTTTACTATTTTACACATATCGACAAAGTTCCTGCATAGATGGTGTCAATTAAATGATTATGCATGTAAAAAAAAAAGTTTTATATTTTTGTGTGAAAAAAAAAAAAGAAAAATCTGATTAATTTCCATCCTACAACTAGAGAATAATTTTGTACAAAAAATAATAAAAATATTTCATTATTTAATTGCAACCAAATAGTGTTTGTTGGTGTAACGGCAAGGTAAATTCAAAC
This sequence comes from Tegillarca granosa, assembly GCA_029721355.1. Classification (NCBI taxonomy): domain Eukaryota; kingdom Metazoa; phylum Mollusca; class Bivalvia; order Arcoida; family Arcidae; genus Tegillarca; species Tegillarca granosa. The sequence goes on from CM056608.1 coordinate 10,017,789, forward strand.
CAATACTTCTATGCCCTTGCCGTTTAAAATATCAACGGGATGTGCTATATGATTAAAACATTTTCCTTTTCTAAAGCTATTGAGATTTAATAAAAATTTTAAAAGCATTTTCTCGTGAAAAAATGGCATCCTGAAATTCAGAATTGCTGATGTGGCCCATTGAAAAAGTTTTCACCCGACATTTGAAGTTATTATCAGCATTGCTACACACACAAAACATCGTTTTAATGTATATTTTCAAATAAACTATATGTTAAATTTACCTTTTGTGTTGTTTATTTCATTAAAAAATTTACTTTTTATGTGTTTGTTGATCAATAATCACGACACACATGCAATACACATCGAGGACGCCATCTTGGAAAACATGCAGCCAGTTCAGTTAATATAAGATTTACTTCCCTTTAGCCTTTGTTATACATATCAAATGAAAATCACTAGCCGTATTCGACTGGTAGTTTTCCATTTAGCAAGAGGCTCTTCCATTAAACGATATTTTCCCACCTTTATTTTTGACCAATAAGATCACAGTATATAGTTTTGTATTTGTCATTCGACTGGTAAAGTGCTCAACACACTTTTCACTTCTAAAAACACTGTTGTTCACGGGGGGTCGAGTTGAGAACAACTTACCAGTCGAATGACAAATACAAAACTATATTCTGTGATCTGATTGGTCAAAAATAAAGGTGGGAAAATATCGTTTAATGGAAGAGCCTCTTGCAAAACGGAAAACGACCAGTCGAATACGGCTACTGACAATGACCGAATGGGGTCATATGCAAATGCGCTGCATACCAGAAAAGTTCAACACATTTTTTAACCAATGAAAATAACATTATTTTTGTTTACTGACGACTGTGTATTTCCGTTTTTGCAAAGTTACCAATAATAAAACAACTTATTCTGAGAGGTTCAAACGGGTCATTTTACACATAAACGTAATTCCTTTTAATTTTGCCATAATTTTTAAACCTCACATCAGCACTTTTATTAGATATGAGACGTTTTTATGTCTTTTCTTTATTAAATTATAAATAATTTTTTTTTTCTGAAACTTTACAATGGTGAAAGAAGTCCCACATACAAAAACCCACATGGTATCCTCCTTGATAGACACGCGACAACTGTGTCATTTAACAATCAACTGGTGATGGCTTCTTTCACTTTTTCAATGGGATTGCTTAATTAACAACTTTTAACCAAGCGTTACAAGAATTTGGATGATGAAACAAAAACATTAGACAAGTGACTTCAGGTATTTACTGATTAATAAACAAAAACCTGATTTTTTATCTTTGATATTTTAGCCATTGACTGTCATGCACGCACTTGGTAGCATTACTAAAGTTTTATTTAATAATGCTTCATGTTCGACGGAATGAAGATATCTCATGTGATTTGGTTGTTTTAACAATTTATTAAGTGTACCTTTGTACAACTAATTAATGATTCGCCTGTCATAATTCTCTTTTTAAACTATTTTAAAGAAAAATTACAAAAATTTAAAATTATAAGAGATGGTTGGAGATCTGGTCGAGAAATTTTCTATGCGATTAAGCGGGTTTGGACTTTTTGGCTATGCAATTAAACGGGTATTTTTCAATAGAATACATAGGAAATGGTTTTGGATTTCACAATCCTATGCAATTATCTGATTTATGCGATTATCCGATATGCGATTAAGTGGGTTCCACTGTATATCATTTGCATAAAATGCATTGTATATAATTTTATTTAATCTCAGTATTTCTTGTTTAATTAAGGTTATTTATTTGACAGAATACCTGATACCAGAGGTTTTTTTATGGTTTTTTTTTACATGCTCAGCCATGCTCTTGTAAGCATTTACAGAATGATCAATAAGCCTTGTTTGAAGCAAATTTTGCATACATACAATGTTCATAATAATTCTGTATTTAAAAATTTGTTCATTATTCTTAATTTAGGTGATTTGATGGAAAACTATTGTCATGATGATGATTTAATGAATGTTGCAAGATTTGCGTTTGCTCTCACAATCATGTTTACTTACCCTGTGGAGTGTTTTGTAACACGAGAGGTATGTATCCAGTTTATCTACTTACAAATACACTCATTTAAATCCCCACCCACCCCCACCCCTTTTTCAGCTAATGCCCACACTTACAGATCACAGTGCCTCTCACTGCCTATGTTTGAATCTGACTCTGGCAGATCCTAGTGTGAGAGAGTTTGTCAGTTTGCATGCTAAAGGTCGGTGATTTATTTCTGGCAAATTTGGTATCTTCCATCATCCCAGAACTGACTGTCTAAATAAAAGTAAATGAGTCTTGACTTGGCATAAAACACCATAAATCAACTCAGCTCTCAACTTTTTCAGCTGTGGAATATATGGTTCAGATAAGACATTGTTCAGTTTTGACTTTGTTAATTTTAGACTGGTTAAGTTTAGACTTTGTTCATTTTAGACCTGGTTCAGTTTAGACATGGTTCAGTTTAGACATGGTTCAGTTTAGACATGGTTCAGTTTAGACATGGTTTAGTTTTGACATGGTTCAGTTTAGACATGGTTTAGTTTTGACATGGTTCAGTTTAGACATGGTTTAGTTTAGACATGGTTCAGTTTTGACATGGTTCAGTTTAGACATGGTTTAGTTTTGACATGGTTCGGTTTAGACATGGTTTAGTTTTGACATGGTTCAGTTCAGACATGGTTCAGTTTAGACATGGTTTAGTTCAGACATGGTTCAGTTTAGACATGGTTTAGTTTTGACATGGTTCAGTTTAGACATGGTTTAGTTTTGACATGGTTCAGTTTAGACATGGTTTAGTTTAGACATGGTTCAGTTTAGACTTTGTTCATTTTAGACCTGGTTCAGTTTAGACATGGTTTAGTTTTGACATGGTTCAGTTTAGAGATGGTTTAGTTTAGACATGGTTCAGTTCAGACATGGTTTAGTTTTCACATGGTTTAGTTCAGACATGGTTCAGTTTAGACATGGTTCAGTTTAGACATGGTTCAGTTTAGACTTGGTTCAGTTTAGACATGGTTTAGTTTTGACATGGTTCAGTTCAGACATGGTTCAGTTTAGACATGGTTTAGTTTTGACATGGTTCAGTTCAGACATGGTTCAGTTTTGACATGGTTCAGTTCAGACAGGTTTTGGAATAATCAGGTTTTAGTTATGGCAAATTTTACATTATATATCCACAATCACTGGAATAAATATAAATTTTATGTTAAAAATATTATTATTTTTTTGTTTTTGTATTACAGGTTGTTGAGAATGCATTCTTCTCCAGTTCTGTTCCCTCACCTCTTTGGAGACATTTAGCTGTTACCATGGGAATCTCAGTTTGTTGTATGGCAGTATCCATGGCAACAGATTGTCTCGGAGTTGTTTTGGAATTTAATGTAAGTCCACTGTTAATAACAGTTCAATTGCCCTTTTTGAGGAGATCCTAGTGTTAGAAAGTCTTCAAAACACTTGACAAAGAGATATGATTTTTCTTGGTACTCTGGGTTTCTCCAATATTCCAGAATAGTCTGTCTTCATAAAAGTGAATTCGTCTTAATAAATCACCATTCCAACAAACCAATTAATAAAATGGAATCTTGCCCAAGTTTCAGAGACATTTCTTAAATAAGACAATCCATTCTACCTCTGGGAAGTGGAAGGTCATGGGTTCAAACCCTGGTTGGGTCTGACCATAGACTTGAAAGTGGGTAATGACTGTTCTTTCGCCAAGCACTCGGCATTACGAAATGAAAGTCATGGTTCTTTTGGATGGGAACTTAAAATAAACGAGTTCCCGTGTCATGGCAAGTGTGGCATGATAAAGAACCCTGCTGTATAATGCCATCAGCGCAATGTACAGGCCAAATTTCTACACTTTCGCCTATAGCTGGCGACATCTCGATATAAGTGAAATATTCTTGACTGGGACGTTCAACACCATTACTCAACTCAACATATTCTACCTCTGATTAATCAAAATTGATTTTAGGTTTTAAATGACTAATCATAACTTTAGAGAATTTTGACAATCTTCATTTAACTATGAAAAACATTTTTAACAAAACTAAACTGTTATAGCTTGAACTTATCTTTATACAACTTCAATTCCTGAATATATTTAACATTAACAAAGTTATTAATATTTAAAATTTGTCACATATATGAGAAGAGAAATCTTAGTTAAGGAATGATTAGAGCCTGATTGTTTGATTAACTATTGATCTGTTTTGAAATAATGTTCCTTGTCAGCCATATCCACAGGTGAGCGTTAAGGCCCATGGGCCCCTTGTTTATTATACTGAAAATCTGTTTCAGCTATCTTTTCAACAAGAACTTGAATCAGCAATAAATCTAAAACAACAATGAAATAAGCATCATTAATTTTGTTGCAACATTCACAAATGTCACTGTTTACCATCTGTCGCTGTTGACATGTGATGAAACTGATTTCCAGAATTTATCAGTGACATAATGTGATAATTTTGAGTGTTAGACATTGTTCAGGCTATGAGTGTGATAATGAAAAAAATATTAACAAATGTTGCTATGAATTAACTCTCATCAGCCAGATGGGTGTGGTTTATGTATGTGTTAGTGAAAATTGACAAATGGCTATTGACAAATCAAATATTTAGATACTGTAAAATCACAAATATTCGTGGAGGATTAAATTTCGTTATTTTCCTGGGTTACTGAAAACCACGAAATTTAATGTCATCGAAAAATTTTAATTACCATTGCCCTCAATGGGATTTATTTTCACATTACTCAATTCTGCGAAAATTTCTACCAACAAAATTTTTTAAAATGGCAAAACCACGAAATTTCAAACCAACAAATATTAATGATTCTACAGTACTTTATTTTTTTATTTTTTGACAGGGAGTTATTGTAGCCTGTCCTCTGGCTTATATCATCCCACCAATCTGTATAATGAAGCTGAAACAGGATCCAATCTTATCAAAAGGCAACATACTACCTATATTGACAGTATCATTTGGCGTCATTGTGGCAGTGATGGGTACCATCATGGTGTTTTACAACATTGAGGAAGGACTTAAGGGGTGCAGTCATGGAGTAGAGCTGGGTTATTGTCGGAAACCCTCTGTGATGAACTATACCACAACAACAATACCCGTGTCAAATATGTCTTGAATGGATATATGGCTCAACTCTATGAAATACTATACGGTTTACATGTCACAACTGTTATTTATATCCATCAGCATTAGCTGATCTAAATGTTAAATGCGATTTGATGGGGAAATGATTTTAAAATTTTTAATGGAGACTTGATGTGCAGGTTAGCTGCACTTTTCTTTTGACAGCTTTTGTTTGAGCTAAAGTCAAAATCTTTTCACAAAGATTAGTTAATCAGTATTTTTATTTTCTTTTCTGTAACATTTTTACATGTTTTGAAAGAATCGTTAACCCCAAAATATTTATTTTCAATTTGTCTTCTCCCTCTAAAACTGTGTTTTAGACAAATTGTAATTATATTTGGTATAATTACACATGCTCTTATGGCGTATGAATACATTGTTTCACCCACCATTTGTGTGTCTGAACTAATTTGTCATTTAAATAATTATTTAGGGATGAAAAATATTAAATTGTTTTTTAATTGAAAATCGTGAAATGTAAATATAACCATTAAACTCTTAAAAAATGAGGTCTTTAGCCAATATAATTGCTAAGGCATGTTATTCAGTTTGCATTTTGTGTACAAGACAATTTTAATTATATCTACTATAAACCTCATTTTTAAACAGTTCAATGGTAATATATTGAGATTAAGGCTGATTGAGTTACAGCAAGACTTGCTACATTGTTTTCTGAAATGCTTTGTTTGTATTTGAAAGTCATTTTTAAGCCTGACCATTTTGCTTTTCTCCAAATTTAATAAAATAGAAACTTGTTGAGAGGACCACCAAGGTAGCTAACTCCACATTTCCAGTCCATTCAGGTAATAAATGAATGGGCAACATATAAAAATGGTATAGTGAACCTTGTAACAGACTGATATTCAATCTTTGAGAATATCTTGCACAGTAGAAACTGTAAGTTTTAGCTTTATTGGTGAGTCTATGGGCTCTGAACAGACTGGAACTTTCAGATCATACAGCCTTACCAATCTTATAGTTGACCTCTTAATAAAGGCCATTTCTACATTGTGTCATATTATTTAAATAAAAAAAAACAAATGTCAAGTTTGTGCAAAAGGACTCTGGTTTGTCCTGTTAATGTGTCTTCATTAATAAATTCCACTACACATTGATCCTTACCATAGGGTCACCTTTCTTATACTGGTAGTTCCTTTTTTGGGCAACCTTTCTTGACAGGCATGATAAAAGATGATGACATTTTTATATTGAGGTTAAATTAAAGATAAGAGGGTCTTAAACTATTGACTCATGATTACATAATGCATAATGTGCAATATTTTTCTGATTTTGTAATTGGATATGTTTTATAGAAACAGTTTTTATAATCATTTGGTTGACTCAAATTAAACTCAAATCAAGAATACTTTACACTCTATTTTACACTGAATACTTATCAAATACTTTAAATTTTTCTATGAAAACTGTTGATCGAGATATGTTTAACAACAGATGGCCTAATCTGCATTACTAATTGAAAATTATGAACATATGTATGATTTATTGATTAAATGAATATTAAAAAATAAACTTTGAGAAGCAAACTGGCATGGAGTGAATTGATGGGTAATTTTTCATCTTCATACCCTTTTTGTGCAGAAAGAATTAATTCTGTCCATGTGAAATGTATTTGTAAAAAAAAAAAAAAAAAAATCGGTATCTTGATATATTGTATTCATGGTTATATTTCAGGTCTATACTAAAATTAAACAAAATTTTCTGATACATCAAACAATGCAGATTATACAATGAGTATCCATAGCAACATAAACAAGTCGCCTAGGGATAGAATTAATGTGGTCAGATGTTCTTGTGTCTTCCATGGAAATGACACAACAATCAATGGAAAGTGAATCTTGTGTCTTCCATGGAAAGTGAATCTTGTGTCTTCCATGGAAATGCCACAACAATCCATGGAAAGTGAATCTTGTGTCTTCCATGGAAATGCCACAACAATCCATGGAAAGTGAATCTTGTGTCTTCCATGAAAATGCCACAACAATCCATGGAAAGTGAATCTTGTGTCTTTCATGGAAATGCCACAACTATCCATGGAAAGTGAATCTTGTGTCTTCCATGTAAATGCCACAACAATCCATGGAAAGTATTCTTGTGTCTTTCATGGAAATGACGCAACAATCCATGGAAAGTGAATCTTGTGTCTTCCATGGAAATGACACAACAATCCATGGAAAGTGAATCTTGTGTCTTCCATGGAAATGCCACAACAACCCATGGAAAGTGAATCTTGTGTCTTCCATGGAAATGCCACAACAATCCATGGAAAGTGAATCTTATGTCTTCCATGGAATTGCCACAACAATCTATGGAAAGTGAATCTTGTGTCTTCCATGGAAATGACACAACAATCCATGGAAAGTGAATCTTGTGTCTTTCATGGAAATGCCACAACAATCCATGGAAAGTGAATCTTGTGTCTTCCATGGAAATGACACAACAATCCATGGAAAGTGAATTGTCCATAGACATCCCATGAAAATTGTAAAATTTATGTGCCATTTTCTTTACCTTGGACTTGTTAATTATTTTCGTGGATTTTTTGATGACATGTACACATTTGCCAAGGATTTTTTAAAAAAATATAAATGAAAATTGATAAAGATTCAGAAAAATGTCACCAAACTTCATGCATGAACAGAAATTCTGTAAACTTTTAAATCCTTAAGTATTATTGTCAGTTATCTCCTTGGATTTTCTGTGGATATGTAAAAATTTTCCAAAGATTTTTATGGCAGTCTTTTTTTTGTGACAAAAAATCATTAAAATAAATTAAATAAAATTTACAAGGTTGCAGAGAAATGTCACAAAATTTTATTTATATTTATATAAATTCCTAACATTTTAAATCCTTAAAAATTATCTTTTTTTGTAAAAGTTAATTACAATAATATTATATAAGATAAATGTTTAAAATAAAAATTGTTGATAAAGTATCAGATTTTATTGCTCATCAGGATTTTTATGATAAATGTCTAATACCTCAAAATCACACTAATCCTCCCCCCCTTCCCCTACTCCCCCACTTCAGTTATTCTGACTGATTAAACAATCCCTTTTATTATCAAGGATCTTGGTAGCCAAGTGGTCTAATGTACAAGCTAACAGATCAGAACACCTCTCACTGTCTCAGTTGGGGGGGGGGGGGGGGGGGGGGTCTTGGTGGCCATTTGGTCTAATGCACAAGCTAACAGATCAGAACACCTCTCACTGTCTCAGTTGGGGGGGGGGGGGGGGGTTGGTAGCCAAGTGGTCTTAATGTACAAGCTAACAGATCAGAACACCTCTCACTGTCTCAGTTGGGGGGGGGGGGGGGGGGTCTTGGTAGCCAAGTTGTCTAATGTACAAGCTAACAGATCAGAACACCTCTCACTGTCTCAGTTTGGGGGGTCTTGGTGGCCATTTGGTCTAAATTGTGAGCTTACAGATCAGTTACACCTCTCAATGACTAAGTCAGAGGGGGCCTTGGTGGCCATTTGGTCTAAATTGTGAGCTTACAGATCAGTTACACCTCTCAATGATTTAGTTTGAGGCGGCCCTTGGTGGCCATTTGGTCTAAATTGTGAGCTTACAGATCAGTTACACCTCTCAATGACTTATTCAGAGGGGGGCCTTGGTGGCCATTTGGTCTAAATTGTGAGCTTACAGATCAGTTACACCTCTCAATGACTAAGTCAGAGGGGGGCCTTGGTGGCCATTTGGTCTAAATTGTGAGCTTACAGATCAGTTACACCTCTCAATGACTAAGTCAGAGGGGGGCCTTGGTGGCCATTTGGTCTAAATTGTGAGCTTAAAAATCACAACACCTCTCAATGACTTAGTCAGAGGGGGCCTTGGTGGCCATTTGGTCTAAATTGTGAGCTTACAGATCACAACACCTCTCAATGACTAAGTCAGAGGGGGCCTTGGTGGCCATTTGGTCTAAATTGTGAGCTTACAGATCACAACACCTCTCAATGACTAAGTCAGAGGGGGCCTTGGTGGCCATTTGGTCTAAATTGTGAGCTTACAGATCACAACACCTCTCAATGACTAAGTCAGAGGGGGCCTTGGTGGCCAAGTGATGTAAAGCATGAGCTTTCTGATCACAGTGCCCCTCACTGCCTATAATCTTATATTACTCGGGCAGATCATAGCTTAAGAAAGTTTGTCAGTTTTGCTTGCCAAAAGTGGGTAGTTTCCTCTTTGTACTTTGGTATCCTCCACCATTCCAAAACTAACAGCCTCAGTATAAGTGAGATAGTTTTGACTCCATGGGTTACAACACCATTAGTCCATCTATCAACCTATCTAAATCGTACTACTAGTAATCTTATCAGTGCACCCCCCCCCTCTCCTCCCTCCACTTGAGCTATCTTGAAAGGTTATGCAATCTCTATTATTATCATAAGTTTGCCTATTTGCTTCTTAAGATAATACTGGAGTGTTACAGTATGTAATATATCTACAACTAGAAATTGAAGATATGTTATAATTCTTTTACCAATCATGTCATCATAGAATTAAGTTTTGGGAATTGGTGCTTAAAAACTTTCATAAATACATATATCTGCCTTACAGGAATAGACATTTAGTTTTATTTGCCAGCCAGACTGTTATTCTTGGTCAGGTCCATAATATTGTTAAAATATTCTGTAAAAAAATTTATTTTCTTATAATAATTATGATTTTGGACATTGATGATATATTATAGTTGCAAGGAAAATCATTTACTCTATTGACAAATTGACCCAATATCATTGCTCTCCTCCTACTTCTGTAACTTCAGCTGATCTCAAGTTTAGGGAGGGTAACGTAACAGCTGGAATTTCATTTCCAGAGGTCAACTTTTAACCTTTGTCATACCATTTCCTGTTGAATTTTGTTATTAATTTAAAATGTCTGTTTATTATTTCATATTTTACATTATGTTATTTCAAATAAAGTACAACAAATAATTATATTAGTTCGATTTTTTTAAAAGTTTTCTTGGCACTACTGTACAGACTTGGAATAGCACTGTGGTAGTGGGGTATAATCCCAAAATCAAAGATTTTTTTCCTTACAACAAAGTGTTCAGTTTTGAAATGGTGAAGGAAAGTCAGTGCTTGAAAAAATACTTACCTTTGACAAGCTAATTTCAGAGTTGCATCCCAACCTATTTGGCGAGAGGTGTCGTTTATAAGTCTTCCATTTTGGGGCCACTGTGGTAGCTCATTTGGTAGAGGGCTAGCTCCGTAAGTGGAAGGTCGTGGGTTCAAACCCCAACCGGGTCTGACCCAAGACTTGAAAGTGGGTAGTGACTGTTCTTTCGCCAAGCACTCGGCATTACGAAATGAAAGTCATGGTTCTTTCGGATGGGAACTTAAACTAGACGAGGTCCCTTGTCAATAAAGAACCCTGCTGTATAATGCCATCAGCGCAACGCACAGGCAAAATTTCTGCACTTTCGCCTATACCTGTCGACGTCTCGATATAAGTGAAATATTCTTGACTGGGGCATTAAACACCATTACTCAACTCAACTCAACTCAACTCTTCCATTTTGGATGACTGGGTCACCAAGGCCCTATTTTGTAGATTTGTGTGTTTCTGGTCTGTAATTTTTTTAATGTCAAATCAGCAATTTTCAGCTGTGGCGATGAGAACAGGTTTGTTTAATTCTCTTGGAATAATCTCAGAACAAATTTGTGTATGCATAAGATGTGTGCTTGTGAACCATTAACTGTCGACCTTGTACTTTTCTAGGGAGATTTTTGTTAAAGTGCTAGCTCACCAAGTCAATTTGCTGCAGACAAGCATATCACTTCCCCGGTTACATTATTCTGGCACGGGGTGAAACAGTCGATACTCTGCCCTCCTAATGCCAAGTGCCAGGCGAGGCATAAATATCTTGAATTACAAAGTCATGTATGTTACAGTCGAGATTAGAACCCCAACTTCCCACTCATGATGCAGACGCTCTATCGCTGAACCACCAAGGGCAGTCTCCATTTGTCAGAGGAGTTACATATGGCATTAAGCTTATATTGCTACATAGGATCATATTAGGCTTTAAAATGCTACCATTACTTCAAGGCATGCTACTCCTGTCCATAGAGTAGCTATAACTTGCTTACAATATTTTAGTAAAGACACAGATTAAAGAGTGCTTTTCATACTAAAAACTTCTAGACATGCTACATCAAGTTGTAGAATGCTATAACATGCTTCAAAAACTTCCAGACATGCTACACCAGATTAAAGATTGCTATTGTAGATTGCCACGCCGGGTTTCATAGTGTTATAACGTGCTGAAAAACTTCCAGACATGCCGCGCCGGGTTTCATAGTGTTATAACGTGCAGAAAAACTTCCAGACATGCCGCGCCGGGTTTCATAGTGTTATAACGTACTGAAAAACTTCCAGACATGCTACGCCGGGTTTCATAGTGTTATAACGTGCTGAAAAACTTCCAGACATGCTGCGCCGGGTTTCATAGTGTTATAACGTGCTGAAAAACTTCCAGACATGCCGCGCCGGGTTTCATAGTGTTATAACGTACTGAAAAACTTCCAGACATGCCGCGCCGGGTTTCATAGTGTTATAACGTACTGAAAAACTTCCAGACATGCCGCGCCGGGTTTCATAGTGTTATAACGTACTGAAAAACTTCCAGACATGCCACGCCGGCTTCATAGTGTTATAACGTACTGAAAAACTTCCAGACATGCCACGCCGGGTTTCATAGTGCTATTACGTGCTGAAAAAGTTTCAGACATGCCGCGCCGGGTTTCATAGTGTTATAACGTACTGAAAAACTTCCAGACATGCCACGCCGGGTTTCATAGTGTTATAACGTACTGAAAAACTTCCAGACATGCCACGCCGGGTTTCATAGTGCTATTACGTGCTGGAAAAAGTTTCAGACATGACACGCCGGGTTTCATAGTGCTATTACGTGCTGAAAAAGTTTCAGACATGCCGCGCCGGGTTTCATAGTGTTATAACGTACTGAAAAACTTCCAGACATGCCACGCGGGTTTCATAGTGTTATAACGTACTGAAAAACTTCCAGACATGCCACGCCGGGTTTCATAGTGCTATTACGTGCTGAAAAAGTTTCAGACATGCCACGCCGGGTTTCATAGTGTTATAACGTACTGAAAAACTTCCAGACATGCCACGCCGGGTTTCATAGTGCTATTACGTGCTGAAAAAGTTTCAGACATGCCACGCCGGGTTTCATAGTGCTATTACGTGCTGAAAAAGTTTCAGACATGCTAACCCGGGATTATGATAGTGCTTATGTGTCCTGTAAAACTCCAAGACATATTACGCTGGGATAATATAGTGCTTAACATGCTGAAATAGTTCCAGACAAGCTACGCCGGATTAAATAGTGCTATATAATGTGCTGAAAATTTCAGATATGCTTCTCCGGGATATATATTTCTATAACTTGCTGAAAAACTTTCAGACATGCCATGCCAGATTATTATTACAATTTTTTGGCTTTTATATTCATTACATCGCATTCACCAAAAAAGTTTTCATAAAAGGTTCCTTATAAAAAAAAACTATAGGCAGTATGTCCGTTTAACTATTAACTATAATTTCATTTATTTTAAATTGTAACATCGCCGGGATCCATACACTCACTTTGAGAGTATTTACTTATAGCTGAAGGTTGGGGCTGTAAATGGCCGAGTTGTTCAAGCCTGGAAACCAATCAGTATGTTTCATCAATGTTTGTTCGATACGGTCGATCGAAAATGAGATAGGCATTTCCTCGACGTAAACCCTTTTTGGTTGACTCTGTACCAGCATAATGGACTAAGTGATATGCGATGTTTATCTGCGATATTACAGGCGAGTGTATTAAAACTATAGAGGTCTCTATAAGTACAAACTAGTGCACTGCAGATCGGAAACACTTGTACACTCCACCATGCGACCTTAAGTAAAGATTAACCTTAAAGTAAAAATTGTCTTGTTACGAATAGCTGGAAAATAGCTGATGTGACGTTAAACAATTTTCAATCAACCAACACTAGCTAGAAAAACCGTATTCTTGCTAAGATTAAAAGCAACCCAGAAGAAACACGTGTTGAGACTACTGATTATAAAACTCCCGACCTTGTGCGTACATTGGAACTAGTCCGAATTTCCTGTGGCCCTAACACGTTTTATGTCGGGTCGTCGGGTTTTATGTGTGTTAGGGTCAGAGGACATTCGGACTAACATTGGATCTAAAAACAAGAGCAAGACACATACATATTATTGGGACTACTGATTATAAAACCCCCCGGCCGCAGTCTGTAACGGAAACAAAACACAGGATATACACATACTGAGACCACTAATTAAAGCTATAGGTGAAGTAGCAGAAATTTTGACCTTTGCTAGTATGGACAATGTGCAGGGTGCCACGTCTGTCACGGGACATCAGTTTTTAAGGTCTCCTCCAAAGGACCCGTGACTTTTATTTCTAGTGCTTGGCGCGGAAAGAACAGTAATTACTATCAGTTTTCAAATCCTGATAAGACCCGGCCGGGATTCGAATCCCGACCTCCCACATGCGAATCGAGCACTCTACCAACTGAGCCAACTGAGTAAAGAACAAAAAGACAAGACAAGAAAAGACACAAATCAGATCCGCTTTGTTATAAAACTCCATCCTTTGGAACCTGGACGGAAACTAAATCTAGTGAAGAAATGGTGCAGATTTATCAAAGTTATTAGATACTGAAAGACAATATTGAACAATTTCTGAAAATATTCATATTTTCATAATTTCATGAAAGAAGTCAATTTTATAATAATAATAATAATAATAATAATAATAATAATAATAATAATAATAATAATAATAATAATAAAATAATAATAATAATAATAATAATAATAATAATAATAATAATAATAATAATAATAATAATAATAATAATGATAATGATGATGATAATAAATAAATAAATAAATCATGAAAAATAAATAAAGTTTAAAAACTTATACTTTAACTATTTAAGCAGATGGAGTTGGGACTTTAAACGGTCGTAATTTAATCTACTGACATTTTTATATGATACCAAGCATAAAAGATAAATACATCACGGGTCAAAATTTATCCGAGATGGTATGTACCTACGTGTTCATTATTTTTATAGTTGATTGATAAACTTCAACTAAACTAAAAACTACATATTTATAATTAAAAACGAATTATAGTTATTATTTAATTATAAGAGAAATGACTGTAGTGCATTTTGATGCGCCTACCTATATAATCATTTCGAATTAGTGTTCCATAGAATTGGTGGAAAATACATGCCTGTAACAGAAAAGCGTCTGTTTGATGCAGACATGTAAACGTGTCGGGTACATTGATGCGCATGACCAGGAACAGAATGTAAATATGGGCTACATAGAACTTTACTAGTAATAACCGACTATGTTCAAGAGTCTGAAGAAGAAAATCGAGCAAGGTGTCTCCCAGACAGGACTGAGAAATGCTCTAAGTCCCGCCAACAAGGTCCGTCCCAAGCTTACGTTTTCTTTTTCTGTAGATCTGTCTTAGTTCTTTAACGGGGGTTACCCGGTTTGTTTTGCCTTACACACTGTTATACCCTTCGGTAGTGTAGCATTCATTTCAGAGTATTGTCGCGTTTTCACGCCAGTGACAGTCAGATCACACAGTCACTTATTGACCCACTTGAAGGTATTTTCTATGACTGGTAATAAGTAAGTGCCAGATCTGTGCACGGCTGTGAAATAAATCATCGGTATATCACTAGGTCTCGTCAATCAAGATTTTGGATTTGAAAATCAATAAATTTTGCATCATTTCCTATTCCATTGTGACATTTAGTAGTAATACATTTTAGAAAGCCCTTTTGTACCACCCGCTCAACCATACATTAATATATACTACATAGGTAAGTTACAGTATATATAGTATATTTTAAGTAAGGGATACAAATAAGGAACTCTTACCTATGTTTTTCATAAATGATGAACATCAAAGTACATACCATCTCAGTCTGAAAATACAAAGGTTTTTAAAATCCTTACAGGGATTTATTCTGGGAGACGGCAGCTATTCTTAATCTTGAAAAAATTCATTGTTTGAATCTTGTAGTTTAGAAAATAAAACTGCACACAAACCCAAGGATCAGTTTTGCACATTGAGTAGATTGAAATCATCTAATATAAATGAGATACCCACCCAGTACAATTTTAACAAGTAGTTCCCTGTTAAAGGTGATCATAGCTGAAGCTAAATGAGAAAATCCTGGAATTACTCACCCTAACCCACATGATTTTTACAGTGAAAAAGAATAGCTGCAGTGTCTCATTATGAAACTCTTTTGGATTTTAAAAAGGTGCACATTCTATATTTAATGCAGATTGTATGGATTTTGGTTTTGTTAACTATATAAAAAAATGTACATTACAATGGTATGTAACAGAGTTGATGGTCTAACTTAATGTGCCTAAGGGGGTCCTTCAAATGACACCTTAAAAACCCTGCACATTGCACTAAGCACACTGCAAAGATCAAAATTTCTGCCACTTCACCTATAGCTGGTGACATCTTGATATAAATGAAATATTTTTGACTGGGACATAAAACCCTATTAAATCAAATCAATGAAATCTGTGCCCAAGGATAATAGAGGCTCCTACCACCTATGTTTGAATCCCATTTGGGTAGATCCTAGTAAGAGAGGGTTTGGAAGTTTGCTTGATGGGGGTCGGTGGTTTTTTCCAAGTACTCCGGTTTTCTCTAGCTTTTCATAACTGACCACCTACATATAAGTGAAAAAATCATGACTGGGGCATAAAACACCATAACTCCTCTCTCTTTCAGTCTCATTTTAAAAAGGAAAATTATTTACAGGTTTTTGATTTATGTTGGTGAATATACTCTCAGTTTTTTAAGGACTTTAAATTTTCATTTTTAACAGGAAGATGAGAGAACAACACCACAACAAAGCCCAGCAAAGCCTCTAGCAGAAAGCACACCAAAGACAGACCATGGGAACGAAAACCATTCTGCAACACCCGGTGAAGGTGGTTCTGAACAGGCTAGGGCTGAACCCCCTACAGGACTTCTTGTTGACATTCCATTACAAGAGGAAACTCTTGAAACCACAACAGATGTAAGTCTAGTTAAATCCTCACTTGTGAAAAGTATAATTGACGCATGTGGAAAGTATAATTGACACATGTGAAAAGTGTAATTGACACATGTGAAAAGTGTAATTGACACTTGGAAAGCATACTTGACATGTGGAAAGTATAATTGACTTATGTGAAAAGTATAATTGACACATGAAAAGTATAATTGACATATGTTGAATGTCATTTTGATTTCTAAATATATTTATATACCACAGGAGCATATGGTTAAGGACACAGACTCTTAAACCAAGGATTATATATTCATTTTTCAGTCAATTTATGTGATATTACTTTAAGCGAAATATTGTATTCCTTTTTGCTTACAGCTTGCAAATAAATGAATAACATTAGGTATACTGGGGTAATTTTGTGATGACTAACATCCCTTCCAAAGGAGTGGGGGTGTATAATAAACTTAGTCTCTTCATGTCACTGAAATACAGGCCTCTATGAC
Source organism: Tegillarca granosa (assembly GCA_029721355.1). Lineage (NCBI taxonomy): Eukaryota > Metazoa > Mollusca > Bivalvia > Arcoida > Arcidae > Tegillarca > Tegillarca granosa. Next base: position 10,034,570 of record CM056608.1, read on the forward strand.
TTAGTGGTTTGAAGTACGCACTGCAGATCTGGACAGTTTACACTACCTAAGTTCCAATCCCACTCATACAAATTCTAGTGTGATAAAGTTTGTCAATTGACATGCAGAAAGTCAAAGGTTTTTTTTCCCTCTACTCAGGTTTCCACCATTTCAGAACTGACTTTCACTGTGATGTAAAACTCTTTTTTTTCACTGGGTTAAGCACTGGACAGATGACTCTTTTAAGCTTTAGACAGAATTTAACTTTGATAAATTGGTTATCAGCCTATAGATAATAGTATATTTCTTTTCAGTTTGCCTCTGCCTTATCATCACTACCTGGTAACGATACGCCACAGCCTACAAGATCTCGTACATCATCCATCAGTTCTGTCACCAGTGACAGTTTCTTTGCGAACACCAGCATTGCCCACCAGCACTACCAGCTACCATCAGATATAGAGAGTGAAATAGAAGAACAGTCGACTAACTATGAATCTTACAGCAAAGAGGATCTATATTCTATCATTAAACGCTATGAAAGGAGAGCCCTGAAGTACAAGTCAAAATTCATGGAGGTATGGTGCTTATTATCAAACTATTACACATATTTTGATTGGTTGATATTCATGATCAACAGGGTTTTTTCTTAGGATCTTAAGGCGACCCCTTACCTTTAACATGGGAGTTTTTAGTTTTCACAGTTTCATTTATCCATTTTGTTCCTTTTAAGATCTACTAGTATACTAAAATTTTTACTTGGGATGTCAAGATATCTCTTAATGCTGTAGTCACTAAGAAACAAATAATATAGTAATACTGTCATATTGGTGCTCTTAATAATAGGAAAAGGATATGAAACTAACAGATTGAAAATTCAGTTTTAAATGTTTAGTTTTTGGCTGCATTATATTAAGGATGTTTTACTTTTCATTAAAAGGGAGCTTATTTATGTTAGCATTAATGATTTAGCTATTTATCTTATTGAAACTGCTTTTGTTGCTTGTTTGGTTAAACATTCATACTAGTGATGTCCAATCAGACAAAAATCAATTATCAATAATCGGAATTACTTAGTAATGGTACATCACTTTTCAGTTACAAATAAAGCTGAATATAATTACTTTTATTGTGAAAGCCATGTGTTCTCGTTTGTATTGTAAGTTAAAGGCCAGATAGCTCCTTGCCCTGACAGTGTGACAGTGGCCAAAGCATCTCACTGGTGTAAAAAGGGTCTGGATATAGATAAATTATCTAAACCCCCTCTGCCACTGTTGTTTTGGTATCAAGAACTGGAAAGGAAACAGACTTGACTACAATCTGGACACTACTCACCAATGTCATCGATGATCGATTATTTATCTTGTGATCGATTATTAGGATCGCTGCCCTGATAACGACCAACAATTGATCATTGTCGATGACCGTGACATCACTAATTCATACAAGTGAAGTGATAGAAAGTTTTTACAGTGACCTGAAAATCAATTTTTTTTTTTACTTATAGACAGAAAAAAAATGTTGTAAATGAAATTTATACCCTTAGTAAATGGGGATATATAGGAATCCAAAGAGCTTATATATGAAACAAGCTACATTATGAAAGTTGTTGTATTGTATAAGAAGCCAAGAGAATGTTTTATTAAAAAGAATTATGTGTGATGTTTATTTTATAGATTGGTACGATTTATAAAGATTTGTTACAAGAAAGAGACAAAATTAAGGTAATATTTGCATTCTATATTAAAAATTCAACACCTCTCTTTCTCAAAACATTTTTTTCTTAATTTGAAAAATTCTATGTACGACAATGTTAAAGTGAATTGCAGGCCCCAGTTTCACAATCATCCCTTAAAAAAAATTTCCTTTACTTAAATTTAGAAAATTTTGTCAATCTATTTTTCAAATACAAATAAATTTTTTTGTTTTCAATCTAAAAATAGATGTTACAAGCTTATAGAAAATCTTCAAAATGACAGCCTAAATTCCTGAATGTCTGAATAATTAACCAAATTATCAAGATTTGAAATTAACCAGATCTAAGTTAAAGAAAATCTTAGCTGAGGAATCATTGTGGAACCAAGGCCAGAGTTACTACAAAATGACAATTCATGGGTACAATTTCAATTTGACATTGTTGTAGTTTGTCCAGCTGACAAACAATTTGATGAACAGAAGATATGTTGGAGGTAAACTTGCAAATGAAAGAAGTCACATTTAAACAGAGACCTTTTGCTTTCAGTGCATGTATTTTAAAACAAAGATAAGCATTTGCCTTATTTGCTTAATGGCATAAGGTATTTGGGTGTGGTTTACAGTCAGATGAGCACGACAGGCCCTTTTGAGCAAACTTGTACTTTATTTTATATTGTATTTTATTTAGAACACACTGACATAATATAAGAATAGGGCAATAGGGTATAAATCTGATCTTACAGCTAATTGGGGTCAAGATAAGCACAACAGGCCCTATTGAGTAAATTTGAACATCAATTTATTTTAGAAACACTGACACAATTCCAGGTCAGGACATTCTTTAAGCTTAAAAACAACTTGGTTAGGTCCAGATGAGCACAATAGGTCCTGATGAGTAAATTTGTTTATTATTTTATTTTAAAACTCATTGACACAATCCAAACACAAGGGGATTCTTTGAGTTAAAATAACAACTCAGTTAGTTCCAGATGAGCATAACAGGTCCTGATGAGTAAATTTGTTTAATAACTTATTTTAGAACTCATTGACACAATCTAAAGACAAGGGGATTTTTTGAGCTAAAATAACAACTCAGTTAGGTCCAGATGAGCACAACAGGTCATGATGAGTAAATTTGTTTAATAACTTATTTTAGAACTCATTGACACAATCCAAAGACAAGGGGATTTTTTGAGCTAAAATAACAACTCAGTTAGGTCCAGATGAGCACAACAGGCAGTGTGTGAAACTAGTTTTAAGCATATCATAGACAATGGGTCCATAGAAAATGAAGTCACCATAGACCTGACATGTGTATTATAGACCAAGCAGTGAGCGCCATGAAGTGGCAATCGTGCGGCCAAGAGTGCAGGAGGGTGCTTAAACCCTCCCGGGGGTGGTAGTTCGGGAAAAATTTTGAAATTTAGAAAGCCTCAGAAGCAATTTCAGACCCCATTTCAGTAAAATTCTCAATATGCAAGATGTAAAAAAAAAAACCAAGATTTTTTTATTTGTTTTTTCCATGCATGACGGCAGTTCGGCCATGTTGTAGAATTAAAGGGTGGTACTAATTTGTGTTGTCCAGCGAGAAATTGTGTCATCCAGCGAGAAATTGTGTCATCCAAGTTACAACCATTTTTGACTTCGTCCTGCCAGTTTCGCAGAGCACCAAAGTTTTTGAAATTTTGAATGTACACCAGGAATCATAAAAAAATTACGAATATACTTTATTTTTGAAAAAATGGTACAATATTTTTCTGATTGATGATTTCATGGACCAAACTTTTCCAAGCAAACTTGGATGACACCTTTTTTGGCTGGACGACACAATAAAGTATCACCCAGAACTAAATCATATAAATGTTTGTTTGATTGTTCTTGGCTCACTTATTTACAGCAAGCGTATATGTAACTACGATTAGTTATTACGATTGTTTATGTTTTGAATCAATGTAGCAAAAGTCATAAAGTAGCGAGAAAAATATACCTTTATCCTTTTAATGTATAATACAGACTTAGTATTTGTCATAGACTATCGGTCTTCTTCATTTTTGAGTAATCTAGACTGACAGTATTTATCATAGACTCGGGCCATCTGTCCATGGCTAATTTCGCACACTGCAACAGGTCCTGATGAGTAAATTTGTTTAATAATTTATTTTAGAACTCATAATTGACACAATCCAAAGACAAGGGGATTCTTTGAGCTAAAATAACAACTCAGTTAGGTCCAGATGAGCTCAACAGGCTCTGAAGAGTAAATGTATAAATTATTCTATTTTAGAACACACTGACACAATCTCAGGACAGGGCATTCAGGCGGATATCTGAGTTAAAAGAACAGATCCAGTTAGATATGCTAGCTAAAAAAGACTTAGAAGACAATTATAGACTTATGTTAGAGGAGAAAGATGAACACATCAAAGTTTTCCAGACACAGGTTTGTACATGTTATTCCATGGTTCAGTTTTGAGAAGGACCTTGTGCAAAGGTACCATCTCATTACCCAAACTTTGGCACTTCTTTTTAGCTTGAGTGTTCGAGTGTCAGAATTGTTTTTTTTGTTTTGTTTTGTTTGTTTTTTTTTTTGTTTTTTTTACTAGCCTTGACTGATAACTTAAAGTTTCAAAGATGATTTAGAGTATATGACATGTACCATTTGCATAAATAAAGTTTTACAAGGAATAAAAAAAAATTCCAGACTTACAATGTATAATTATCATTTTGTGAATACCGTTAATCGGGAAATTTTGGTGTCAAGATATTTTGGCAGTTTTCTCTCAAAATGTGGTTGTTTAATTTTGGTGGGTTTGATTTTGGCACTTCAGTGAATAAAGTGTTTTATTTTGGCACCTCACTGAGAAAGGTGTTTTACAGACAGCGACTCTTAAGCCAACGAATTATGCATAATGAAAACCGGAAGTGTTATAATTTGTTAACTGGGAAATGGAATGAATTAGTAAGTCAACTGGGTTTCATGAAATACTGATATTCTAGATACAAATTGAAATAAATTTTAATGAAACTTCATTAATTAAACACAAATATTTATAAAATCTTTTCCCAGAATCACACAACTAGTACTGGTATGTGAAGCAAAATCAAGCATAAGCTAGAAAAAATTTTTTTTTTACAAAATCAGTTTAGACACTCTCACAACCGATTCAAAACGAAGTGAAACACCGGGATATCAATTTTCAGTTATGTGTTACCTTAATATTGGCATTTCTTATTTAGGATATACATGTATATTATTTTCGCATGTTTAATTTTGGCACTTTTAAGTTGGGTGTCAAATAAGCCAAAATTCAACTACAACCAAAATTTCCAGATTTACGATATCGCTGTGTTGTTGGTGAAAATTAATATTTAACATATAAATTGTTGTTCTCAAATCAATTTTGTTTTGTAATTGTCTCATTTTTAGGTGAGACTTTTAAAGGAAGGAAAAGAGATACCAGAAGAATTGGAACAGAAGTTGAAGAAAGATTCAAGTAAAAAGACGGATTCTGCCCCCACAAATGACTCATCTAATGAAGAAATAAAGACACTGAATGAAAAGGTAATATCTCATTATAATGCGGATCAGTTTCTGTGTTACATCAGTGTCTGAGTGGTCGAAAATACCTGCTTACAGATCATATGCATTTCATTGCTTGGGTTCTAATCAGTCCCATTAAGGCAGATCCTAGCAATAGAAATTTTGTGAATTATATGGCTAAAAATTGATGGTCCTGTCTGAGTAATCTGGGTCCCCCACCATTTAAAAACTGACTGTGTAGGTATGAGTTTAGAGGATCTTGATTGGGGTTGTAAAACCATTTATTCATTCCACTCCCATCAATCCCATCAGGTCACTAAGCATTACAAAATTTGTAAAAAAAAAAAAAACTCAGTTTAATGCCAAATAAGACTGAACAAATTGTGGTAATCAATAATACTTTTTACATCATAAAAGGAACAAGTGGTATGTGGCAAGGTTTCAAAATTGCAGGTTATTGGTTAAAACCATATTAGAATGGTTGTAATAGTCATTGAGGAATTTTGATCTTCTGTCCACACCAGGTCTAAAAAGGCATGTTATTAAGTATGTGTTTTAGTTGAGATGTGAAACAAATATCTTGTCTTTCATTGCATGCTAAAGACTTTAAAGATTTTAAAATTTAAAACTTTAGATTTTAAAAATGAATAGGCCACTTACCACTTTCTTGGATAAGGGGCTCTTTGGCTTAGTGGTCCAAAGCATGTTTACAAATCACAGCGCATCTCATTGTGTAGCTTTGTATCTCATGTAGGCACAGTGTAAAAATGTTTGTCATCCACATGCTGAATGTCAGTGATTTTCTCTGTGCTGCACTCTGGATTCTCCACCATCTCAGAACTGGCCTCAATAAAGGTGAAAGAATCTTGAATGGGACATAAATCATCATTACTTCAATCCACTTCACTTATACAGAATAATCAAGAATAATCAATGTAAACTTAGTCAAATAAGTTAAGCTAACCAAATTCCTTCAGGCTTCATTCATAATCCAAGAAAGGCTTAATTTGCAGTTGACTGGTCTAAAGCATCAGGTGAATTATGGTCTCTCTCACTATTAAGATTTAATTCCCAAGTATGAAAAAGTTTGTTGTTTTCCTTGCAAAATGTCTTAAGTTTTATCCTGGAACTCCACTTTTCTCCACCATCTTCAGAAAAGTGAATTAATCTCTACTTTGGAATAAGAAACTATTAAGTCACTAAATTTAATAATTTATATGACAGGTGAAAAGATTAGAAAGCCTGCTAAATAGATGTAAAGAAACTATCAAAGGAAACAAGGAAAAAATAACACAGCTAACAGAAGAAAAACAAACTTTACAACAACATCTAGAGGAGAAAAACAGTGAAATGGATAAAATAAAGGTGAGTAGAAACAGTAAAATGGATAAAATAAGGGTGAGAAGAAAACAGTGAAATGGATAAAATTAGGGTGAGTAGAAAACAGTGAAATGGATAAAATTAGGGCGAGTAGAAAACAGTGAAATGGATAAAATTAGGGCGAGTAGAAAACAGTAAAATGGATAAAATTAGGGTGAGTAGAAACAGCAAAATGGAGAAAATTAAGGCGAGTAGAAAACAGTGAAATGGATAAAATTAGGGTGAGTAGAAACATTAAAATGGATAAAATTAGGGTGAGTAGAAAACAGTGAAACGGATAAAATTAGGGTAAGTAGAAAACAGTGAAACGGATAAAATCAAGGTGAGTAGAAACAGTAAAATGGATAAAATCAAGGTGAGTAGAAACATTAAAATGGTTAAATTAGGGTGAGTAGAAAACAGTGAAATGGATAAAATTAGGGTGAGTAGAAACAGTAAAATGGATAAAATTAGGGTGAGTAGAAACATTAAAATGGATAAAATAAAGGTGAGTAGAAAACAGTGAAATGAATAAAATTAGGGTGAGTAGAAAACAGTGAAATGGATAAAATTAAGGTGAGTAGAAAACAGTGAAATAGATAAAATTAGGGTGAGTAGAAAACAGTAAAATGGACAAAATAAGGGTGAGTAGAAAACAGTGAAATGGATAAAATCAAGGTGAGTAGAAAACAGTGAAATGGATGAAATTAAGGTGAGTAGAAACAGTAAAATGGATAAAATCAAGGTGAGTAGAAAACAGTGAAATGGATAAAATTAGGGTGAGTAGAAAACAGTAAAACGGATAAAATCAAGGTGAGTAGAAACAGTAAAATGGATAAAGTTTGGGTGAGTAGAAACACTAAAATGGAAAAAATTAGGACGAGTAGAAAACAATGAAATGGATAAAATTAGGGTGAGTAGAAACATTAAAATGGACAAAATAAGGGTGAGTAGAAAACAGTGAAATGGATAAAATCAAGGTGAGTAGAAACAGTAAAATGGATAAAATTAGGGTGAGTAGAAAACAGTGAAATGGACAAAATTAGGATGAGTAGAAAACAGTGAAATTACAGTGAAATGGATAAAATTAGGGTTAAGTAGAAACATTAAAATGGACAAAATTAGGAAGAGTAGAAAACAGTGAAATGGATGAAATTAGGGCGAGTAGAAACATTAAAATGGACAAAATAAGGGTGAGTAGAAAACAGTGAAATGGATAAAATCAAGGTGAGTAGAAACAGTAAAATGGATAAAATTAAGGTGAGTAGAAAACAGTGAAATTGATAAAATTAAGGTGACTAGAAAACAGTGAAATGGATAAAATCAAGGTTAGTAGAAACAGTAAAATGGGCAAAATTAGGGTGAGTAGAAAACAGTGAAATGGATAAAATTAGGATGAGAAGAAACAGTAAAATGGACAAAATTAGGGTGAGTAGAAAACAGTGAAATGGATAAAATTAGGGTGAGTAGAAAACAGTGAAATGGATAAAATTAGGGTTAGTAGAAAACAGTAAAATGGATAAAATCAAGGTGAGTAGAAAACAGTGAAATAGTTAAAATTAGGGTGAGTAGAAAACAGTAAAATGGACAAAATAAGGGTGAGTAGAAAACAGTGAAATGGATAAAATCAAGGTGAGTAGAAAACAGTGAAATGGATGAAATTAAGGTGAGTAGAAACAGTAAAATGGATAAAATCAAGGTGAGTAGAAAACAGTGAAATGGATAAAATTAGGATGAGAAGAAACAGTAAAATGGACAAAATTAGGGTGAGTAGAAAACAGTGAAATGGATAAAATTAGGGTGAGTAGAAAACAGTGAAATGGATAAAATTAGGGTGAGTAGAAAACAGTAAAATGGATAAAATCAAGGTGAGTAGAAACAGTAAAATGGATAAAATTAGGGTGAGTAGAAAACAGTGAAATGGATAAAATCAAGGTGAGTAGAAACAGTAAAATGGATAAAATTAGGGTGAGTAGAAAACAGTGAAATGGATAAAATCAAGGTGAGTAGAAACAGTAAAATGGATAAAATTAGGGTGAGTAGAAAACAGTGAAACGGATAAAATCAAGGTGAGTAGAAACAGTAAAATGGATAAAATTAGGGTGAGTAGAAAACAGTGAAATAGATAAAATTAAGATGCATTATGAAAAAAATGTGAAGAGCGTTATTCATGTAATGACTGATATAAAATTTTTAAAACACAAGTTATTTCTTTTAATTTAGTCTCCATTACTGTGTTAGGACTAAAACATAAAACAGGACTTTGTTTCAGTCGTCTTTATTTTTATCTAAACAATACAATTGAAATTCAAGCCTTTCCTCGTAAGACCTGTCAGCAAATTAACCAATCAAAAAGGCCAAGACAGAAATCACACCTTCTGTTCAGTGTTGATGTTTTGTATAAATTGTGTATTGCAGACGATATCTGATGTAAACATCAATTTAAAAAATAATATTTTTTATTTTCATGATTTATTTGTAATCTAAATTCATTCGTGTTATTTTGAAGAAAAAACAAACATTTAAAATATAACACAAATGCTGATGTCCATACGAGATGAATGATCCATATTCTGACCCAGCAGATCTGAGTAAAGTACATGTAGTTCCAGCCTTGATCAGGCATGGCTATAGTTGCATTATTTTATTGGAGTATAACATGAATAACAAGCATTTGCATTGTGTTTTATTTTAGTATGGTACATCAAAATTTAGAAATTAAATTATGTAAAAGTAACATTGCTATTGCATAAACTACATGTATTTTATTCTTATGAATAGATAAAAAATTGATGATGTAACTTGTAACAACAAACAAACTTCATTAATTTCTCAAATTTCCAATTTCTTAAATACATGTACTATGGATAACACAAAGCCTGTTTATTGCTCAATTTTTATACTCCCGTCTATGACGGGACAGATTATGGTATGGCGCAGTCCGTCCGTCCGTTCGTCCGTCTGTCTGTCCTTCCATCCGTATGTTCATGTCGTACGCTAACTCAAGAACGATTTGAGCAATTTTAATGAAACTTTTGTGAAATGTTTGTATTTAAGGCAGAAAACTCCCTTTCGTTTTTGAGATTTGTATGTTTTCTCATTGCAGAGTTATTGGCCTTTAATTGTCAAATTTTAGGCATTTTTTGCATGTTATACAATAACTGAAACTTCCTTTAAACTATTTTAAAGGCTCTTTTGTGTTATATTTTTATCCCTTTTATTTTTGAGATTCCTTTTTTTTGTCACTGCAGAGTTATGGGACTTTAATTGTCATATTTAAGGCATTTTTCTGCATGTTGTATAATAACTCAAAAATGCTTTGAACAATTTGAATGAAACTTTTGTGTTATATTGGTATCCATGGCAGAGAGCTCCCTTTTATTTTTGGGATATGTATGTTGTCTTGTTGTAGAGTTATTGGCCTTTAATTGTAAAATTTTAGGCATTTTTTTTGCATGTTGTAACTCAAAAATCATTTGAACTTTTTTTATGAAACTTTTGTGTTATATTTGTCCTATAATCAAAAAGGTTTGTGAATAAACATTGAGAAATAAATTTGCTACTTTTGTTTTAAAAAAATATGTTTCAGCTAAATGTCAAGTTGTTTAAGACATTAAAAAAGAAGTTTAAATATCTGATGGGCGTAACATGCGCTCCAGGCACAGCTGTTTATTTTCTATTTTTTTTATCAATTGATTACCTTGACAACCTTAGTCAGAATAATTATTGCTTATGCACATCATGTATTTAGAACAAAATTTATATTCCAATATTTTTTAAATGATGTTGCAGGGTACAGCTTCACCTGAAAATGTAAATAAACTTCAGCGTCAAATGAAGGAAGCACGTAAGGTTATAGAACAGTTGGAAACTGACCGAGAAATTGCCATCGCTGAAGTAAAGAAACAGGTTCATGAAGAAATGGAATTAAAAGATCAGGAACTGGCAGAATTAAAACAGCAGTGTCAGTTACTGCAGGAAAATAACAAAGAATATACAGAACGTATTGAGAAATTAGAAAAATCTTGTAAGTACAATCAAACCTGTCAATATAGGCCACCCATGGGAGTCAGTAGAAGTGGCCTTTATGGACAAGTGGTCTTTATATACAAGTTTAAATAATATGAATAAAGAGCAACTGGGATAGAATTTTATTGGCCTTTATTAGCAGGTGGCCCTTATAGAGAGGTGTTCTTTAATGTACAGTTTTACGTTTATATCTTTAACACCCCTAAAATTTTTCTTTGTCATATTGGTTGGAAGTGCTGGATCATAGTTCATAGTATATAGATCACCTTTTCAATGATTATGTGATCTTCAGTGCAGGATATGACCACAGTGCTCTTACCTCATATGTTGGAGTCCCCTAGGGTGTTTCTGGTGTGAGAAAGTTTGTCAGTTTGCTTGCTGCAGGTAAAAAATTTTCTGCAGCCCCCAGTATTACAATCATTTACTAAATTGAGTGTACACTCAACTCACATATTCCCAATGTTTTCCCATCAATATTTAAAAAATTTTAAGTTTAAAAGACAATGTTTTTTTAACAAACCTACACTAAACAATTTAAAAATAAAACATAAGATATTCAATTTAAAGTGCATGATGTCTTAAAAATTGACTTTAAAATATCCCCTAATTTGAGTTGAGTGTACACTTACATTGAGCGAGTGATTGTGAGACTTCAGCACAACAGTCCAACTAACCCAAACAAACACTTTAAAACTCAAAGTCAAGATTAATATGTAAATCAACATTTATGGTTTTGAATCATTGAATTTTTACAACATTGTATGAAAATGTTCTGCTTTCAGTACTCTCAGTACATTGATAACACCATTCATTTTAAAGTGATACTGTAGGCTTTGTGATTTTCTTAAAATTCTTTGATTAAGACTATTTTTGGAAATTTTTTAATTCATCATGGTATGTTTTTTTTCATATAAAATTGAAATAAACTTCTGGTTAATTTCAGAAATAGCAACAAAAAATATACTTAATTTGTAAATATAACTGTTTCTGAAGAAGCAATGGTATCCCAAATATATTTTGCAAAAACAAAATAAAAAAATAAGGAAAATTATTTAACATTGTGTAATTAAAATTATTTGTGACAAAATTGTGTGATTGTTGTAGCTCAAGAAAAGTTAGAAAAATCCAGAGAAATTATCAAAAAGATGAAAGAGGATAAAAAACAAGCTCTCACAGAAATGGAGGAGAGAATTAAAGCAGCAGAAAAAACAATGGAAGAGGAAAAAGAAATTTTGATTCAGGAATTATCCAGAGCAAAGCAAGCAGCAGTCACTTGCCTGAAGGTATGATAAACATGACCAAGTCAAAAATATTAGACTTCTTTAATCATTTTCTCAAAAGCCATGACCCACATTTTTTTCTTTGCATTACTTTATATTGATGAGAAAGTTAATCAGATTACATACAATAGGTCATTATTTTCCTGCTTGTACTCCTTTAGTTTCCTCCATCATCCCATAACCGACCACCTTGATATAAAAAGAATAACCATGACTTGGTGAGTGTAAACAACAGATCATTAATAATAATTATTAGCTCACCTTGCCTATAGGCATATCCTCAAAAAATTATTCCTAACAAAAAATGATATTGAATTATGTATGTAATTCATACAGTAATTAGCTAAACTGGTTTTAATTTAATTTAAATGTTTTTTTTTTCAAAAGGATGAAACTGAGAAACAGATGTCAGAAAACGTGAGAAAAGTTTCAGAGGAAAGAGATCAATTCTGGCAGAAACAGCTGGAAGAACAAACCAAAACATATCAAGAATCAATGATTTTAAAGGTAACATAATCCAATGTCTCTGGATACACATTAAGGCCCTTGACCCTAACTAAGAGGTCATGGGTTTGAGTCCTATCCAGGCTGTTTGATATGTCATTGATGAAGAATCAGTGATTTGAATGGTATCTTCAATCCATTTCTTTTGAGACACATAGCCAGGTGGTTAAGGCCCTTGTCCCATAAGTAAGAGGTCATGGGTTTGAGCCCTATCTAGACTGTTTGGTATGTCATGAATCAAGATTATAATTTCATATTCATAGAGTGCGCCTATCTGATTGGTGAATAAGTACAGGTAGAAAAGTTTTAGAAGATGGACTGGGAGAGTCATGTATGATGATTTTTTATGTCATTTAAACTAAGAAAAATCACAGCTAGGCTGATGAGACTATAGACTCTGGAAGACTAAACTAAAGCTTAACAAAACACATGTCTCTTCAGTTACAGGGGGGATCTACATGTACTATGGAGTGAGCTTTTTTCAAGTCTTAGATTATTCTGAAGTCCAACAATAAAACCTGTAGGGTAATAACGTGAGCTATCCTGCATGTGGCATTGAAAAACCCTACATTCATCATTGAAAGCATGTCGCATGGGTTTCTCTGTCACTTCTTCAACTTTATAGCTTGTTTTACTTGGTATCTCAATATAAGTTTTTATAATTCCTTGCGAGTCTGTGGCAGTACAGTTTTTTTTCGTTTTATTTACACATTAGCTTGCTTAACACAAGTATTATAAATTTTAATTCCAGGAAAAGGAGAGGGAGACTGTAACAAAGCAACTTCAAGATGAATTAAATGTAAAGCTTCAAGACAAGGAAGAAGAAATGAGACTAGCTATGGAAGAAAGAGATCTTCAAAAAATGGCAGCATTATTACAGCAGGATTCACTTCGAGATGAGCTACAACTTCAAGTTACTAATCTAAATAGTGTATGTAAAATAGCTATAACAAACCCTAACCCACCCCAGTGCTGAAATGCTTATATGGGGGTGTATAGGAATCACATTGTCATCTTATCTGTCTGTTTGTTTTAATACAGTGTCCACTCCTTAACTTACACATCTTTGGATGGATTTTAATCAAACTTGGCACAAATGTATACTTTCATAAGATTATGTGTCAGGTACCAAAGTTAGGTGTGTAGAACAAAAAACAAGGTCAGTTTTAGATTGGTCTTGTAAGGTATTGGAGAGGTTGACTGCTCTAGTATTCATTTGGTAAGATGGGTGAATGGATTTGTCATTAATATCTAGGCAGTCATCATTTTTGGAAAGGTGGGAAAAACTGGAATACTTAAAGAAAATTACATTGGTTTGGCATGCACACTTACAATCCTTTTCAAACTAGAATCTGCACATGTATTAATTTATTTCTGTAGCTCATCCAAGTCAGTTAATTATTTTTCTTGTATATATCTATGTCACCAGTGATTGAGTGATGTTGTAGTACAATTCTATGTGACATGAGGCATCAGATTTTAAAATGTCATTCAAGAAAACTTTTATGATCTTTCAAACAGCTATAAATGGTTATAAAGAAACAAAATTTTACATAAAATTAATGTTTAAAATTTCACATTGAATAATACTAATAATAATAATAACAACACATTTAAAATAATAGTAATAATAATAACAATAATAATAATTGTTATCATGTCTGCATATCAGCAGACATCTTGTTGTTACTCGTAATAATAATATTAATAATAACAATTATTATTATATAAATAATAATAATAATAATATATAATAATAATATTATTATTATTATTCTCCCTTGTTTCTGCTTAAATCTTTTCCTTTGTTTCTAATCTGATCAGGTTAAAATTTTGTGAACTGGTAGGGATTAAGCATGGAAAGGGCGCTTCCTCCTGTTTTTGTTGCATTTCAGAAAGACTGCAGAGAAATCTGATTAAAACAACAGCCCTTGATCTCTATTGTGACGGAAACGCCCCAAGGGCATCTTGAAGTAAACTTATTATAAACAATTTGTTTGCTTCTTTCCAGATTCTCACACTTAATACTTTGAATAAACACTTAAGACAAAATGCCTTCAACTATAGTCCGTTTCAAAACACATAAAACAGAGCTGATATGCAGACATATATTTGCTCACAAGTATACATTCTAGCTATCTTTATTATTATTATTATTATTATTATTATTATTATTATTATAGTAATGATTATAAATTGAAAACTTTTTTGGAAATGGTTCTCTGTTCATCAGTCGGTAGTTAGATGATGTGAAAGTCATAGATTTTATGATTTACATGTACATTGTTTGTATGTAAGTGTATGAAACTACATGTATTACTGTAGAATCATTAATATTCATTGAATTAAAATTTCATGGTTTTGCCTTTTTTAAAAAATTTGTTGATAGAAATGTTTGTGGAATTGAGTTTTGTGAAAAAAATATAAATATTCATTGAATTAAAATTTCATGGTTTTGCCTGTTTTAAAAATTCTGTTGATAGAAATTTTTGTGGAATTGAGTTTTGTGAAAAAAATATAAATATTCATTGAATTAAAATTTCATGGTTTTGCCTATTTTAAAAATTCTGTTGATAGAAATTTTTCTGAAAAAAACCTATTGGGAGCAATGATAATTAAACATTTTCAGAGACATTTTATTTTTTTTGATTTTCAATAACCCATGAAAATAGAAAAATTTAATCCCCCATGAATTTTTGTGATTTTACAGTAAGTAAAACTTATTTTTTTATTTTTTAGGAAAAAGTTGAATTAGAAAATCAATTGGCAGAATTAAAGGAAAAGTTTGAAAGTTTGAGTACAAAAAGTGAAAATGATCTTGATGAACAGAAAAAGATGTTTGATGCAGATCTAGATATGCTGAAATGTCAGCATCAAAAAGAAATCGACTCACTCAAGGAAGAGCATGAAAAATTACTGCAAGAGAGAGTTACTTCCCTTGTGGATAAACATAATACCGAATTAGAGTCTCTCACTCGACAACATGAGGAGTCACTTCAGGGTTCAAGTAGTGACATTGAAACCTTTTATGAATCTCAAATAGCGACTCTTAAATCCAATCTAGAGCCGTTACTTCAGGAGAGAAGCCAGCAAGTTGAACAACTTAGTCAAACAGTTCACCAGCTGAAGAATGCATTATCAGAAAAAGAGTCTTCCATTATCAAAATGAGTGAAGAGTTTGAAAATAAGAAAACAGAAATTTATACAGAATTACAACAGGAAAAAGATAAAAATACCAAATTGTCGAAAGATATAGAAAATTTATCTACACAGTTCGAAAACACCAAATCAAACATGGAAGAGGAAATTACCAAATTTAAATTACAAGTTGAACAGTTACTACAAAATATTTCAAATTTGAGAGATGAAAAGGCTGAACTGGTTCAACAAACTGAGGTATTGCGACAAGAAAGGGAAACAAGTGAAACAGAATGGCAGAAAAAGTTAGACGATATTTTACAAGATCATAGTAACACAATGACAGCCATTTCAGCCTCCTCTGATGATAGCATGAAACAGTTAGCTGATCAGATTGAGACAAAAAATAGAGAGTTGATTGAATTCGATGAAAAATTACGAGAGGCTAATGAAGCGTTTATGAAAGTGAATGGAGAAAAATCCGTTTTAGAAGAGAAAGTGAAAGGATTTGAATTAACATTAGAAGAAACATTGAAAACGAACGAAGAGCTCAAGACAAAAGTTAATGAAACTCAAGAAATGTTCAGTGCAAATCAGCAACAAATTCTAAACGAAAAAGGAATTCTCGAGGAGAAGCTTATATCTCTGGAAAATGAAGTGGAATCAAAAAGTGGCGATTGTAAAAATTTGGAACAAACTGTTGCTTTAAAAGAAGAGGAAGTTAAGGCTTTGAAAAGCATGATGGGAGAAAATGGATCATTAATGCAAAGTTTAGAAGCCAAGTGTTCAGAATATGAGGAAAAATGTTCTGGTTTAGAAAATGCTTTAAAAGAAAAAACAAATGAATTGGTTTCTAAGGAAGAACAGATCACTTCTATGAAAGAACAGTTTTCTCACCTGAAAGGTGAAGTGACTTCTCGAATAAAGGAACTTCACGGAAATCTCGACCAAACTAACCAAGTGCTAGAATCCACACAAAAAGATAAAACTAACTTAGAAGAACAAATTTCTATTCTTAGTGCTGAGAAACAGTCCTTAGCTGAAAGTCATGCCAAAGAAATTGAAGAACTGAATGCAAAGTTAGAAAATGAACAAGTTAATTACAAAAATTTAGAAGAAAGTTTTAGAATTAAATTTGAAGAACAACAGAAAAAAGTTAAAGAAAACATGCTTAAAATGAAAGAAAAATTCCAAGAGAAATTAAACGAAAAACAGACAAGCTTTGATCAGCAGTTATCGGAGCTGACAAAAGAGAAAGAACTTGGTATGGAAGACATAATGAAAAATTTGGAAGCCAACAAAGCCCAGCAATTCTTGGAGTTAGAAGAAAGGCATAAATCAGATATGACAAATTTTGTACAGGAATGGGAACAAAAATTAGTAAAAGAAAAAGAAATATTTGAAAGTAAATTGGAGGAATTAGTCAAAAACCATGAATTGCAGGTAAAAAATTTAGAAGCATCACGTGATGAAACAATACAGGAGTTAACGTCAAAACATCAAGAAACTGTCAATGCTTTGAAATTAGATCTAGATAAGATGAGGATAGAAAATGAAAATTTGAAGACAGTAAATGAAAATACTTTGACCAGTTTTCAGCAAGAAAGGGAAGGAGAAATAGTCACTCTGAAAGAAAAATATGAAGAAGAAAGGAATGTTGTTCAGTTAAAGTTAGACACAGCATTAGAACAAGTTAGCTCTCTTGAAACAGAAATAAAACAAAAAGAAGCTGAGTTAGCTGAAAATATTTCTAGCTCAGAGTCTAAATTACAAAAAGTAAGTGAACAGTTATTAAATGATGCTAATGAGCATGCAACTGAAAAACAGCAAAAAGAGTTGGAGATTGCACAGTCAGCGGAAAAAATCGTAGAACTAGAAAATGTTCAACAAACTTTGGAGGAAAAATTAAAATCATTAAGTGAAAATTGCCAAAGTAAAGATGAAAAATTGAAAACTCTTTCTGAGGAACATGAAATTAATTTACAAAATATGAAATCCGAATATCAACAACAGAG
This sequence comes from Tegillarca granosa, assembly GCA_029721355.1. Taxonomy (NCBI): domain Eukaryota; kingdom Metazoa; phylum Mollusca; class Bivalvia; order Arcoida; family Arcidae; genus Tegillarca; species Tegillarca granosa. The sequence goes on from CM056608.1 coordinate 10,052,110, forward strand.
AGAAGACTTGGAACAAAAACTATCCGAAAAAGAAAAATCCATTTCTAATTTAGAATCAGTATTACAAGAAAAGGGAGATAATCTTGTTCATTCTCTTCAAGAGGTTAATGAAAAACATGAAAAAGAGATTTCTGATTTGAAAGAGGACTATGAGAAACGTTTATCAGATATGGCTGCTAATGATGTTGAACTTCAGACAAATTTAACGCAGTTGAACAGCAAAGTATCAGAAACGGAAGAAAAACTCCATGATTGTATTCAAAGTTACGAAAGCCAAATTTTGGCAATGAAGGGTGAGATAGAGAAACAAGAAAAAACATTTGAAGATGAAAGACAAGCTTTAAGACAACAGATAGCAGACATGAAATCACAGGAATCATCATTGCAGGTAAAAGACAAAGAAAATGAAGATAAGTTACTTCAACAACAGGAACAACACAAAGAGGAAATGAAAAATCTCGAACAACAATGGAAGAGTAAAACTCAGGAACTGAAACAAAAATTTACCGCTAAATTAAAAGAGTTGCAAAATCAGCAAAGTGAAAAGGTTAAAAATGTTACCGTGGAAACAGAACAATTAAACACAGAATGTAATAAACTGAAAAATCAGATTTCTGTGTTAGAACAGCAATTAAATAATGAAAGAAAAGAAAAAGATAGTGTATCTTCGGAATTGTCACATGCAAACACTAAGCTTCTGCAACTGGAAGAAGATACTGGTGCTTCAAGAGTTGCTTTAATTGATCTAGAGAAATCCATTCGGGAAAAAAATACAGAAATTTCTAGTTTAAAAGAGACTTTGTCATCCAAAAATGATGACATAATCAGCCTACAGAACAAATTAGAAGCTGTAGAAAATGATTTATCGTCAAAATTGAAAGAATCCGAGGAACGCATGGTTGAATCAATCCAACAAAAATCTCAAGGTGAAACTGTGCTTTCAGAGTTAGAAAGTGAATTGTGTGATACTAAAAATAGATTGTCGGTAAGTGAGGAAAATTGTGCCAAATTGCAGTGTGAATGTGACCGTTTGAACAAAGAATCAGTGGAAATCCAGGAGAAAGTTAGAGACAGTGAAAACAAACTTCAAAACTTGTTACAGGAAAGAGACAGTTTAAAACAGGATTATGAACATCAGATTAATGAAATATCGGAGCAGAAAAGTCAAGAAATTGATTTATTGAAGGAAACTTTGACAAAGGAATGGGATCAGAAAATGGCAAAAATAAATGAAAACCACTCAATAGAATCTGAGGCTAAAGAATCCTCTAGATTGGAACTAGAAAAACAAATGAATATTTTGTCTGAAAGACATCAAGCCAATCTCCAGGAATTGTCAGAAAAACATCAAGTGGAACTTAAGGAAATAAAGGAAAAATTTGAAACTGACAATAGTACAAAAGTGTCAGAATACAAAAAGAAGGCAGAAGCATATGTTTCACAACTAAAAAAGCAGTTTCAAATAGACAAGGAAACATTGGAAACTGCACATAAAGAAAGTGTAGCAAAATTAGAAGAAAAATGTAACAATTTAACACTAAAAATAGAAGAATTATCTAAAGAGAAAGAGGCAATAATAACACAGTTTGAAAAAGAAAGACAAGAATTTCATGTTTTACAGGAGGAGACATTGAAATCTAAAGAAAATCTGATAAGTGAGCGATTACAAAATAGTGAAGCAAGTAAAAAAATAGAACAAAATTTGAAACAGACTATTGAAAGTTTAAAAGTAGAAAAAGAAATTTTAAATGAAAAGATTTCAAATTTAGAAAAAGACAATTTAGCTGTATTAGAAAGTAGTAAAAAAGAAATTAGTTCTTTGAAATCTGAAAATGAGAAACTTGAAAAAGATTTCAGGAACATTAAAATCGATAAAGAAGAAGGGGAAGATTCATTACAAAAAGCTCACCAAGAGGAGCTTGAAAAAATGAAGAGACATTTTGAAGAGTTACTGGAGGATAAGGAAAATGACCATACTTCTAGAATTAAGCAGTTAGTAAAGGAATTCAACCAAAAATTAGCTGACAAGGAAAGAGAATTTGAGACAACTTTTACTGATGCTATGGGTGAGTAATTACATGGTTATCTCCCTTCTTTGTTAACATTCTTGACCCGACATGGTTTGAGAAGACTTCCCACACTAAGATTTGCCTCAAGTAAGGTTTGAACTTGTCTGCCATGGAAGGTTGTGTCATGGTAACTTGTGTTATGTTAGCCATGGTAGCTTTTGTAATAGCAGCCTATGTTGGTACAGTCTGTCTCATGGTAGCCATGGTAACAAGACATTTGTGTAGATGCGTGTTATGAGTGTGTTTATGTTTTTATGGGGATTTTATCGGTGTCTGACCACGGGTACATCAGAACCAAAAATTAAATGACCATTTTTTAAAAAAAACGATGGAACTATTTAACATACTCTGTATTATCAATTAAAAATGAAACAACTTGTTTTTCTTGTCTAAATATGATGTGGAATTCAAGGATTAATCAGTACATGGCTGGTCAATCACAATATATTAAACAACATTAGTCTCTTCTTCACCGATGGTCACCATTTTGAATGCAATGTGATTGCTCACTTCCATTCAAGAGACATAAAAATTGTATGCGCGAGCGCAGTGGAAATCAACCAGTAACTTGAACACGCCTCTGGACACCTGTGTCATAGCAGCCATTAAAGGAATAATAAACCCTTATCTGGGTTAGCATCATATAGTATCTTGTATTTGTATAAACATCTTTAATTTCAGCTTTAGCTAGTAATGTCTAGATTTGAGAAAATAATGGGGCATTTAATCAGAAACAAGTCCAATGGTTAATAGGATTGTAATATTGTATCATAGCTTATTAATTATATCATTGTAATGAGTTTTTAACTTGAATCTATTGTAATCTCACTTTCTTCAGACAAGAGTCAGAGGGGAGAAGATAAACTGATGTTAGAACATAAACAAACCATGGAGGAATTAAATAAAGATTTACAAGAAAAAGATGACTTAATGGAAAAGATGAGAGAAGAATATGAAAATAAACTTGAGGTTAGTATGTACAGAGTTATGTCCCTTTGAGGAGAATATGAAAAAAAACTTAAGGTTAGTATGTACAGAGTTAAGTCCCTTTAAGGAGAATATGAAAATAAACTTAAGGTTAGTATATACAGAGTTATGCCCCTTTGAGAGGGGATATGAAAATAAACAAGGTTAGTAAATACAGAGCTATGCCCCTTTGAGAGGGGATAGAGAAAACTTGGGGTATGTTGTTGAATATTTTAAGTATTAAGAGTAAATGTCCATTGCTTATTGAATAAAGTTGAGCAAAAATCTGTGGGAAATTGGCAATAAATTAATGTGCATTAGAAGGATCAAAATTTGCCTTTTTTTTTTTTTTTTTATAGTTTAGCCTTAAGTTTTTTATTACTTTAGTCCATTTGACAAAATGTAAGTGGTTTAAGCCAGGGTAAGCTTATGCCATGGTCAAGTGTGTGTGCATCTGTATGCCAGTGCATTCATGAATCCCTTAAGCTTTAGTCTTTTAATAGGCCAATTGAAATCAAATTTGGTATGGAAGGTTCGTGGTTGATAAAAATAAAAAATTGTTACAACATGTCTGTCTGATTATAAAATTGAATAACGATCTCCATTACCATTAAATTCCTTGATTTTGATTTTAAGGAGAAAGAATCAGAGATGAATTTAAGTATATCAGCTTTACAACAGGAAGTAGTAACCCTGAAACAACAACACCAAGTGGAATTATGGGAACTGGAAGAAAGGTTAAAGAAGTCGAATAAGAAGTGGATAGAAGATAAAGAAACCATGCATAAAGAGGAAGTGGGTGCATTAATGCAAGAATGGAATATGGAAAGAAAGGTAAGTTCAAATGTCATCAGACTCCAAAGCAGTGCCATATCAATGTTGAAACTCCATTTCCGTCCTGCAGATTATAAAAAAATGTCATTTTTGATCCAAATCAAACCTAAGTTTGACTCCCTCTCAAGCGAATCCTAGTTTGAGACAGTTTATCAGTTTGACCTTGTTGAAGGTCTGCAGTTTTTCTAGGCTACTCCTGGTTTCTCCACATTGCCAGGACTTATAATTTATGTAAAAAAAATATTAACTGTGTCTTTAAAATATTACTCTACACGTTTGAAATTAAAACTATATGTTTGTTAAATTAAGTAATATTTATAGGAACCAATTTACTAAATAAGCCATTTCATTTTTTTACAGAACCTAGTCTTTATTTTCAAGCTATATGTCAGTGAACATTGTACATTTGTTAGTTAGCCTATTCAAATCTGTAATGGGCAGCTTTTAGCATGACAATAATTCCTATGTGTTTAAATATGTTTCCAAATTTATATGTGCATGATTTCAGTGTTAAATGCATAGGTATATGATGTATGTGGTAGGCAAAGTTTTGTTTTATTTATGCCTCCAATAAAAATATCTTAATGAAAAGATTCATTACCATTCAATTTTTTCTTAGTGAAGGTTATCAAAAAAAACTTCAAAGAGTAACATGTGTACTTATAACACAGAAATGCCTTGTAGATGTATAGGGTTCAAGAGAGGGGTACACAAATATTTTGGTCATTTCATGGAATATTTTCTTTATTTGCTATTTGTTATTTGTTTATACATTTTATTTGTTGCTGAAGATTTGTTTTGTTTGACAAAATGTTGCTGCTATTTTTTCAGTTTTCCAATATATTGTAAATGCCATAGGACATCTTCCTGAGGCAATTCTTAAAGCAAATTATCATGATATCATTTTTCAAATACATTTATTTGTCTATTTGACACATTGTCCGAGTTATTTTGTCAATTTGACACATTGCCCCAGATATTTTGTCAATTACCCAAAGATGATTTCACAACTCATCATTTTTCTAACTTTTTTTAAATTAATTAAAACCTTTTTCGGTTTTTTTTCCATTTATTTATTTTTTTTTTTTTTTTTTGTCAATTTGACAATTTTCCCTACATAATTTTGTAATTTTTTAAACTTTTTTTTTACTAATCATTTTTGTAAACATTGTTCTATATATGCTGTTATTTGTAGTCCGAGAACACACTTCAATATGCTAGCAGTCCATCAGTCATAGAACCAGAGGTATTTTATTTTGATTTTGTTCAGTTTATCTTCTTTTCTCATTTACTCATTACTAATACTTACCATATTTGCTACTTAAAGGCACTTTCAATATCATATTTTAGTTGCTGCTAATATTTGCAAATTTGCTACATGGGGCATAAAGGCACTTTCAAAATCATAATTTAGTTGCTACTAATATTTGCTACTCGGGGCTTTTTTCAAAATCATGTTTCAGTTGCAAGTCAAATTGCCAAAGGGAGGCTACTCTCTCATTCTTTTAACATAATTAAAAGTGAGAAAAACACCTACTTTTTGGGCATATTATTTCTTTCACATGTGCTTTTTGAGTTGATGTTTTTACTGTAAGTGTATTTATTTAGTCAAAAATATATCTTAAAAATTTAAAAACTTACCTTAAAAATGTTTCTTGTTGATCTTAAATTGACTCAAAAGACTGTCTTTAGACTATTAAAGATACACAGTGAAACCTGCCTTAGATTCCATCTCTGTATATTTACAATTACATTATTTTTTTTTTCAATTAAGTATTTGACGTCGACTATACTTTGCCAATTTATAAAGACAATGCTACACATGCGAACAGTGACGTCATAGACTTTTAACCACAGATTGCGGGAAAACGTTTTTTAAATTGACAAATAGAATTTTCAATTGCAACCATTCAGCCATCTTTTTTGACAGATTCATCTTTTGATAATTGTTCATTCAATTTTCACTTGAAAATGCAATTCATGTTTGTTGTTTTTTTCATCAAATTTAATAAATTATTTATATCTAGATTGATCAGTGGGCGGGGTCAAATGTCAAATGCTAGTTACATGTGGGCGGGATCAGATGTCAAATGTTCTTTTTGAATGACAGGGGACGACCCATTTTTCTGAGAAGGTGCACCAGCAGTGCATTTCGAAACCGTTTTCAAAATTATTTGAATAATGTGAGTCGGATATAAAATTATTTTTAATAAATATTGTAAATATAAGAAATAAAGTTATTTTCCAATGTCTTTATGAACTTGCAAAGTATAATGGACTGTCTCAAATTTCTGCGTAAAAGGCTTGTTGAACAAAACAAAATATTCTTTGGTTTATGCATCTGATATAAGTCCATAACCATCATTTAATGACTTGGCAATAATTGCATTTAAGGTCATGATTATGTTAATTTCAACCCATCATACAGCTGGTATTGAAAGTGCTTGTGCTCTTAACCATAGCTTTTACATTATTTATATACATTAATTACATGATTTCTCTTTCCTCTTTTATGGGCGATATTAGCAGAATGATGTATGTCAGTCTGTAACCCAGAATCATGCTATCATCAACTCCTGTAGTAACTATATCAGGAATATGTATAAATGATTCTCAAGGTTAAAAAAAAAAAAAGAATTTGAAACCTTGAATCCCAATTTCAAAATATTTTCAATTACAGTTGTTATCCTAATTTTTTTCCCTCACTTTTACAATGAACTGTTAATATGTGTTTATTTTAGCATGTTTCCTTGAAAAGGTTTCCGTTACTGTAAAACTTTTACCTTTACACAAAATTTCTTGACTTCTGATTTATGCTCTTTGTCATGCATTTGGTGGTGTGTTCTAAAACTTTAGTCTTTTCTGAAAACACTCAGCTAATTTAGATGAAATTTGGTTTGTAAAGGCCTTCCTTGGTTGTTAAAGATAAAAAATATTTTTTTAAAAATGACACTGCCATTCAAAATCCATGATGACTATTAGAAAATCATGTTACTGCAGTTTCAATATTTGCATTAAACATTTGGAAAAATTATTGGATATAGTTATATGTTATTTATAACTGCTTAACCATTTATACTTTTAATACCTATATACACTTATTATATATAATTTTTTGTTAACGCTTTATTCCAAACTAAGTACAATATTATAGGTTGTGAAATATTGTCCTGATTCAACAAGGAACAACATTTCACAGTATCAGTTCAGTAAACTTTTTATCATGTAGCAGAAAATATTTCATTTGCTTTCCACATGTATTTCATCTAAATCTCAAAATATACAAATATTGCACTAGTTCTTATATATTGATATAAGAACTAGTGCAATATCATTTTTGGAAAAAAAAGTCATCTTCAGCCATGATTCAGACCACAGTGTCACATGACAAAGTGTGCAATATGAAAAATGGATTCAGAAGACTTCCGACTGGAACAGAAGTTTGCATGCAAATATCAATATATATTGAACACTTACACCTCTGAATTCATAGTTTTATTTCTATGTGAAACATATATTGCTTTACATGTATAATAAATATAATTAAAGGCATAGCCATTAGGTATTACATTTTCATACCTCTCACTCTTGGTATACTCACCCACCACCTTCCCAACCCTCTTAGTTATCATTATTCAATAGATTTATGATGTATAGAATAAATTTATCTATATACTGAAGATTTTTATTTCACAATTCTTTAGATATAGTAGAACTTTTATAACTCAAGCTGTAGTTAGTTTTGCTATCAGTGGGTACAAAAAAGGTGGGGGGGGGGGGGGGTTGGTATTTTGGATACTCAGCTATTTTTATGTTTTCTTTACCCTTAATTACATATTCTATTCACCTGTAATATAAGTGGCTGTCAGGTGAGGGATCAAAGTCATTATTGCTCATTTATCAACACAAAATAAAATGTGATAACTGTTTTTTTATGGATTCAAGTCCCAATTAGGCTGAGTAGTTTTACATGGAGTAAGAAAGTTAACATTGCTCAAGTCAACATAACTGATGTTTAAGGAATGGATACTCTGAGGAATGGAACTTCAGTAATTAAATACATGAAAACACTACTGCTTGAGTTACTGTATACGTAGAAATATTCACTGGTATAAACTTTCGCTGTTTTGGTATGGAGAGCATTTTCGCTGGTATAAACGTTCGCGGCCATGTGGTGCTTTAGCATCTGACAAGGATATAAAATTTCAGGGTGGATTTATTTTTGAGGTTGATAAGCCACTGCGAAAATAGCGAACATTAATACACAGCGAATATTTCTACGTATACAGTAGTGTGTTTGTGACAGCGAATTATTCTTACTTTTACCCAGGTCTTTGATTATTCCTTTTCTAGCCAGGCCTCATCCTTGTAAAAAAAATTATCAAAGGCCTGGATAATAACAGGATATTGACGATGATGATGGTGATGATGATTTCATATGAAAATTTAACAAACTTGAGTTAAGTTTGGTATTTTTTAATGACAAGAGTCTAGTCATAACAGGAAAATTGATTAGCGCATCTGTGATTACCATGGACTATTTTTGCACACACAGTAAAAGGTTGCAGCTGGCAGAAATTTTCACAATTTAAACCAAAGCAAATAAATGATTCTTTTGCACAAACAATGTAATGCATCATCAAAAATATCACCTCTGGTGTAAAAATTGACATTTTTGACAAAGCAGCAATATTTTCCTTTCTACAGATATATTTTATGAAAAATACCAAACTTAATTCAAGTTAATTTGATTTTTCATGTAAGTTTTGCATAATTCACTATCACAAACACAGTGACTCAAAAAGTAATAAAAGCCAGCTTAATATACCACTTGGCAGGGTTAAAAACTTTAAAAATCTAAAGAATTTGAAATGCAAAAGTTTTAAGAAATTTCACTAAAAATTTTAGGAAAATTTTACATATAGCTATAAGATTTAGCCCAGCCCTGCTTAGAAGTAACAAGCCTTAGCTAGTGGGCTTGGTTTTTTGGTTTTTTTTTTTTTCATCTCTGCACTTAACCAACCATATACTTTATCCTGTTGTGGATGTTGGTGCATTAAATTACCCACAGGTGAAAATCTAAAGAATTTGAAATGCAAAAGTTTTAAGAAATTTCACAAAAAATTTTAGGAAAATTTTACATATAGCTATAAGATTTAGCCCAGCCCTGCTTAGAAGTAACAAGCCTTAGCTAGTGGGCTTGGTTTTTTGGTTTTTTTTTTTTTTTTTTTTTTTCATCTCTGCACTTAACCGACCATATACTTTATCCTGCTGTGGATGTTGGTGCATTAAATTACCCACAGGTGATTTTCATCAATCAAGTAAAAAAAAGTGTAGCCTTCTTGACTGGATGTGTTTTGTAAAGTGATATTATATTTGTGGAATCATTGTATGTTATAGGAATTGGTCCATCAGAACCAGCTTACCATCTCTGCCATACAGAGTGGAACACCAAGTAGTCTGCAGCAACAAGTAATTGAACTAACCAAACAGATAGAAGACTTGAAAGAAAAGCACAGGTGAGGCATGGGTATTGTAGATAAGGGGCTAGGTGATTGTAGGAAGAAATGTAATGGAGGCAGTTAAGGGCAGGGTGAAGGGGCAGGCTAATGGATAGTGGGAATGGAGGTGAGGCATGGATATTGTAGATAAGGGGCTAGGTGAGGGTAGGAAGAAATGTAATGAAGGCAGTTAAGGGCAGGGTAAAGGGGCAGGCTAATGGATAGTGGGAACAGAGGTGCGGCATGGGTATTGGAGATAAGGGGCTAGGTGAGGGTAGGAAGAAATGTAATGGAGGCAGTTAAGGGCAGGGTAAAGGGGCAGGCTAATGGATAGTGGGAACAGAGGTGAGGCATGGATATTGGAGATAAGGGGCTAGGCGAGGGTAAGAAGAAATGTAATGGAGGCAGTTAAGGGCAGGGTAAAGGGGCAGGCTAATGGATATTGGGAACAGAGGTGAGGCATGGATATTGGAGATAAGGGGCTAGGCGAGGGTAAGAAGAAATGTAATGGAGGCAGTTAAGGGCAGGGTAAAGGGGCAGGCTAATGGATATTGGGAACAGAGGTGAGGCATGGATATTGGAGATAAGGGGCTAGGCGAGGGTAAGAAGAAATGTAATGGAGGCAGTTTAGGGCAGGGTAAAGGGGCAGGCTAATGGATAGTGGGAACAGAGGTGAGGCATGGATTTTGGAGATAAGGGGCTAGGCGAGGGTAGGAAGAAATGTAATGGAGGCAGTTAAGGGCAGGGTAAAGGGGCAGGCTAATGGATAGTGGGAACAGGGGTATGTTATAAAAGGGGTTAGGTTGCAGGAAGAAGGAAACATTACTGAGGCAATTAAGAATAGGGTAAAGGGGTAGGCTAGTAGATAATTTGAACACAGGTGAGGGATGGATACAATTGATGAGGGCCAGAGAAAATGTAACTCAGCCTGCAAGGGATCGTCTAGTGGAAAAGGAAAAACACTGGTGAGGTATGTGTACAATAGAAATGGGGGCAAGGTTAAAGAGTAAGAGAAGACACAACTTAGGCATTTGATTATCAACATTGGTAAAGGACTAGCATATTGGGGTGGAGGGGAGGAACTCGGATGAAGGCATGGTAATGATAAATTAGTGACAAAGTTTGAGTTTTAGTTTAAAAAAAATGGTCTTAATACTTGGAAAGAGGAGAAGGGTTTTGGGAACTAATAATGAAAGGTTTGTGATTTTTGTTAATTTTAACGATGTTTAAAGTGTATACAAATTATTAATTTCAGATTAGAGTTAGCAGAGTTACAAGGCAATAATGAAATGACACATAATTCATTACAAAAACCACTCATTTCTACCCCAGTTTTACATCATAATTTAGATCCACATGATCCAAACTTTATGACAGAGGTTCAAAATTTAGAACTCAGTAACATGGATTTACAGGTATAGTAGAACTTATCTTATTTATGATATATTTAACAAATATTTCATGGGGTTAAGGGCTTTATCTCAGTTAATGGACCAGGCAGGTACTCCAAAAATATTATATGGACAGAAGTTTATATAGTATTTTCGGGGTGCCTGCCAGGTACATAAACAGATAAAGCCCTTAACCCCATGAAATATTTGTTATGTTATACCGAATGGATAACATCCTAAAAAAGATACCGGCATTATTACAAGGATTATGGTGTGACGTAAGCAAACATAATACCGACTGTAGCCTCCAGTCTGTATTGCAAAATATCACCTGGAGTAAAATCAATGCATTAAATAGAAAAAGAAATTTATGAGGTATAATATTTTTGAATATTTAAGGATCACATTATCACTCTGTCTCTAGTTTTTGACTTCAACTTTTTAGGCCACTCAACACTAATGTAACACAGAAACTAATCGGCCAGTTTCACAATCATTCACTCAGCTGAGTGTACACTCAACTCAAATATTCCCAATTTTCCCTCATCAATATTTTTATAAATTTAATTTAAGTTTTATGAGACAGTGTTTTGTTTTGTTGAACAAACCTTCACTAAACAATTAAAATATTACATTAGATATTCAATTTTAACTGTAATGTCTTAGTAATTGACATTGAAATATTCCCGAATTTGAGTTGAGTGTACACTCAGTTGAGTGAATGATTGTGAAACTGAGGCCGGATATTTATCTTTTGCAGTTCTGGTTTTCTCCATTTCAAAAATGGCCACCTTGATAAAAGAGAAATCATCTAAAATAACATTATTAAAATCTTAAATAACCTTGAAAATATTTTTAAACCATGTTTACAGCCATGAAGTGTTTTTCTTTGTTTAATATATTAGAGAGCAAAGAATTTTTTGATTGACAGAGAAATTGATGCAATATTTATCTTTAAAATATATAGCTTATCCTAAAATACGGTTCACATTTTATTACTTCCCCTTGTTGAATTCTTATGTTTAGAAGGAGCAACATAAATGAATTAGGGTCAAAGAAAAGATTTGCGCATACATTTTGTTATTTGTATGCTCAAACAAATTTAAACATAAATTTAACAAGCTTTAAAAAATCAGGAAGTGATAGAATTCCAGTTGATTGTTTGCCAGATGCTTTAAGAAGAAATAGAGGTGTATGCCATTGTGTACTTTCACTGTAACTAAATGTAACTCAATTTACGAGTTGTTGATGTGATGCAAAACATTATACATGTTCAACCAATGCTTAAAAAGTAACAAAAAAATGTTGTTCATTGTAAATTTTCTAAAATATGTAATTCATTTTTCTTTTTCATCATTGTAGGCTCAGCTTTCACAGGTTAGCAGTGAATTAGCAAAGATAAAAATACATGAGAGAGAACTTTTACAACAGGTACATGTAAACATAAAAATAAACTTTTATATAGTCATTATTTTGTTTTTTCAATGGTGAGCATAAAGTTAGTGTGTTTTTGTCAATTTTCATTTCAGAAACTTTCTGCTTAATTCATTTTGTTGATAATTCAATAGTGTACCACATATAATGATTGTACATGGGACATCTTTTCACAAATATTCCCAGAAAAGCCTCATATTTATGTGAGAAATCAAATGGACTATTGAATAAAGAGAAATGATAGCAGTTCCCTACAAATGATATAGGTTATCAGGACTTTCCTAGCCATGTGGTCTAAAGCAATCATTTCTGGATCACAGTGCCTCTCAAACATTTCAGGATCACAGTGCCTCTCATTCATTTTTCTTTAACAGTGCCTCTCATCTGCTAGGCAGTTTGTCAATGCAAATGCAAAATGCTGTTGATTTCTGAACACTCTGGTTTCCTTCATCATTTCTGAACTGGCTGACTTGATATAAGTGAAAGACACTTGATAAGTACATAAAACTCCATTTCTCTTCTCTTCCTATATGCTGTCATTTCTTGGATGATAAACTCAGTTGTCATGAAATTCATATTGATTAGACTATTTACTTGAAATAAGGGAAATAAAATATGTCTATTATATCTATTTTTAGTTGGAATCTAGAAAGAAACATGTACATTTTGAGAATCAGACTCCACCAGCTAGTCCAGGATATTATACTGATGGAACACCTTCTGGTCCTTTACTTCAAGAACCCACTCAGATGGAGGTATGATTAACTGCATTTAAGTGTAATTTTTAAGTCAGAAATGATTAAGTCTTCCTGAGCACCTGGCCTCACATCGACTGATAATTGTTGTGTTATACTTGAATGTAGTATGTTAACTTGTTTCCTTTGTGATAATGTTTGAATGAGTGAGTGAATTGGTGGATGGGTGAGTGAGTGAGCAAGGGAGTGAATGATTGAGTGGGTGAGTGAGTGGGTTGGTGGGTGGGTGAGTGAGTGATTGTGTGGTTGGTGGGGTGAGTGAGTGAATGGGTAGATGGGTGAGTAAGCAAGTGAATGAATGAGTGAGTGAGTGGGTTGGTGGGTGAGTGAGTGGGTTGGTGAGTAAGTGAGTGAGTGAGCATGTGAGGGAGTGGGTTGGTGAGTAAGTGAGTGAGTGAGTGAATGAGTGGGTGGCTGGGTGTGGGTGAGTGAGTGAGTGAGTGAGCAAGTGAGCAGACAGCACCATTTAATGCTTAGGGTTAAATCCCACTAAAGCAGATTGTCATGTAAGAAAGTTTTTCTGTTTACTTGGGGAAGGTTGGAACTGTGGTTTATTGTACCACTCCAGAACTGTCCACCCCTTTTTACTGGGAATAACATATAATCATTCCATGCCATTAAGAAAAAACATCTAAATGTTGAATGTTTGATAGCATAGTCACTGGCTTTATGCAACTTTTTGTCAGTCCAGAGAGAGAGAGAGAGAGAGAGAGAGAGAGAGAGAGAGAGAGAGAGAGAGACTTGATCTGCTCTATATAAAGTAATTTGTTTTATTTTTATTTCATACAGTATCTGAGAAACATTCTGTTCCAGTACATGATGGGAAAAGAAACAAAGGTATTTTTTTAGTTATAATTTCTTACATGGTAGATCTGGTTTTCTCCTCATTACTTTATTTTTATAAATTGGTTGCCGTTTTTCCTTTAGTGCAATATTTGGAGCTTTAATTTTGTGACTTGAAACTCTTTTTGATTTGATCTTGAAAGATTTGGTTGAACTTTTCAATTTTATATCCAGATATGTTGTTATTCCTTGTAGTCAGATCAAGAAAACAAATGTTATCAATCACAGCACCTTTTACTCTAATCACTGCTCACTGGCAGATCCTAGTGTGAGAAAGTTCAGTGGTTTTGTTTGCCTAAAATTACTAGCGAATAAAGGTAGTTTTTCCTTGAAAAATAATACTAAAATTTACCAATTTGACAACTAAAATTCCCCAAAAGGCAACAGTGACACACACAATCAAATAGTTTAAGTTAAATCCAGTTGTCCAAAACTGTTCTGACAGACAAAAAATGTTAGATATTGTCACAAAATATAAAATCATTGCAATAAATTTCAAAATTCTGAGCATAATATGTGAAAAAAGGGTCCAAGTTTTCCCAGTCTGAAAGGTGGAAGGTAGTTTTTAAAAACCATAGCAAAATCACTGAAGTTTGTTAGTTTGCTTGCCAAATGTTGGAGTTTTATGTCCAGGTACTCAAGTTTCCTCTGTCATCCCAGAACTGTCTGCCTCTTTTTACATGTATGTGTGAGAATCTTGATGTATAATGCCTTTTAACACCATTTCACTCTTAAGCTTTTGTTGGAAAAAATACTCATGCAACACTAAAACTTTTATGTCTGTTAATCCATGTAGAATTAAGGAAATTGTGTCTCCAACGAAATATACCTAAAATATTGCAGATGCCTTGTTTGAAAATAATCAGTTACCAGCCTCATTTTAACATAAGAACAGACACACTGATACAAACTAGAACAACCAATGCATGAACTTATGTATATAAAGATAAGTAAAATTGTGTCATTAATAGCTGAAAAATTTAATGGATGTGAGATTAAATAATATGTATCTTACCAACCTTCTTTTCAAAGTACTAACATTTGTCTTGAAAATTGAAAAAAAAGATGATTTCATGATAGAGTGGTAAATTTAGTGATTCTTTTATTTTTCCAGACATTAGCCAGAGTTATAGCCACTATTGCACACTTTACAACTGATCAGACGAATAAAGTAATAGCAAGGGAAGAGTCAAAAGCATCTGTAAGTATAGCAAGCCTTACTCTGCCTCTAAAAATGTGAAACTTCCTATTCTAGAACTATACTGTAGGTTCATATGTCAGACAAATAAAATAGCAAGAAAAGAGTCGAAAACATCTGTAAGTATAATAACCCTAGTCTGTCTATAAAATGTGAATCTTCCTATCTAGAACTACACTATACTTCCAATGTTAGAAAAGTAAACTTTTCAAATCTTTTTTTTTTTACATGTACAATTTCCAAGTTTCCTTCATGGCTGTGATGAGTAAAACCTGTCTTCCTGCCTTTGACATATGTAACTACATGTACCCTTTTGTAATAAGACCTTCTTTCATGGACAAGTAATGGCTCTTACCCCTCCTTTGACATGTATATTTCTCAATTGCTAAAAAACTTCCTCTTGCTTATGGCAAACATGAGTTTTCCATCTCTATTTATGGCAAACATGAATTTCCAATTCTCCTGTGACATGCATGCATAAAGCTTCCTATTTGCAAAAATTTACTTCCTGTCTTGTGACAAGTAGAACTTCCTCTCTCAGCTTTGAAATGTAATACTTTCCATTTGGTAAAAATTTCATGATTTTAAACACATAAAACAAGAAAAGTGGCCTTGCAATTGTGTCATCTTTCCTACATCCTCAAGATCCTAGCATTGAAAACATTCTGTTAATTAAAATTAATGATTTTTAACATTTAATGGACTTAAATAGCTGGGTTTGCATATTCTAGATTTGCTTGAGAGTTCCATCTTGTTGGTAACCATGGAAACTTATACACTCCTCAGTTCATCACAAACAAGGCAAAAAGAAACCCCTTGATGTAAATCTGATACTTCTTATGCACTTGTTTTTTCCTGTATTCTTCAAAACCAGTCCATGTGTGGATGGCTTTCTATGAAATAGTGTGCAAACTTTATACCTCTCAACATTTGCCAAACTGGTAATTCTTGTAGTAAACAATTTCTGTTTTGATAACAGAAAAAAGACAGTAATTAGTTAAAATTTGATAGCTACAGTATTATATGCTCAAAGGTGACCTTTCAGGTCTATTCTCTTGTTTAGAAATACAGCCAAAGATTGTAAGTTTTTATGTGCACTCTGGTTTTCTCCACATCTCAGAACTGACTGTTTAAATCTAGTAAAAGAATCCTTGAACGTTAAACTCCATTACTCCATAACTCTATTTCATAATTCTAACTCTCATAGCAGACTAGGTGAAAGAATCTTGGCTTGGACATTAAACTTACTCCACCCTTTTAAAGAGTTCTAATAAAGGGAGATTACCAAACAAAAAGCTAATAGTTCAAATTATATAGTATATGGCTTCCATTTCAAATATACTGCTGCATGATTGTTACATTGCTTTGAACATTTGTAATTATACAGTGAAACTTCAACAACTTGAATTATATGTACATGTATTATTAAAAGTCTGGGTTATGATTTTGAATTTATCTAAAAGTTTATTTGGAATCATTGGGATTAAATTTTTAAGTTATTTTTAATATTGGAGAAAACAATGTTCGATCATATCAGGATTACAGGGTATAGTGAAACAACTTTAATAAATCACAAACCTCATACATCAGAATTGATACAGATCTTTTATTTATTCCAAAATAACCTTTGGACTTGACGATTCTTGATTCAATAAAAAGAATATAAGAGAGTATGAGAAGTTTCATTGTATTCACTAATGGGGAATTTTAACTAAGGGAGATAACTCTTGCATATTTTACATCCTTTTATCTAAGGGAGATAACTCTTGCATATTTTACATCCTTTTTAACTATGGGAGATAACTCTTACATATTTTTACATTTTTTTTTTACTAAGGGAGATAACTCTTGCATATTTTTACACCCTTTTAACTAAGGGAGATAACTCTTGCATATTTTTACATCCTTTTACCTAAGGTAGATATCTCTTGCATATTTTTACAACCTTTTAACTAAGGGAGTTAACTCTTGCATATTTTTTTTTACTTGAACCTTCATTGTACTTTTTACAGTATAATATTTATTAAACCTTTTGTATCCTACAGGTCTAACACTTGGAATTCTTCATTAATGGTTGGTTTTAATTAAACTTATTATCCCTGTAGCTTTAGCATGGTGATTTTGTTAATTTTATGAATTTTATTTATACAATTATTGTTGAGTTATAGTTATAAAACTTGCTAATTGGAAGTGAATGATACTTTATTTTTAAAATGGTTGAATAACCAGATTTTAGGAGCTGTAAAAAAAAAAAAAAAACCTTAAATTGTGCATGTTTTTGAAGAATATAAGGTTAATAATTTGAAGTTCAACCTTCAGTTTGTTAATTGTTGTATGTAACTTTAAATTATGGGTCTGTTATGAAAAAATCAATAAACAGTTCAACAGACCTCTAGATCTAACTCTAACTCTGAGCTTGTTAACTGCTTGTCAGCCAGTTTCGGTTTTTTTTTTTTTTGTTTGTTTGTTTGTTTGAATAATCTTTTAAAAATTTGTATTCAAATTGATTGGTTAATTTTTTTAAGAAGAAATTGAATTGAATTTTATGAAAATTTAAATTATTATTATCTGCCCAAGTGTTAAATTGATCTCATCCTTGATCTGGGCAATGTTTTTTATGGAATTAGCCAAAATATCATGCTAACCATTCTTCATTTCTTGAACTTTAAGTTTACCATACATTCATTTTGTATGTATTCATTTTAAATTCCTAAAGTAATTTTGAATTGCTTTTTTTTAATGAAAGACACCTTTGACCTATAACCTTTGTCATTTTAACCTTTGACCCTTCCTTTTGCAGGGTCAAGTTCATACTATTGGATATGGGCTAAAACAAATTGGTCATCCCTAGTATACATTTCCCTAGTGAATTTCTGATCTAATCCTTAAGACGTACACCTACCTATTTTAACCTTTGACCCTGCTTTCTTAGGTTAAGGTCAATCATAAAACTCTGTTTGCTTACAAACACAATATTTAAAGCAAGTTAAAAATAAAAACTTAAATAGTATGACATGAATGAACAAATTGCAAGAAAAAAAAATGATACAAAAACAGATTTATTTATTTATCATGATTTAAAAGTATATAATGTTTGTTTAGACTGCAGAACATTTTTCTTCTTTTTTTTTTTTATAAAGTAAGATAACCAAAATTATTCAATTCCAAGAAGGGAAAAGTTTTGTTTAAACGTAATGAGCCATCATTTCCACTTAAGGATAAAAATCTCATGAGTGAATTACAGAAATTTTTTGTTTATTTATTTATTTTTATTTTATTTTTGCATGTTGTAATGTTGATATTGGGTTTTGGTGTTTCACACAATGTTGTACTTGATAACCGGTCTATGTTGTAGGGAGAATTAGGTTATGATGATCAGTTTTTTAGATACTGATCTTTTATCACTTGTTTTTGTCTTCTGTGTAAAGACTAGGGCTAAAATTATGAGTGTTTTAGGTGCAAGGTTTTAAAATAACTTAGTGGAGTAATGGTGTTTTACATTTCAGTCTAGCAGTCAGTTCTAAGTTGGTTTAGGAAACCAGAGTACCCAGAAAAAACCTCTGATCTATGTCAAGCAAACTGATAAGAATTTTCACACTAGGATCTGACCAAGTGTGATTCA
This sequence comes from Tegillarca granosa, assembly GCA_029721355.1. Taxonomy (NCBI): domain Eukaryota; kingdom Metazoa; phylum Mollusca; class Bivalvia; order Arcoida; family Arcidae; genus Tegillarca; species Tegillarca granosa. The sequence goes on from CM056608.1 coordinate 10,070,723, forward strand.
AACCTAGGTAGTGAGAGGAACTGTGATCTGTAAAGGTGTACATTAGACCACTGAACCACTGAGGTCCTGATTTTATTAGGCTTGCCTGTGTAATAAAGAAGAGAGCTAATATCATATCTGTGATGTCAAAATGAGAGCAAGAATGCTTGTGAATCATAAGGCCAATTCAACTTAATTGGTATGTTCTCATCCCCATCCCCCCCCACCCAAAATGCACCGCCCCAAGTCATTTTATTTTCATTTCCCATCCCAGGGGTATTCAAAGTCAGTTCTGGAGTTATGTCAAGTCTGTGGCGTTAATGAAAAGGGTTTTAAGCACTGTCTTAAAAACTGGAAGTGCGAGATTGAAATCGAAAGTAGCTTCATACATGTTACGGATAGAGCATGGTTTTCTTAATTTTGCATCTTGCCAGTGGTCCAAAAGAGTTACAGGCATATAGCAGACACTCAACAGTTAGTGGAGGTGTACAATAATTTTATAAGTGGCGATATAGACAAAAGGGCCCTATAGCCTATGTAGATGTCAACCATGTGAGAGTGCTAATTTTTGTATAAAATAAAAATTAAAAAATAAAACCCTCACCGGCCCAAAAATGTTTGTCCAACCTGGATGAGAATCTACTATATAAGTTGAATTGGCCTAAATGTTCTAAAATATTGAGAGTTTTTTTGTCGGTGCCTTCAGTATTTTGATTTACAACATTCATAGTGACCAAGTGGTTAAAGTGTTAATTTTCAAAGAAAAGATTTTTCCCATACGTAGTTTTGACTACAGTTAACCATATTTGAGAAAGATTTTTCCAATTACATGGTCCTTTTTTGTTGACTGGCTAAGCAAACCACTTTCATAGCCTGATTGGTTTGTGATTTTTTCTTCAGTCTAATCTACCCTTACTATTATAAAGACAACATAAGTACACACTGATGCAAAGCAGACTAGAATACCATATGGAATTGTTTATAGATTTCCCATAAGATAACTGAGGGATTCAGTTGAAGAATAGTCTAGTACATGTGGTTATGAATAGCTCCTCTTATCTCTTTGGTCCATTTTAATCATTACAGATTCTAGTGTGAGAAAGTTTGTCAGTTTGCCTGATTTTCTTAGGGCACTCAAGTTTTCTCCATCATCTTTAAACTGAAGACCTTGTTTATAAGTAAAATTATCTTATCTGGGACTTGAAATTTCATTACTTCACCAAATAAGATTAATAAGAAATTGTCTCTTATGGTATGTAATTGTTGAAATGACATCAAGCAATATCTAACCAACAAACTTATCTGTCATTTACTATCAGCACTTTCAGTACTTTGATTCTTTTTTTATATTGTTTGTTTTAGATGTGGCCAGGATCACCTTAACTGCCTTACCCTACCTTAAAGATAAAAATTGATACATTACTGGACCTTGACCAGTGTTTGAAATGTGATGTAGTGGACATTACATAGAGAAGCAGTGTTTGTCTGCTAGTCTGTGACAGGTAACATCTTGACAAGACTGACTATTTTTCTTAACATTCCGGTATATGACACCATAAAAAAAAGTTGAACATGTTAAGAAATCATATATCAGGACATTTGAATTTGACCAATCTGTGATGTTGAAAACATTTGAAGTGACCAATCTGACATGTTGTGAACATAAAAGGACGTACATCACATCAACATAATTCTGGACATCACATCAGCGTATTTGTGAACATAGCATCACTATGATTCTGGACATTATACTTTTACGTTTTATATCACTGTTATTGAAAGTTACAATGAATATCAGCTGACTCATCCAACAGGAGGATTGCACAAAATAGCGTTAGTAATTGTCTATGTGTTAGAACAGATAGTGTTGAAATGGACACTGCACCAAAAGAGTAACATCACACTATAACCATGAAAAGCAGAATTAAAAATCTGGACATATCATATATTCTATTTATACACAAGATGGTGGGGATATTGCATGTATATTTATGTTTTATATTTGACACTTTTTATATTTATTTTCTACTCTCTCTCTCTCTCTCTCTCTCTCTCTCTCTCTCTCTCTCTCTCTCTCTCTCTGAGACACATGGTGAAGTGGATAAGTTCATGGACTCATGATCTAAAGGTTGTGGGGTTTGAGCCCTAGTCAGGCTATGTGGCATGTCTTAGAGCAAGAAAGTCATTCTCACACAACTCCATTGAATCAAACTGCTAAAAGAAATGGGTACTAGCCAATATGGCTGGGGATTATCCTTCTAAGGGAGATAACTGCACTGTCAGTCTTTTCAATACTTTTGTAGATTAATTGCTGATGCAATGTGAAACAACATTCAACCAGCCAACCAACCAATCAGCCTTACTCCAAAATCCTGCCAAACATTGCCTGGTGTAAGATCAGTTAATTTAACTTTAGTATTGTGCTATTCACTATTTTCTTGTTTTTATATTGTTCATGAAATACTCCTGTAGTGTTGCTAGCTAAAAATTATTTATTTTAAATGAATTTGATTTATAATATTTTTGTTTTTTAAACTTATTTTTTATTATATGAACATGTTTATGTGCATTATTATGTGGATGTGTTATGTGTGTAAGCTTGCAAATCAATACATGTGATTTACATGCGTACAAGTGATGTATATGATGCATGTGTATGTAGGTTTGTGTATATTGTGTAAATATGTGGAAACATGACTGTACACATACACAAGAAAGAATGGTGCATGTGTCTTTGCATAAAATTTGTGTGCAATTATTGGAAAATGTGTCTGTACAGATGCATGAAAGAAAATTGTGTATAAGTGTGTTTGTGTATATTTCATGTGTATGCTTATGTGAAAATGTGTGCATTTGTATACAAGATAAAAGAGAAATATGTGCGTGCTTGTGTTTAATTCACCTAGTCAGCCAGAGAAGATGTTGTGTGTATGCCTTTAATAAATGTCCAATAACTGTGTTCACATTCTTCCATTCAAGTTGTTAGCTTATTTTTGCCAGCGATAGATTTTATTTAACAATTGGTACAATCTACATAGTAGCATTAGGGGGATTATACATGTACATGTATATAAAAAAAGCTGCATACTAGTAGTAGTGAGGAATTCCAATTCAAAACCTTAGTATATATTAAGTTATTACTTCACAGAATCAGCCACAAGTCCTGTTCTTTTTGTATGGCAGCATTATGTACTAAACCACTATAATCTTGGTTGGCTTTGATCATTTCATTTTTTGCTAGCACCCCAAGTATTACGAGAAAAAAAATTATTTTTATCATTTTTAGATGATTTAACTTCATCTATAGAGTGAATTTTTTTTACCAGGAATTGATCGTTAATACAAAATTGTGAAGATGCAAAACAGTGATTTTTAATATTATATAAATAAAATAATGTTAAATAATCATAAGTAACAAATCTTTATTTAAATATTTCTAAATTTAATTTTTTTAAAATTCTTGTTTTAAATTTGTACAAATTTGTCCTGGTAATTTTGAAAAAAATTTATTTAAATGAAAGAATTAGATAATTGTGCCATGGTGTGTTGCTATGTTTAATTTGGGGTGTTAAAATGGGTTGCATTCCCAAGGGTCATAACCTACATTATTTTGGTAATTTTTTGGCAAATTGAATTAATTATCTGACAATTTCTTTCTCATTAGATTTTTCACCAAAATTCACAAAGTCTAACTTATTTTCCCTTTTCCAAGGATCTGAACCCAGTAAAAAAAATGGAAGTGGGGGAGGGGGAAGGTGGGGGTGCTGGGGGCTCGTGTGGCAGATATGTGTAGATAGATCTTTTTTGATGAAAATATATTACAAATATCAAATGTGACTAGGAAGTACATGATATTTTTCTTGCCTGTAGAAATGCTTTATTATTTAACCAACAACACACCCATCAGCCCCGCCCACCCTGTGATGGGAAATGCTGGATTCCATTTTTAATTTTCATAAAAATAGACCTAATATGCTTACGATCCACATTGTTCTTTGTACATTGCAATTCTAATAAAAAGTTCAGTGCCTACACCACTGTGATAATATGGGGCCACTCTAATTTACATAAAGTTCAAGTCGTCATTAAATGACCTCCTAAAATTTGAGGTAAAAGTTTTATGCAATTGTTTCATTGATTCATTGATAAGTTTTTATTATATTTTGTTGGTACAAAAAAAGCAATAATCTTTAAAGCCTTCCTGAAATCATTAAGCAATTGAAGACAATCTTTATATTTTATGAAACATTTTTCTTTAAATAATAGAATTTATTTTTGGTTTTCAGTGTGAAGGAAAGTGATAAGATTGAACAGTTTTTTTTTGTTTGGTTTTTTTTTTTTTTTTTTTTTTTTTTTTTTTTTTTTTTTTTTTTTTTTTTTTTTTTTTTTTTGAGGGGTAAAAATTAAAAAACAGCCAAGGAACCAAATACCTCAAATGTGTAACCATGGGAACAAATTATGCAAGGAATTAAAATAAATATTTTAATTGTGGTGTCACTTGTTCTAAATACTTTCAGAATAAGGTTTATTTTGTTGTAGATTGCATTGTATTTATTGTATCAGTCTATTTATCCAAATCTTAGCTTTGATTCATGGCTTTTTCATACCAGCTCTTTAAATGTTCTAAATGACCTTAACCTTATGTAATTATGACATCACATGCATTATAAATACCCATGTGATGTCATTTTATGGGCCTATTTTAGTTACTAGACAAGGTAAGAGTTCTTTTTGTAACACCCCCCCCTTTAAAATATATTATATTTAACCTTTTTGGTGTATATTGAACATATTTGAGTGAGACAGGGTTACCTTAAGTTAAAAAAAAAAAGAAAAGAAAGAAAAATTTAGACAAAAATCCTCTAGGTATCTACAACTTAGGGATTTTTAAAAAAACTGCTAGATAGAATTTTAAAATTGCTTAATATAAATATAACAAGCCAAAAATTGTCCATTTTAGTTTGTTTATTTCTGTAAGTTTGTCTTGGACACCATTGGTTGTCATGGCACTATAAAATTGAAGAGGATGACACATAATGGTCAAGGTATCATCATCTCATTTTGATGCACTAGATAAATTGGTTACCTGAGTTTTTTTATAGGATTTGCAGAAGGTCTGTGGTTTTCTTTGGATGTCTTTAGCCCAAAACTGGCTATCTCAATTATAATAGAATTTTGACAGTGCCCAAGCCAGTTGCAGTTTATGGCCGTTGAAATGTTTGAAGAGTTGTTCTTCTTTAGAAATTGTTATCTAAGTTTTTTTTAAGTTAATTTTGAATTGTTTTTAAAAAGTGCAAAATGGTGTTACAATGAATTTTTTTAATTTCATATTCAAATTGTATTAATGTATTAGAATTAATATTATATTTTCATTAATGTGCTTCCTATAAATACATGTATTTTGTTGTATTTTGTTTTATATTTCCAAAAATTGGTTGTGAAAATTAATATCGATTTACGGATTTATCCACAAGTTTCATGATGTTTTTTTTTAAATTTTCATTCAGAGAATAGAAAGAGATGTAAATTGAGCAAAGCCAGACCTGTTCCAAGGGAAATAACTCTTTTATCTGCACATACCAAAAATGTTTTTATTAGTCTTTTCTTCAAATATATGTGATTTTTATGAATATTTAAATTAAAACCCAAACATTCACACTACTCAAAATCATATGTTACAGCGTATAAGGTAATATCTCCATCTCCCCCTCATCCGTTTTCCACTCCAGTCATATTACTCGTTTAAGATTATTTTATTTAGTGGGTACACAAAATGCAGTCACATAACGGTAAAGAATATTATTTCACCTGATTTGTTCATGAGTGGAATTGCCAATTATATTGCATCAAATGGGGCTACTATTGTTTATGGATTTTCAGTTGTTTTTTTTTATTATCAGAATATTTTATTGTTAAAATATGAATTTATCATGACAAATTATATTATGATAAAATATATTATAATAAAAATTATTATTGTTATGGTTTGAATTTGTTTTTTGGCACAGGGTTGCTGAAAATATTGAAACGTTACAAGCCCCCGGTTTAAGCACATTACAAGTCTACTAACTTCAGATGGCCTCAATGGCTAGGCCCTGGTCTAAGCACATTACAAGTCTACTTAAGAGGGTCTCAGTAGCTGGGCTCGGGTTTAAACACATTACAATTTTACTTACTTAAGAGGGTCACAGTAGCTAGGCCCTGGTTTCAGCACATTACAAGTCTACTAACTTCAGAGGGCCTCAATGGCTAGGCTCTGGTTTCAGCAGATTACAAGTCTTCTTTAAAAACATTACAAGTCTACTTACTTAAGAGGGCCTCAATAGCCAGGTAGTCTAAAGCTTTTGCTTACAGAATACAGTGCCTTTCACCACCTATGTTTGAATCCCATTTCAACAGATCTTTGTGTGAGAAAGATTGTCAGTTTGCTTGCACAAGATTGGTGGTTTCTTTGAACACTCCAGGCACTCCGGTTTCCTCCACCATCCATTAACCGACCGCATTGATGTAAATGTAAAATTTTTGACCGAGTTATAAACACCATAAATCCAATCTAATCCAATTCATACTACTTACTTGGCTTACAATTTATCACTTAGAATAGCAAAATGTATCAACGGGAGCCCATTTTGTAAATTAACTTGATCCTGAATTGCAGTCTTTGTCTTCATGGATGTAAACCAGCCGTCTTCAGTTCTTTTCCTAAGGTAACCTTCATGTAGAATTTTTGGTCAGATCTTGGCACTCCGGTTTTACCAACTCTACCAAACTGATTGTTTCAATATAACTAACATAAATCTTGACTCAAGATTAAAGCATCTACATAGAGTTAAGTCGAGCAATGGACAAACTATAGGCCTTTTGCGGCACAAAGACCCTTCGAAGCTGGGGCTTGAGCCTTCGGCGCTGGCAATATCTTATGATACAATTCTCAGCCCCTTTTTCATAAAATTCTTGATTCACACCTGGATTCCTATATGCTATAAGAATAGATGTACTCTTGCTCGGACAAGTTGAAAGTCAGAGTTTGGGATTTATGTTCATCGTCATTAGGCTGGGCATATCGTTAAACACCTATTCATTGTCAAAAATGTGAAGGATTAGGGTTAGATATCTGTTGATGTGTCTTTGCTAGTCTTTAGTCGGTGACATCCCAGTATCAGTGGAAAAATTGTCCCATGGACATAGAACCACATTCACCTATCTCTAAACGTTTTCAACTTTATGTAAATTCATAGCTATTTTGGTCCACTTAATTTACTTGGTTAATTGAAGGGGAATTGTCTAAATTATGTTATAATCGCCTTTATTCATGCAAGAAGATTAACTATTTGAATTTAGTCAAGACATACAACAGGCCCGGTCAAAGATTAACGTATACTCCTATTTACAGTTTAAAAGATTAATGAATTCTCTTGTATTTCCAAAGACTCGTATCATGCCCGGCTAAAGTTTAAAACATGTATATGTTACTTTTAAACCCGGCCAAATTGTAATACATGCATATGTGTCATTCAGGCCATGCTAAATATTAAAATTTCAGGCAATGCCAAATTTTAGAAAATGCATATGTAACTTTAAAAAAAAAAAAAAAAAAAAAAAAAAAAAAAAAAAAAACATACCAGGCCCAACCAAAATTTATCGCAAGATCCTTTATAGAGTTCATACCAGGCTTGGTCAAAAATTACTACATGTTCTTTTCAAGTTTAACATCAGACTCGGTTAATGTGTAATGGGTGTTCAAAGAGACTACCGACAATGTCAAAATAACGGTCGATAAGTAAACATATGAACAAAGCGACAATAAACAACATCAAAATATCAAGTGATATGATTTATGACAAATACATCGAGTGAAAGGAAACAGTCATCGACTAAACACCAAGCGAGTTTATATATGACGAAAACCAACAAAAACTTCGATTGAAAAGAAATAGAAATCGACAAAACACCAAGCGAGATGATATTTGACGACAACAAACAAACACATCAAGTGAAAAGCAAAAGGCATCGACAAAACACAAAGCGAGATGATATTTGACGACAGCAAAGAAACACATCAAGTGAAAGGCAAAAGACATCGACAAAACACCAAGCGAGATGATATTTGACGACAGCAATGAAACGCATCAAGTGAAAGGCAAAAGACATCGACAAAACACCAAGCGAGATGATATTTGACGACAGCAAAGAAACACATTAAGTGAAAGGAGATAGACATCGACACAATACTAAGCGAGATGATATGTGACGACAACCAACAGACTCGTCGAATAAAAGGCAATAGACATCGACAAAACACCAAGCGAAATGATATTTGACAACAGCAAAACCTCGAGCGAAGAGACAAAGAGACAATAGATAATGTCTAAATAAAAAGCAATAAGAAAATAGAAAAAAAAAACAGGCAGTGACAAAATAACACATCTTAAGACAGTTGAGCTAAATGACACCTGGTAATCAAAATGTCAGCAAACAAGGGCAAAAGACAAACAATTAACATCGTCGGCCAAAAAAAAAAAAAAGAAAAAAAAAAAAAAAAAAAAAAAAGAAAAAACATTTTGATATGCAATACAAGAAGACAAAATTAAGCAACAATAAAAAAAGCAAGAACAATACACCGCATAACAAAAAAGAAAAGAAATCAGTCATCAAAATGTATTCGATGATGTGGAGACAATAAGTGATTTACGATTTTTTATACTCGCAATGGAGTACATGTACTTACAATAGGTCTGACGTTTAACACACCAGAAAAAGCGTCATTACAAAACCATGAAAAAGTACATGTAAATCTACTATAAAGAACCATAAAAGTCCAATGTCCAAAGGTTCCCTGCTCCATACTTTTACCAGAAAGAACTTACATATAAATATCTACTGTAGATTGTGTGTGTGTGTGTGTGTGTGTGTGTGTGTGTGTGTGTGTGTGTTCTGTATATATATATATATATATATATATATATAATAAATTTAAAAACTGCGACCATGATAAACATTTAAAACATCTTGCATTTGTTCTAGCGCTTTCATCCCTTGAGGGACTTTTCAAGAAAATGCATATATTCAAATATTGGTTTAAAATGTTGCATATACATTTGTATGTGTGTGTGTGTGTGTGTGTGTGTGTGTGTGTGTGTGTGTGTGTGTGGTTTTAAATGTAATAAATACACATTCAAACATTGACACCGTGTATATTACAAGATACGTGTTATTGTATATTTTTGTTGACATACAGCAAGGAATTTTTTGATTGATTAATTGTTTACTTATAACAAAAGAAGTAAACAAAGAGTTGACATTAAGTGATATTTTATACTTTGTCCGGTCAGTGACTATGTAATTGAACAAAGGAAGGTATATCATAGTGCAAAAATGATAATATGCAAAAATCAACGATGGAAACACGTAGGGGACATAAATCTTATTTAAATCACAAAGTTGCTAAAAAGGCTTTCATTATGTTCATTATCTACTGTTATATACAACAATACTAAAGCAGTAAAGATTGATTGATTGATTAATTGATTGATTGATTGATTGATGTTTAAAGTCACAGTCAAGAATATTTCACTAACATCGAAACGTCACCAGCTATAGGTTAAGTGGCAGAAATTTGCATCTTTGCAGTGCGCTCAGGGCAATGTGCAAGAAGTTTTTTTTTAGCACCCCGGCCTATCATGACACAAAATACTGATTTTTAAAGCTACATTAAGTTTACCCATTATTAAAAAAATCAATTTTCTAAAAATAATTTTTATTTATATAAATTGGTTGTTATTACGATCTGTGCGATTCGTTGTTTTAAGTTTACTCTTATTAGCCAATAATAAATTGAAATCCTAAAAACTTGGGCCAATTCGGTAATATGTTAATTATCAACTTGAAGCATGCGCGTAGGTCCTACATGTAAGTAAACAATGGCGTCGATAGAAAGAAAACGCGTTCGTGCGAAAACGACAAAAGATTCTGCAAAGAAAAGAACAAGGGCCAACTGAGACAAACGGAAAACAATAATGTTATTTATGCAGTCATAAATGAATAAGAATATAATACCATGTTCCTAAGTATTCACTTAAGAAATGACATTGTTTTGGGGGCACTTCATGCTAGTATGAAACCGGGTGTTCCGGGTACAAATTGCATGAAGAGCGAAGCTCTTCATGTAAAATTTGTACCCGGAACACCCGGTTTCATACTAGCATGAAGTGCCCCCAAAACAATGTCATTTCTTATATTTACAATTTATTTCTTACATCATGTCTGTTATGTCGACTTAAAACTATTACTGCATTTCATTTTTGTTAATTTATTACCTCCGTTTGTTTTAGTGCATCGTGGAACCCGTCTATCGCATCGCCATAAAGGATGACGTCATTGATGAGTGGGATGACGTCATTGATAAGTGGGATGACAGGTGACCCCGCCTACTTCCATTGATGTAAAAAAAAAAAACTAATCCGTTAAATGTAATACAGTTGTTTTAATAACAGAATTAAACGATTAAATTTTGACAATATTTAACAGCTACATTTGCATAGTTAAATTAAAAGTATAGTTTGAAAAAGAAGAATTAGAAAATACACCAGAAGTGTGGGAACTTACTTGTCGTGTAAGGGTCTGTGACGTAATGTATTGGTGATTACGCGGTACTGTTGGATCAGTTCAAAAAGGTCAAACATACGTTTTCATAGCCGTATGAAGCAAATTTTCGATAATGTTGAGAAATAGCTTTCATGGGCGGAAAGTGGGTGCTATTGTAAATATAATTTTTTACCTGATTCGTCCACATTTGACCTTTTCATGAAGAAATTATCTCATTTCAAAACTAAATTTCCATTTTTCTTCTAATAACTGTTTTTGACGTCGTCATGTTATTTGGAGTCAAAATCTTTAAGCCAAAACTTTTATTTTTAATTTCGTGTTATTATGATATTTGAAAGCAAAAATTTTGAGATCTTAAGTTAAAAACATTTTCGGAAAAGCCGTTTTATTAAAACTTCCGGGCCCGGATTTAGAATCATTCCTTAACTAAATCTGGCGAATATGAAATCTTAATAATTTCGTTAATTGCTTAGATATTCAGAAATTAAAGGTATCATTTTGAAGATCACTTCAAGCTTATAACATCTGTTTTTAGTTTTATCACAAATATTTATTTGTCATTGTACAAGAGGCTGCCAAAATTTACTAAATTTAAGTTAAGGAAAATCTTAGTTAAGGAATGATTGTGAAACCGGGGCTTGAAATTTGACAGGTAACCAATGGCTACATGATGCTATACAGTTGACAATTTAAATAACGCTTTCGTATCAACTATAAATTAAACCGTGTTTATATCCAAACTAGAAAATACAGCACAAAATAAAAAACAAAAACAAAGTTTTCACAGAAAATAAAATAAAGCGCTTGTAAAGTTCGCCACAACACTAATTAAGTCGTGTTTAAAAGCAAATTATTTTACATATATTTGCATTTAAAATTTATATGTTGTTATTTCAGTTTTGACACCAATCGTTTTAACATTTTAAATCATCTTGGTAATGAAAACATATGACAGCCATTCTAGATAATCTATGGAAGATGCAAATTATCAAAGTTATGGAACACTTGAAATGTCATGTTACCAAGAACTATGACGTCACAAAAAGTACAGTTAAACCTCAACTTTACAAATCTACACGGTCACAAGCTACTTGAAGCACACTACATACTTACTGTAGCGATTTATTGTGAGCTTTTTAGGTTTAAATCTGACGATTTTAAATGTATGGTGTTTGCCGTTTGTGAACCTGTATCTATTTGGTATATGACGTTTTGTTCGTGAACCCCTCCTGTTTTATTTCACGGCCTTGGTTTTGTGCACATGTCTATATATGGTACGCGACCTTTTGTTTATGAACTATATATATATATTTATATGTACAGTTAATTACACTCTATATTATGTATTCTTCTTTTTTATTTTAAACTAGTTATTAATTGTGTGGTTCACGGTTTTGATGTTTGTAAATATGTTTACTTTTGCAAACGGCTTTTCTAATTTTTTAATTAGATGTGTCTTATTTAGTATAAGATTTCTGTTTCCAAACAAGTTTGTATTTGGTATACGAGTTCACTATTTGTGAACCTGTTTTTATATGTTACATGACCTCTTGTTTGTGAGCCTGCTTATATTTGGTTTATGGAATCTGTTTGTGAACCAGCTTGTATTTGACATACCAGTTCACTATTTGTGAACCTGTCTATATATTGTACACGACCTTTTGTTTGTGAACTTGTTTATATTAATAATTATATGGATTTGTTGTTTTTTAACCGTACTGTGTTTTAGGCCACGGTCTTGTTTGTGTACCTGACTATATTTGATACACATTTTTTGTTTGTAAATCTGTCATGTGCTGCTTTTGAATTGTATTATTCTATAAAAATTCAAAAGAAGCACATGGCAAATCTACCATTGATTCAGTACTACAGTAGGCCACGACCCTGTTTGTTAAACTGTCTATATTTGGTATATTGTTTTGTTTCTTGTCTTCCTGCCTTTATTTCGTAAACATGGGTTTTTTGGTAATAAGCATAACCCCTTTTACCATTCCGGAAGTGTCCGCTATGCCAATTGCTTGTACAAAGTCGTAATTTTGAAATCAGACAAGTAGGTCACCATTTTGTTTTTAGGTTGTCATGACAATGTAAATTTCACATTTATACTGGATCGTTTTTGTTCCGATTCCCGTGTTTCTTTTTTTACGATTTAGTATTTTTACGTTGTCATGACAATGTAAATTTCACATTTATACTGGATCGTTTTTGTTCCAATTCCCGTGTTTCTTTTTTTTACGATTTAGTATTTTTACGTTCATAAATAACGTAATCAAAATAAAAAATACAATAATAATAATAAAGACAATGCACAATAAATGAGTAATGTCTTTTTACGAAAATCAGAATGATGTTCGTCGGTAAAAATTCGTCTATATAACCTCGGGGCGTTACGCCATCTTAGATGACAATTATAAACGCGTCCAAAATTAATATGTAATTCAAATTTTCACGGTTAAGAGTGCTTGGCAGACAAGTCTTAACGTTTATTTCATTTTAAATTTTTACGGAATATTAACACCTGGGAAAGACAAGGTAAATGTTTTGTAATTTTATTAATTTTTATTAATTTAGATTATTTTTGATATTATGTTTTATTTTTTCTAAATTTACACGAATTTCTCAATATTTTTTAATAAAGAAAATTCTTAACATTTTATTTTTTTCTTTTCTAAACTAACATAAATTTCTGTTTGTCAATTTAGGTTATTTTCAATGGTTATTTTAAATATTTCATTTTTTTAAATTTTTAGCCCCGGTTTCAAATTCTTCCTTTAATCAAGATTTTTAACTTAAAATCAGCAAATGTAAAGTCTTAATCATATAATTGATTGCTAAGATATTTAGAAAAAGTACGATGCCATTTTGAACATCTCTTCAAGGTGACAATATCTGTTTTTAGTTTTGATAAAATTGTTTATTTGTTATTACAGAAGTAATTGTCAAAATTTGCTAAATTTCATTTAAGGAAAATCTTAATCAAAGAATTTGAAACTAAGGCCAGGTTACAAAATTGTAGGAATTGTATCAATTTAGAAAATGTGAAATTTAATTTTCTTTGTTCTAAAATAACACGAGAATCAGAGTTACGTGTATATTAATTTTTTCATTTTTCTTTTCTTTGTTTTTTTACACAAAATACCAGAAAATTATATGAATTCAACAAACTAATTAAAATTTAAGAAAACATTCAGAATTCAGGTTATGTTATTTTATTTGGTTTGTATAAAACGCATGTAATAATGGCACATGTCTTATGATTTGGGAGTCAATTTCGTCGTCGTCAAATATATAAAAAAAAATGTTTGTTTAAAGTTTTCTTCTTACAAATGTTTTTAATAAGCCTGAACAGATCGCGAAAAAAGGTTTCATGTTCTACATTTTCGGTATTTTCTTTTGGACCTGTAAAATGTCTAGTAATCGAAGTGAGACCATTTTAAATTTAAAAAAAACTTGTAATTTCTGAGAAACAGAATGGGAGCGAAAACTTGTGAAATCTGTTCCCGTAGACGGCAAGGTTAGTTAGGCTACCGGCGAGTTGAAATGTTCTTGTTGCTGATCAAGCAGTAACCCTATGGAGAATTAGTAACCGCTAGCTATCACTCTAAATGAACAGACGAACTTGAGTAAGGTTTTGCATAGGCAAGTTAAGATATACCTGTAATGAATGGTGCAGTTAAGCTTTCTCTGTACATAGACTAACGCTAAACATGCAAATAGGCTTTTCCTGAAGACGGATATTAGGATAGGCTTTTCCTGTTGATTTACAGGGGAACTAATCTATCACAGGAGTCTCAGGCTATGTCTTTAGATGAAAAGGGAATTTGTTTTTACTGAAGATTAACAAGAGCGTTAAGTTATCACTGTAGATAAACAGGGGAACTAGTCTATCCCTGTAGATTAACAGGGGTGTTGGGTTATCATTGCATATTAACAGGGATACTAGTCTATCCCTGAAAATTAACAGGTGTTTGGTTATCACTGTAGATATACATGGGAATAAATCTATCCCTGTAGATTATCAGGGGTGTTGGGTTATCACTGTAGATAAACTTGGGAATAGTCTATCCCTGTACATTAATAGGATGCTAGGTTATCACTGTAGACGAACATGGGAATAAGTCTATTCCTGTAGATTAACAGGGGTGTTGGGTTATCACTGTAGATAAACAGGGACACTAGTCTATCCCTGTAGATAAACAGGTATTGGTTTATTACTGTAGATAAACAGGGGGACTAGTCTATCTCTGTACATTAATAGGGTGTAAGGTTATCACTGTAGATAAACAGGGGAACTAGTCTATCCCTGTACATTAATAGGGTGTAAGGTTATCACTGTAGATAAACAGGGGAACTAGTCTATCCCCGTAGATTAACAGGGGTGTTGGGTTATCACTGTAGACGAACAGGGGAACAAGTTTTCCCTGTAGATTATCAGGGGTGTTTGGTTATCACTGTAGATAAACATGGGAATTAGTCTATCCCTGTAGATTAACAGGGATGCTGGGTTATCATTGTAGACGAACAGGAGAATTGTCCTTTCACTGTAGATTAACAGGGATGTTGGGTTATCAATGTAGATTAACATGGGAACTTGTCTATCCCTGTACATTTAATAGGGTGTTAGGTTATCACTGTAGATAAACAGGGGAACTAGTCTATCCCCGTAGATTAACAGGGGAGTTAGGTTATCACTGTAGATAAACATGGGAACTTGTCTTTCTCGGGTGTTAGAAAATGACTATTGATGGACATGGTTACTTAGAATAACTACATGTAGTTCATCCCTGTTATATAACAGGTGAGTTTGGACATCACATATTACTGTAGTTGAACAGAGAAACTAGTCTTTCCTTGTACTCGCAATCATTAAGTAAACATGCCAGTATGGCTCCAGCGTTTTGCTAAATTTTACAAAATAAGTCTTTAAAACACAATTGTTGCATTGTATAGATTTGAATTGAAACAGAAACCTCAAATATTCACATAATGACATTAGACAGTTATGTTTATATTGTATCCTGTATCACGGAGGTCATTAACAATAAAAAACGGAAATGACATGAGTAGAATAACAAGTACACGACTCATAAATAAATAAATAAATGAATAAATAAATGAATAAATAAAATGACGTTGGTACAGTGTTTTAGATTATCTATGGACAATGTTTGACCTTTCAAAGATAAATTGTCGGGTCATTTAAAAAATATATTTGTGAAACAAAAAAATAATTAAAATATTTCAGATGTCTGTGAAACATAAATAAATAAATAAATAAATAAATAAATAAATAAATAAATAAATAAATAAATAAAAGAGGGGAAAAGCCCATCTTACGAACAAGTTAAGTAAAATAAACAAACTTGTGTCAAAAAGACATTGTGTCAGATTGACTGGTTGGTTTAAAAGAACAATAGATGATTTATAAATTACCATGGGACGATGACCCACGTCGCCTACAATCCAAAAAACAACTACAGTTGACATTTAATGAAACAAATCTTTATTCGCTTGTGTTTTTTGTAAGTTTATTGTTCGCAAAGTGAAATGGATAGTACAAATTTGCTGAGTTTGAGCTAGGTCAACATGTATTGTGTTTCGCCAATTGAAACAGTTTGATCCGAGAGTCCAATATAACATTTTTGACCTCACACCCAGACTATAAATGTTATGTTTTACCGTTCCTCATAATTAAGTAATTAAAATGCAATGAATGTTGTGAATTTATTATTCAACTGCCAACATCTTATACATGATAATCGTGATCGTGAAAATTTACATCTTTTTCAATACCCTCTGGCTCCGATTTCACAATCATTCCTTAACTTAAATCTGGCAAATTTAAAATTTTAGAGTTTGGGTAATTGCTTAGATATTCAGGAGTTTGAAGATCACTTCAAGTTTGAAACATCTGTAGTAAGCTCTATCACACATGTGTCATTGTATTAAAAAACGATAAGGAATGATTGAAAAAACGGGTCTGGTGGTATTGACCGTGAAAGGAAACGGAATTTGACGTCAAAGGTCAAAATCCAAATTGTTGACCGAGCGGTCCAACATAAAAAAAAATTGACAGGTCAACATTTTTTGTTTTACTAACATGTAAAATATTGGATTTTTTTGTACAGATTTGTATAGGCACTGACTTATAAAGGTGTAACAAGAATAAATAAATAAATAAATAAATAAATAAATAAATAAATAAATAAATAAAAAAATAAAAAAATAAATAAATAAAAAAATAAATAAACAAATAAATAAAATAAATAGATAAATAATAAATAAATAAATAAATGAAAAAATATATAAATAAATAAATAAAATAAATAAATAAATAAATAAATGAAAAAATATATGAATAAATAAAATAAAATAAATAAATAAATAAATAAATAAATGAATAAATAAATAAATAAATAAAACACGTAAACAAAACAAGATAAACACATAAAAAAAACCTGATTTAAACTGTTTCGACTCTGGAAAATGCACTGAATCTTGAGCGCAATAATATGATGTCTGGTGGTGTTATTTCAACATTTAGAAAATCATTTATTAACGTACAAAGGAGTCTTTATGTTTCAATAATTTTAATGAACTGAAAATAAAGAAAGCTTTCTTTGTTAACGATTGGTACAATCATATTGTTATATCTGTCACCAGCTATGTAAAATAATCTGTAGTAAAAAGCATTTGAATGCTTTCTTCAATGAAGCAATAATATATTGAATATTCCAAACCCAGCTGCAAGCGGGTGTCAAATTATTACCACATAAATTATTGAGGGTCTTTAAATTTTCCCTGAATATAAACTCTGGAGCCTATGTCCCTTTCATCATCAAAAAGAAATTGAATTAATAAAAAAGATATAAGGAGATGAATTAAAGAGTTTATTAACATAAATACGGTTATAAACGAAACTATTAAGCTGTGCTAAATGAGAGCATCGAGTTCGCTTACATTCTCATAATATGCTGTTGTCAAACCCCGGTTTGGTATATAACAAGTCAGAAACCATATATTATGTCATATTAATTGGAATATATTTACATTTATTTACTTGAGATAAATGAGTTAACGGTAATAATAAAAATACAAAATTATGACGATGTAAAAAATTATAAAGAAAACCTCATGTTAAATATTCACCTTGCTAAGGTTTGTTAACGTTAACAGCTAATATATATCAACTTTTTTGTCAATAAAAATGTCTTCGAGTGATAAATATGTCAAATTTTGACAGGGTTAAGAAATCCTGTTAAAGCTATTAATAAATGTTGAATATACAATAATTTATGAAGAAAAAATGAAAAAAAATCACTGTTAAGCGATTTTTGATGTGACGTTTGATTATTATATCGCCATTTACATAAGGGATAATGTTGGGGAAAGGGGGTTAGTCGTGATGAATTTATTATTTTTTTCAGTTGTCTGTAAAAAAAGTAGAAATTTCACATAGTATCGTATGAAGTTGCTCCACTGTTGCGATTACAAGTAAAGGGTTTTTTTTTAAATCTCAGTTTTCTTTAGTTATAATACAAATGGGACGATCGGACATTGCTCACAATTAAAACAAATAAACTTGAATTTCCCACTAAATGATCATTGGTTCATTATAATACAAATGGGGCGATTGGACATTGCTCACGATAACAACTAATCAACTTGAATTTTCCACTAAATGATCATTGGTTCATTATAATACAAATGGGGCGATTGGACATTGCTCACGATAACAACCAATCAACTTGAATTTTCCACTAAATGATCATTGGTTCATTATAATACAAATGGGGCGATTGGACATTGCTCACGATAACAACCAATCAACTTGATTTTTCCACTAAATGGTCATTGGTTCATTATAATACAGATGGGGCGATTGGACATTGCTCACGATTACAACCAATCAACTTGAATTTTCCACTTAATGATCACTGGTTCATTATAATACAAATGGGGCGATTGGACATTGCTCTCAATAAAAACCAATCAACTTGAATTTCCCACTAAATGATCATTGGTTCTTTATAATACAAATGGGGCGATTGGACAATGCTCACAATAAAAACCAATCAACTTGAATTTCCCACTAAATGATCATTGGTTCATTACAATACAAATGGGGCGATTGGACATTGCTCACAATTAAAACCAATCAACTTGAATTTCCCACTAAATGATCATTGGTTCATTATAATACAAATTGAACGATTAGACGTTACTCATAATTAAAACCAATTAACATAAATTTCCCACCAAATGATCATTGGATAAAATGAGATTTATGCAAGTTTTTCCTGTAATCGACTTGCCATTGGTTCAAATGAATAAAGGCAACTAACACTGATCGGTTATTAGCTAACTGACATTCACTTTGTGTTACGTATGACGTAGATTGGTTCAAATTGAATTTAAACCACAAATATCGATTGACCATTGGTCAAAATGAAATTCATCCCACTAACCGTTGTCTCAGGCTAAAGCTCTGGTTCACGGACCAGAGGGCCGCTCACAACATTGGGTCGAAATCAACTTGTTATAGCTGACACGTATGTAAGAATGTTTGTCATTTGTCTTTGGTGGTTAATCCTAGGCACTCTGGTTTCCTCAATCGTTCCAAACTTGATCATTTTGATATAAGTGAAAGAATTTAGGCGTCAGACCTTATTTGTCAAATCTCAAAGAAAAATTTTAATCACGTTTACAAATTAACCCCACCCACCCACCTATTTGATGATTTATAGTGACAATTGAATGTTCTGTTATATGTAATATTGACAACATTACACAACAGAAGGTCGGAAATAATTCATAAGATTTATAACTAAGTTTAATAGCCTATTAACCTTTTTGATCACATCGTTAATAAAATATGATAGATTAAATGCAGGTAATTAGGTCGCTTCATTAGCGGGTTAATTAAAACTTCTGAATTCTTTACTATCTAGTTATAATTCTAGGTCAGGCAAAATGATTTTTTTCTTTGTTTCGCAACTAAACGTGAATTTTTTTAGATGATATGCAAAAAACTGATAATGTTCCATGTTTTATTAAATTTCAACTGACGATAAATAAGTTTTTCCCATACATCTTGTCAGCCTTTTTACGTCTAAATAATTCTGAAATTGGCTTTTTCAATTGTCAAAAAAATTTTATCCAGCATTTCAACATTTAAATGATCGTATAGATAAACATCTCCAATCAAACCAGAGATGGTAAGCTATTTCTTGTACAAAGGTAGCTATAGTTATTGTTTTTCAAACATATTCCAGAATAATCTCCTTTTACAGATAATAATACCAATAAGTCTAAAATAAATAAATAAATAAATAAATAAATAAATAAATAAATAAATAAATAAATAAATAAATAAATAAATAAATAAATAAATAAATTATGATTTAGTAACAAAACCAAATAAAATTTACAAAGTTTTTAAACCTGTGTTTCCTTCTTGTTGTCTGAAGGATTTTACAAAATTCGCTTGACGAAAATCAATGAAAAAATTTATATGGCCTTAAACGGAGATTTTAATTCTTTTTGTATATATGTAGTTGATTAATGCTAGCTGGTGGGTGCCCTGAGCTGATTTATTGTTCTGTGATCATAATTAAAATTTTAAGAAATAGCTCATGAAAATGACATTAATATTGATTTTAATACATTTTTTAAGAAGGTGAAAACAAGAAATGATGTTTTAAAATTATTTAAACATAACCAATTCCGTCAATATGTCTTATAAAGATGATTCAAGGATAATGAGACCAGTGACGTAGGATGACTAGACCAATTCACAATTTCAAAATTTTAAAGTACAATCCGTAAAATATGAAAAAATATTCATTTGTCTATATAAAAAGTACAGACTTCTGTAATTATTCAAAAAGGGGATATTATTGTGTTTATTATTATTATTATTATTATTATTATTATTATTATTATTATTATTATTATTATTTGAAACGATGATGTTTTAACAAACGTTTACATAGCATCCAAAAAACCGATTGTGGAATTAAATAAAACATAAAAACCATAAAAACGTTTTGTGCAATTTCTAACTTAAGTGAAATATATTTTCTTAATTTTTTTTCTTCCAAAACAGCCATATAAAAGACCACGTCTAGTCCTAAGCATCGACATTACAATTAAACAGGTTTTATGTCAATCAGTGTTACAAGAAGTCGTATGTCTTCGCCCGTTTACATACAAAAATTCCTTACTTAAAAGACTGTTTCATTAAATGCACACTAAACAATTAACATCAAGCAATTAAGCAATTGCTTTAAGTGTGCTTTAAGTGTGTCTTAAGTGTGCTTTAAGTGTGCCTAAGTCCCACGAGGCAAAGAAGGCGAAAGCAAAACATCGACTTTACCATTAGAGCTTCATTGTGCTGATTTTGAATGCAGTTTTTTTTTAAAATAAAAAATTCAAAATCAGCAAATGACGGAACAGATAAGGCACATAATTCAAGCCAAAAAAAAAAAAAAAAATTAAAATAAATAAATAGATATTATTTTTATGACAACAACATAATGAACGTAGTTTAAAACTTTAATTGATTTATTCATTTTTTCAGAAAAGTTTGGGGAACGTTTTTCTACAAAAACGTACATATCGACATCCTGTCAGGAAAACGTACAATATTTGAAAACGCAGAATCTCGAAACAATTTCAGATTTGTAAACAATATCTTGACTCTGTAAAAATTTATAATTCCGCAGATTTTTCCTGAAAACATTCTTGACTGACAGCTTTACACGACTTTTAATAAGCATTTTATATATTTGAAATTTACTTGTCATGTCATTAGTCACGAGTTTGTTCTTAGTTAGGCAAAACGTAATCACGTGACTTCACATAATTGACATTTAATGACATCTTTCGTTTTTTAAACCATTCTACCTATTTACCTTCATTCAAAATTTTAAAATTGTTTGAGAATATCAATTTTTTATTTTCAATAGGGGTTTTGTTAAAATTGATTTAGAGTTCGAAATTTTTGACATTTATACAAATCATAAATAAAATCTATATTCACGACCAATGAAACTTCTTTATTTCATCATTCATATTGAGAATTGAGGATTCACTGAAGACCTGTTGATTTTTTGTTATATCTGTTTAAATCATCCATTTGAATTTTATAAAAAATGACCAAAAAAAAAAAAATAATAAAAAAAATAAAAAAATAAAATAAATAAAAATCATGCTTTGAATTTCACAATGTTTATTTGTAAACTCTGCGGAAAAAAACTTGCATTCGTTAGTGATTTGAGTAAAAGCATGACATGCACAATCATGTTACAAAACAGGACAGAAAACAAATGTCAACATAAAGTTATCATGAAGCAGCTTTCAGGAATATGAGACTGGTTGTATTGGAAGGCTAGTCAAATGTAAACGATTGATGATAAAACACAATGGTATAAATTTGTCTACAAATAGACACGGAGTTACCGCCATTATCCTCAAGACAGAAAATTTATTCAAAATTACAATAATTTGGCAAATGTTTACCTACAAAACATTAAACTCAGTTTATCTTCACAGTGCAGCAAGTGCAAATAACAAACATAAAAACTTCGTCAGATGTAACGTCATAAAAAGCACTAGAAAGCCACCATCTGTAGACATAACATTTATTAATAGAATAGCCACAATTGTATCTTTGTTAAATGATAAAATATGACTGGTATTTAACACTTTAATTTACGACTTTTTGTCTTTGGTATTTAAATAAAACATGATAAAAAGTTAAATAATGGCTTTAAAAAACCTTATAAAACCACACCTGTTAAAATTTTTTAACCGTTTGTATCTTATGGGTCATGCCAATTTGTCTTCAGTTTGTTTGTATTCCTTGGAAATGTCTTTTTGCACAGTTAAACAATTCAGGTTTAAAATTAATCACAGGCAGCACAAATCTTCATCACCTTTCAGACGGCAGAAAAAGTCTAATTCACCTTTTAGCAGGCAACACCATTCTTTGTCACCTTTCAGAAGGCAAAAAAGTCTTTGACACCTTTCAGCAGGCAGGCAGCAAAAGTCTTTGTCACCTTTCAGCAGGCAGCAAAAGTGATTATCACTTTTTAGCAGGCAGCTAAAATCTTCGTCACTTTTCAGCAGACAGCAAATGTCTTTGTCACCTTTCAGCAGGCAGCAAAAATCTTTGTAACCTTTCTGCAGTCAGCAAATTTCTTCCTCACCTTTCAGCAGGCAACAAAAATTCTTCCTCACCTTTCAGCATGCAGCAAAATTCTTCCTCACCTTTCAGCAAACAGCAAAAGTCTTCATCACTTTTCAGCAAGCAGCAAAAGTCTTTATCACCTTTCAGCAGGCAGTAACAATCTTCAAAGTCAATTCAGCAATCAGCAAAAATACAACCCATCTTTCAGCAAATAGAACAATCCTCACTCACCATAAATAGTTAGCACAAAGCTTAACGTAGTTTCAACGTACAACACAAATCATACCCAACCTTTTAGCAGATAGCTCAAATCCGAAAAGTCTTGCAGCAGACAGCACAAATATTACCCACCGTTCAGCTGGCAGCACATATCCCAACCACCTTTCAGCATACCACAAAAGTGATTGTCACCTTACAGCGAATTTCTTCCTCACCTTTCAGCATGCAACAAAATTCTTCCTCACCTTTCAGCAAACAGCAAGTCTTCATCACTTTTCAGCAGGCAGTACAAGTATTACCCACTGTTCAGCTGACAGCACATATCCCTAAATCCTTTTAGCAAATCCATCAAATCTAGGTCTAGTCATTTACCTTAATATAAAGCTGCATTAAGTTTACCAATTATTGTAAAAAAATTAAATTTTCTAAAAATATTTTTATCAAGTTTCATTTAACAGCATTTAGCTTTTATGTCTATGAAAACCATGCAACTATAAAAACTTTCAAGTGGACGATATTCACCTATTTGTTTTGTCGATGTTTCAAGTTAGTTGATAATTCTTTAGTGCACGATGTTCAACTATTTGGTGTGTCGAAGTTTTAGGTCACTTGACAATTGTCAAGTACACGATTTTCTTGAAAATTCGAACAATTTTCAAGTACAGGATATTTATCTATTTCCTGTTTAGTTATTCTTGAAGAGTCGAACAATTTTCAAGTACAGGGTATTCAGCTATTTCCTGTTAAGTTGTTCTTGAAGATTCGAACAATTTTCAAGTTCAGCATATTCAGCTTATTCCTGTTCAGTTGTTCTTGAAGAGTCGAACAATTTTCAAATACAGGGTATTCAGCTATTTCCTGTTAAGTTGTTCTTGAAGATTCGAACAATTTTCAAGTTCAGGATATTCAGCTTATTCCTGTTCAGTTGTTCTTGAAGAGTCGAAAAATTTTCAAGTACAGGATATTAAGCTAATTCCTGTTTAGTTGTTCTTGAAGATTAGAACAATTTTCAATTACAGGATATTTAGCTGTTTCCTGTTTAGTTGTTCTTGAAGATTCGAACAATTTTCAAGTACAGAACATTCAGCTAATTCCTGTTACGTTGTTTTTGAAGAGTCGAACAATTTTTAAGTACAGCATATTTAGCTATTTTCTGTTTAGTTGTTCTTGAAGATTCGAACAATTTTCAAGTACAGGACATTCAGCTAATTCCTGTTTAGTTGTTTTTGAAGAGTCGAACAATTTTTAAGTACAGGATATTTAGCTATATCCTGTTTAGTTGTTCTTGAAGATTCGAACAATTTTCAAGTACAGGATATTCAGCTAATTCCTGTTTAGTTGTTCTTGAAGAGTCGAACAATTTTCAAGTACAGGATATTTAGCTATTTCCTGTTTAGTTGTTCTTGAAGATTCGAACAATTTTCAAGTACAGGATATTTAGTTGTACATTTCTATTTTTCTTTTTATGGTTATGGTAATTTCTTAAATGCTTAACAGTCAAAACTTATAAAGGTAAAACTATCTTTATGAATAAATGGTTAAATTAATGCCGTTTAAATTTATGTTTACTACCTGTAAGTTGACAATTGAAACAGATGTTTCTATTTTGTGTATTCATATATTCATATGTAAAAAGATCAACAAAGTATTTTTATTTTTACAACCTTTCCCTACCAGAAAACTTCTAGGAGGGAAAAAAATAGTGTTCTAGTGCAATAAGTACATTGTAGGATTTAAAAGGGGTGCGTGGTTGCAACCCCCTCATGAATATTTCATGAGAGAGAGAGAGAGAGAGAGAGAGAGAGAGAGAGAGAGAGAGAGAGAGAGAATTGACCAAAGGGTCACCAGAAATTCAGTGTTTCGCCAGAGATGTGGCTAAAAGGTCACAAGGAATATTTAAAATTTAGTTTTTCCCCGGGCTTCGTCCCTTGGACCCCGACAGTCCACGTAGTTTAGGCCCTAGTTTCAGATTCATCCCTTAACTAAGATGTTTTTCTAAGCTTAAGGAAATTTTGGATCTATGAACAATATATTTTTTGGACGAAAACTAAATGCCATTATTTCAAACTTAAAGTGATCTTCAAATTTCATTTTTTAATTCATGTATATGTTTACAATTAAAAAATCTATTAAAATTTCGAATTTGTCTTATTTAAATTATGAAAAATCTTAATTAAGAAATGATTGTAAAACTAGAGGCTGTAATTTCAGGACGTATTATTGAAGTGTATTACATTCATTTTTACCATTTTATTTTTCAGTTAACATTATACCTCATGGCAGTGGTCCTTAGAGGTTTTCTTGTGTTGTTATTGACCGGCTGGACATTTGGACAAGGTATATATATATACACTGTATATACAATTTCTCTTACACCCCCGCATACTTGGTTTGGGATGGTTGAA
Organism: Tegillarca granosa; assembly: GCA_029721355.1. Taxonomy (NCBI): domain Eukaryota; kingdom Metazoa; phylum Mollusca; class Bivalvia; order Arcoida; family Arcidae; genus Tegillarca; species Tegillarca granosa. The sequence goes on from CM056608.1 coordinate 10,096,124, forward strand.
TAGGAATCCTCGTGTATGTCTGTCTATCTGTGTAAAATCCTGTCCGCTCCATAACTTTTACATCTATGGAAAGATTTAAACCAAACTTGGACCAAATGTATATCAATTTGGGATGGTATGTATTGAGACAAGAGATTAAAGTCACAAGATCAAAACTTAATTGGGACAGGGGTATTTGGTCTCTCAGAAGATAATTCCAGTTAACACCTAATTCAAATTAAGATTAGCTAGTTATTGAACAAGTTTATTTCGAACGTGCTTTTTAAGTGTTTGTTACTAAGGCGCTTAAATCGAATTTTTGGCATTAGTGCTCTAACCTACAATGTTGCAGACGAATAGTGCAAACCGGCAAACAAACAGTGAAACCGGCAGACAAAAAGTGCAAACCCTTCATTCAGATACAGTACAGGCCTATCGAAAGTGCTGAATTAGTGCCGACTCGGCAGCTAGTCTCGGGCCCTCGGCAGTTATGTCTCGGCCAATAGTAATCTACAGCTCGGCACCTTTTCGGCAGCTACTGTTCATTGCTTTGCTGTTTTTCGGCCACTTTTCGACTGCTCGGCACTTTTTTGGCTACTCGAGAGTTGACAACTTTTCGCCCATAAGTCCACAGCTCGGCCCCTCGGTAACCGAGTCTCAGCTCCTTTTACTCAGCTCAGTGTTAAACTTTCGATAGGCCTGTACGATAGCTCTCTTTAAACTATTCGGTAGATAGGCTGAGGTTATTTCGCGGGGGAACTCGAAGAGTTAACAAAGGCCCTAAATTTCAAGGCTAACAATTGACTCTGTTTAACTAAAGCCTTTTAACAGCGCGTTTAAACTCTTTAAAATAAAGGGACCTCGGTGACCAAGTGGTTTAAGCTCGCGCTTACTGATTACAGTGCCTCTCATCGCCTAGGTTCGAATCCCACTCAAGTGTGAGGAAGTATGTCAGTTTGCTTGCCGATGGTTGATCGTTTTCTCCTTGTACTCTGGTTTCCTCCACCATCCTAGACCTGACCACCTCGATATGAATGAAAGCGTCTTGAATTGGGCATAAAGCACTATTAATCATTTTTCTTTAAAATAAACAAATGCTGTATAACTAAGTTGTGTCCCTTCATTTTGTTCTTCGTTAACTAAAATTTTTCAAATAATTTTATTTATTTATTTATTCATCTATCTATTTATTAAGTATTTATTACTTTATTTATGAATTTTATTTATTTATTTATTTTTTATTTATTTATTATGACTTTTCAGATCCTCCACCAGCTGTCGATTTAATTAGCACTGGCGGCGATGCTACATTTTCAAGACGTAATGGCGAAAATATAGCAACAAACACCGGAAATACCAACCAAGGAACGCCGGATGCGTTTGTGGGTGTCAATACAAATACAAATACTGCAGGAGTGGATCCTCTTGCAGACCTTAATGCACAAATAAATACAGGAGGTGCCAGCAATGTTGTGAATTCAGGAAATGTTAATTTTAACACGGACGTACAAACAAATCCCTTAGCGCTCGACACAACCGGTGATGCGAACGGAGCCGTCGGTGGGATAACATTGGCAAATCAAGGTGGTTCTTTAACAAGCAATGTTGGAGAAAGCACAACCATGGTGGGTGAAAATACTGTTAGTAATAATCGTATTAATACAGGTACTTTTGGTGGCAACGCAGGTTTAAGCAATCAAAATGGTAATGTAAATGCTGTTAATGTCGGTGTAACTGTCGGTGATCCCGGGCGTACAACTCTTGTCAATGTAGGCGGAACAATTGGAAATACCGGACGTACAAATGTCAGAAATACAGTAGGTGGTACAAGTACACGAAATAATGTAAAAACAGCCACTTCCGGTGGAACAGTTAAAGTTGCAAATAAGGAAGGTTTATCTGCATCTGCGCAAAACAGACGACCACGACTTCCTGACGTCACTCATGGTAAGATTAAAATTATATCAATGCAGTTTTTGTGGCCTTTGATTATTCAAACTTGTTATATGGCTGGTCTTTTTATAGAAAAAATCATTGTAACGTAACAAAATTTTTCATGATTTATTGTTAGCTCAAGAAATCACCGCTTCTATATGAGGGATATTACAAGCCTTGGCTTATCAAAGTCACTTAAAATGATTTATGGCCGTCATCACAATGATGTCGATGAAGTCGTTGTAACCAAAACTAACCTGGATATATTTGACGTCTCACTGTTCCGTGTTTCTTTCATTTTGAATTTTGATTACACACGTGGCGGGTGTAGCTAGTTAGTCACGATGTATTTATCCAACCAGAACATCCGATCTCACTTCCTTGGTGGAGGGTAGAATGTTAAACTTAAAATGCCAGTTTTCATGGTTTTGAACTGTGGTTTAACATAGTGTGGTGTTTTACGCCCCAGTCGCGATTCTTACACTTATTTCGAGGCGGTCAGTTCTGGAATGTTGGAGAAAACCACCGACCTTCGGCAAGCAAACTGACACACTTTGTCACTTTTTTTTTTAACATAGACCGGTATGTTTGCGTCTGACTATCACGCTACAGTGTAAGCCAATTTCATAACTTTAGTTTTATTTGAGAAAAAAAGTTTTTTCTTATAATTTCAGCTGAATGTATACAGAACTGTTTAAGTTCCCAATATAAATCATCACACCACTGTCTATTTGCGAGTAAAAACGATTGTCAGAAGTTTATCATTTGCTACAAACATGGCGGGAAATGGTTCGGCTATAGCTACTTTTGTCCTTTTGGAAAGTTCTGGTACAATCACGCATGCGTAGGATTTGCAGACTATCAATGTAATTTTGGTAGGTTACTTTGCTTTGTCTTTCGCTTTAATTGGTTATATATCTAACTATGCGAGACCTGACAATATGATCGCAGTTAAGCTCATCCGATCAAAGGTCCTAAGAGAATATGATAATGGGCATATTGGAGCGATGCCGTCGTTAACCCACATTTTCGGCCTCTCCTTTGACACTACTGGAAATTTTAGTGAAAGTTGCAATTCAGAATAGGCCCTATAATTAAACAGATTTTTTTCCTTTTTTTATTTATTTTTATTTCATTTATGTTTTTTTTTTTTTTTTAAAAAAGACTAGAGAATTTTGGTGTATAATTGCAATTACATACATTGCAAATTCACATTGACGAAGCAGATCGAGAAGGTGATGTACAAGTCATGTGTTTTTCTTAAGTCCGTATGGTTCTATGAAATTTACAGTACATTTTTATACTTTCCGTACTGAAGTTTTTTTCAAGAAAAGTAATGAATCATTGTTTATTATCTTCCGGAATACAGGCTTTGCAAAAGTTTATGTGCAAGTTGTCGAACTAATTTCAAAACAGACGATTAACCCCTGGTTATTACAAACTAAAGTACAGCCATGGCAGGTTAGCTGTCGATAAAATTTCAGAGAACATAATTAATCTCTAGACATTACCAAGTAGAGTACAGCCATGACGTCTAACCTTTGTCAAGGAAACTAGTCAACTACTGAAGAATATAAATCAAAGATTGACTATAATTGAATTACATCAAATATTTAATTTTTTTTCCAGATCAGTGCCAACTGGACCCATCTCTAAGATCTTACAGAGACAGATCTTTACAGTATGTAGATCCTCATTTAAATTGTCGAACTTATTGGCAATGTCAGAACGGAAAATCGTTTCCTTACTGTTGTCCAAATGGACAGGCGTACCGGGAGGGCGTGGGCTGTGTGGATGACACTTCCTGTCACGACTGGTGTTGTCCTAGAAACCAAATATTTGTGGAAGGTGTTGGATGTAGAGAAATGCCACATACAATATGTTACGAGAAATGTTGCCCAGCGGATGTAGATTTTGGCAGCTGTCTTGCCGACTCAGTATGTTTGGATGACTGTGTTCGAGACTTGAACTATCAAGTTACAAGTAAGTAAAAAGTGTCGACCGAATTTTGCATTTTCTCTAAAATAACTTTTTAAAAAATGCAATATCAATTATGGGGAGGCGTGTTAAAATGGTTTGGCCTAAATACTCATTGGTTTAGGTCCATTTGGACAGCTCGGTATGTGATTAGGGGTGTGTGTGTGTGTGTGTGTGTGTGTGTGTGTGTGTGTGTGTGTGTGATAACTGGGTCAACAAGCTATAAGTGGTGAAAGGGTTATGGACCCAGCTTCATGTTTCGAGGTTTCAGTCGATCTGTAAATTATATCCTGTAATAAGTCTTCTTCTTTTACAGTCAGCAAGCTGAATAGGGAATGCATGTAGTACAATCTGCAACGAATTACTGTTTCTTCATAAAGGCAGAAGTTTGCAAATCACTATTTATATATGTCTTATTATTTCATCGTAGTATTGACTGAAGGAAAACAAAAACAAAATTCATCGAATCTAAACATTTTTGTACAGTTTAAAGCCCCCAAAAATAAACAAAAAACTTGTTCCCCTGTCCATAGACTTATCAGTTGAGAATGTATTGTCCGGCATCAATAAAGGATCGGGTTATAACTGCACCGGAAAGTGGAACAAACAGTTTAAGGTATTGACCCTTCCAGTTTAATTTTTTACAGACTGTCCATTAAGTCCAGTGCCCGGAGATAATAAAAAGTTCAGTATTAACGACAATGGCCAGATATACCAGATGCCATGTGGTCATGGGACTGTATATATGCAAGAAAAGTGCGCATGCGTTCCCGGAACTGGAGATCCTTCTGTTGGAATGGGTGAGTACAAAAAGTGACGTAAAGTATTAAGCTTAAAATTTATACAAATATTTATTTATTTATTTAATTTTATTTTATTTATTCTTTTTAATATTTTGGTATTAATTTATCCCTAGAAGCCATCTGCTTTACATTTGCAATAAAACAATTGCAATTTTTTAAAATAAATAAAAGAAAAAATGTTTTAATGAAGGGAAATAATTAATCAGTTTAACTTTAAAAACAAAATATATCTGGATGTTTTTCGTTTGTTTTATATAATAAACTTAAAACGAGACAGAAAAACTTACTTCTTGAATAAACCAAAAATAATGTCCGAGTAGTTTAAAAGCTGGGTTACGGATAACAGCACAAAATAGGTTCGAAGAATTTTTTTTCGGTTGGCTTGCCGAAAGTCATTTGCTCTTAACGTGTACTCCGGTTTTCTCCACCATTCTTAAAATCTATCTGTATTTAAGTGATGTAATCTTTATCATAACGCCATTGATCTACTCTACATTGCAATGTATAAAATGGTTCACAAGATATAAGATTCTAATATTTTATTTTAAAAATTGTTATATGCATATAAACATACAATTTTAATATGATTTGGATTTTGAATACTTGTTTACAATAAAAGATCACATCATAAAATATTTAAGCCCCAATAGGGGTTTGAACCCATGTTTCTTTATTTCAGAAACCAGTGGCCATTCAAATTCGAAGTATATTTTAATGACGTCACTGAATCGGCCGAATTGCGTTAAAATAATAATGTCGGTTCGATCAATAACCCTTTAACCCTATTACGCTTTGTTTTGACAGATTGCAGGCCGACTGTACATGTTGATTTCAACAAGGATAAAGTAGAAAACAGCAGACAGACACATGTTTACTTCCACAATATCACAAGTACAAAAAATTTTGGAAAATTCGGCAGAGGTAGCCGAGCTCAATAGACTTTTACAAAGGAAATTCTGGAGTCTTATATAATATTTTTATTGAGTTGAGGTTTTATGACTCTAACCGCTATAACAAAGGTAGACTTGTTGGACCGGATGTTCAAGTGCTAGTATCGAACTGCAGGATTAGAGATAAGCATGAACTCTCACCATCCATAGCTATCGTTATGCTGCCTGCCACACAGACTCTGACATTCGTCGGGATAACAGACACAGAATCTGCTACATTTAAGATACCTTATGACGTAAGTAATATTACATATAAAATAACATATATAACATGCAATATAATGAGTTGAGTAGAGTAATGGTGTTTTACGCCCCAGTCAAGAATATTTTACTTATCTCGAGACGTCGCCAGCTATTGGCGAAAATGCAGAAATTTTGCCTTTGCAGGGTTCTTTATCGTATCATGCCTACCGTGACACGGGACCTCGTTTATTATAAGTTCCCATCCGAAAAACCATGACTTTCATTTCGTAACGCGAGTGCTTGGCGAAAGAACAGTCACTACTCACTTTCATGTCTTCAGACCCGATCAGGGTTCGAACCCAGGACCTCCCACTTATGGAGCGAGCACTCTACCAACTGAGCTACCGCAGTTGTCTATAATTTAATGTATATATCATGTAATATAGTATATATTATATAACAAATATAACATTAAATGTAGTATTAAACATTAAACAAACATACCAGTCCTTGTCCATATCACAATCCCAAAAACAAAGTAAAAACTTTACAAACTGGCAAAATATGTTATACAAGTGAACTTCCGTCAAGAATTGAGGTCGGGTGCTCCAGAAGGGTAAGCATCTCCTGTCTAGCTGGCTACACCCGTCACGTGCAAGTCAATTTTGAGAATGAAAGGAACGAAGAACTATGTTAAGTCAAATATATCCAGTAAAAGTTTGGATACAGTGACTACATACTTATCAACAATATTGTGATGACGGCCATAAAACTTTTTAAAGGCCTTGAGTAGCCTAGGCTTGCAATATATATAACATTAAGTATAGCATATATAATATATGGTATGTCATATATAGTATTAAATATAGCATATAACTTTAAGGATGCATATACAATGTATAACATTAAATAGAGTATATATACAACATTTAGTGCTTCATGTATAAAATATAACATAACATATAAAGCATTATAATAATATATAATTACATAACATTAAGTATAACATTTATCATATACAAAATAAATATAACATATATATAATACAATTTTGGTTTTGGATTTTTTACTTAAAAACCCTGTCGGTGGTAGGTGTCACGGCTCAATTTTACATTTAACAAGATTATGTAAATTGATGAACGTCAAATGTCAAGATTACGTTGAGAAATCTTAGAATTTTTACATTTTATTTCATGTTCGTCAATATTCTTTACGCCATTGCGGTAGCTCAGTTGGTAGAATGTTCGCTCTGCAAGTGGAAGGTCGTGGGTTCGAACCCCAGCCGGGTCTGACCCAAGACTTGAAAGTGGGTAGTGACTGTTCTTTCGCCAAGCACTCGGCATTACGAAATGAAAGTCACGGTTCTTTCTGATGGGAACTTAAAATAAACGAGGTCCCGTGTCATGGCAGGCATGGCACGATAAAGAACCCTGTAATATAATGCCATTAGCGCAACGCAAAGGCAAAATTTCTGCACTTTCGCCTATAGCTGGCGACGACTCGATATAAGTGAAATATTCTTGACTGAGACGTTAAACACCATTACTCAACTCAACTCAATATTCTTTACATTTCTAAATACATCTTGAAATCAAAACAGTCATCATAACAATCACGCTTAGTTACGTAGTTCAAACGTCAAAGTCATGCGGTTAAGTTTCAAAAATTGATATACCCTTTCAGAGACATCCGGCAGGCTTCGTATGTTGGAGGTCGAGGGTTCGAACCCCTGACGAGTCTGACCAAGACTTAAATATCGGTGGTGACTGATCTTTCTAAACTCGGTATTTAGAAATGGAAGTCACGGGATCCTTCGGATGAGGCCTTATAAACCGATGCCCCGTGTCACAGCAGGCGTGGCACGTTAAAGACGCCCCCCCCTACAAATTGCCCTGAGCGCACTGCAAAGGTAAAATTTCTGTCACTACACCTACAGCTAGTGACGTGTCGATGTTAGTGAAATATTCTTGACAGGGACGTAAAACGTCATTAAATCAACCAATCAATCGGAGGCATGTGTCTACTTACTGATACTTCTTTGTTTGTTATGTCCTTGAATTTATTTCCTATACTTGGAGGAATGAGCTAACCTACCTGTATTAGAAATTTTATTTAGTGTATTTTAATAGGTGACTGTAGTCAGAAGTATACTACATCATTGAAAAAGAGTAATGGTGTTCTGGGGTGGCTCAGAAGAGCGGAACACCACCAACCCCCACCCCCACCCCCTAAAAAAACCGAGTTCATTGTAAAATTTCGAGATTTTGATAAAATGATAAAAAACTAGAATTCATATTTGTTGCATGATGACTGCTAAAATAAAAGATTACCTGAGGAATTGAAAAATTTAAATATGTCAGATTACTAAACAAGTTATTTGATAAATATATATATTTACATACCTATATGAGTTATTTATAGTATCTTCTGTTACAAATCAGGATGGTTTATTTTGGAATTATTTGTAGCGTAAAAGTTGGAACAATGTTTTACTACGTTACGATGGATCAGAATTATATGGCGAGGTAACTTACCAAGAAAGTACAGGCCAAAAGAAACTCAAGACAAACCGTGAAAGCAGACCTCTAGGGGGCAAGTATCCCGATGTTTATTATTATTATTATTATCATAATTATGAATGTCTTTGTTTAAATAGAAATTTTGTAAACAAATTACAAACTACTTTCATTCCTTGAACGCTCGAATATACTTATAATTCAAACGCAGTACTAACGATTGTGAATTATGTGTCCCATATATGGTTGTGACTCCACCCATATTTCATCACGTGACAAAAGGAAGCTCCGCATCCTTATTTACGTGCGTGTAATGTGCCATGTTATATGCGATGTCATAATACACGCTCCCATTGATTGCAACATACAAAATATGCCAAAATAGTATTGATGCAATTATTATCAAAGAAATTTACATGAATAGTAATAATAACAATAATTATTATTATTATCATTATTATTTATTTATTTTTTTATTTTTTATTTTTTGATTTGCCGGTGGTTTTAAAGATGTTTGTTTCCCAACAATATATGTTCACTTTTACCGCAGAATCAGTTTTGGGATTATTGTGGAAACCGGAGTATACCGAGAAAACCATTAATCATCGGCAAATGAGCTGACAAACTTTTAACATAAGAATCTGTTCCGAGTCGGATTAGAAACTAAATTCGGCCAGAGGCGCTGTGACCGATAGGACGAGGATAAGGCAACTCGTTCATCGAAGTGCCGGGAAGCCACTCAGTCCCCAAAATCCCATTTTCATTTTGTTTTCACAAATGAACTGTACACACAATACTACCAATGCCTTTAATCCTGAGAGATAAATAGTGATGGATCTGTAACTTTCATTTATTCATTAAAGGGCTTAAGTGGTTGAATGGTCTAAACGCCGGTTTACAGCATCGGTTCGATTTTTGTTTTGGCTTATCCTTTAAAAAAATCATTGTTATTTGCCTAAGTCGGTATTTTTCTCATTGTAATCAGCATGTTGCAATTATTCCTGTTGCCTTTTAATAAGGGAAATTATTTTTGTCCGGTTGTTAATTGCCATGCCATGCCAACAAAATCACTATCGTAAGGTTGTTCACCATAAATTCAAGAGTCTAAAATTAAAAGAAATGATTAAAGCAACGTCTGATATATATATATATATATATATATATATATATATATATATATATATATATATATATATATATATATATATATATATTAATAAAAGTGTATTTTGTCGTTTTGACCAAGTTTACGTTAAAAATAATCAATTAAAACTCACGTGCTATTACCCGATGTATGTGTGTGTACTCCGGTCAGTGCCAATTTGCAATTACATGTATAAGAAAAATAACTGATGAGGCATCTTGATAATCACAATGACTTGGACGCAATATTATTGGTAATTGTTCGACTGCGTTCAAGAGAGAAACAAATTGTTAGCGCTAATGAACTGAAAAGCTAAGCGTTGTTGAACACGTTTCTGATTACGGAAGGCGACATGTAACCCCCCCCCCCCACACACACACACACACACACACACCTCTTATTGCACTAGCCCAGGAAACAGTCTAGTAGAGTCTAATAATTTGAAATAAGTACTTGTAAGACAACTTTTTTTTTATTTTTGTGTTCTTTCAGGTAAATTGAAGACCAGTAGTGTCGAAGCGTTATCAATAGGAAGTTGTGGTTCTACTGATTATTTTGAAGGTTATATGGACGAGGTAAGATGCTGTGTACTTTATTTAAAACTTTATTAGAACATATTTGTAAAACTAATCAGAAGTTTTGGGCAACATTCAGAATATATTGCATGATCCAGCACTCTGCACTAAATCAAATATTGAAATTTGGCATTTCAATGTACAACTGTATACCACTAAGGGCGCCGTGTAATTAATCACATCATAATCCGCCGTATAGCCAAGTATCATTACAAGTTAATTTTCTACTATTACAGTATACCTCAGTATTATTACAATATAGCAAAAATAGAAGTAAAAGGAAAATTTATTACACCCTAGTACAATTACAATAAATAATAGAACCATAAAAAGATATCAAAGCTTCAAAACTATTATAGCCATAACAGTGCACCTGAGTACATTTACAATAAACGCTTGAATTTTTGAAATACCTTGAAGTACCATTACAACACATCTTGGAGCTATCACAAAACATCCTGTAATCATTACGATACATCCTGGAACCATTATGATACATCCAGGAACCATTCCGATACATCCTTGAACCATTACGATACATCCTGGAATTATTACGATACATTTTTGAACCCTTACGATACACCCTGGAACCCTTACGATACACCCTGGAACCATTACGATACATCCTTGAACCATTATGATATACCTTGGAACCATTACGATACATCCTGGAACCATTACAATCCACTCTGGAACTATTAAAATTCATTCTAAAAACATTACAATACACCCTGGAACCATTACGATACATCCTGGAACTATAACAATATATCTAAGTACCATTTCAATATATCTGAGCACCATAATGATACAGCCTGGAACCATTACGATATATCATGGAACAATTACAAAACATTCTGGAACAATAACAATATATCTGAGTACCATTTCAATATATCTGAGCACAATTACAATACAAGCTGGAACCATTACAGTGCATACTGAAACGATACCAATACATTTAGGTACCAATATAAAATATTTGAGTGCAATTTCAATATATCCGAGTATTATTAAATCACCCTGGAATCCATTACAAGTACCCTTACAATTATCAGAGATCCATTACTAATCATTCAAGTATCATTACATTGAATCTCGGGTCCCTTAAAACACAGTCGAATGTTTTAACAGGTGCGCTGTTCGGCAGATATGTTAAACCCTTTTGGTTAAATTTCAATGCATTCAGACAAATCTGATCTGCCTTCAGTTTAATAGACACGTGAATTTATTATATTATATTACATAATAGTTAATTGTTTTATAACAGAACTATTTATACGTTTTACAAAATCAATTTATCCTCAAACCGAATTTCATGATATAAAATTTTATACTGATGCTAAAGACGTTTTAGATATTTTCAAATTCTATTTTACGCTAAGAACACAAAAACGTCCAATTTACGCCAGCAACCTTAACTATTAATTCAGTTAGAGTCTTTGCTTATTAATTTAAACTACACATTGCAAGTACATGTATCTTATTTTCTAAAAAAATAAACATTAAGAACTTCATCTTTATCAAGATTAGTTATGTTATTTGTTATGAGAATGTCATTAGAATTTTTTAAAACAAAATTTTTAAAATTATACACAAAAATATCATTTAAAATAATGCCATTTTTTAATTTATGACAAAAAAGATAATATTTTCTTCTTCTTTGTTTCCATTTTAGATTTGGATATTCGATTGCATTCCACAAACACAACAGTTTCCATCAGCTAACGCGGTTTAAATTAAATACCAGTTTCATCAACTTCAATGATGTTAAAAAGAATGAAATCTACACAACTTTATTAAATGTAGATTAATTTGTGCTTATACACAAATTCAAGAAGGAGATAAAAAAGATATACTTTAGTATATTCTAATTTCTATGAAGATTAATTATTTTATTGCAAACCTATTTCCATGAAATTTATTTTTTTTATTGTTTTGTTTGTTTGTGTGACTTTCCCATTTCCATAAAAATCTTTTATGTTATGACGTTTTAAGTATCAAAAAAATATTTAGTATGACATTCCAATTTCCATTAAAATTATTAAGTAAGTAATACAATCATTTTCTATAACTTCTCAGAAGATACAGGAAATTTATTCGATTGTTTTTCAAATCCCGCTCAAGCAGTTATATCCGTCTATCATCCATGTATAAATTTTCAATTTATACTAATGGATAATTAATAAATGTCATTGACATCATTGTCATTTGTATTTAAATTTCTTAGAAAAAATAAGCATTTTTTGACAAGATATTGAAGAATGTCATTGATATACAATCCGGTGTCAGTTATGTAAAAAGGCTATTAACATAAATATATATACATTTGTAAGAAGATAACTGACTCGTAATAAAAATTGTTTGATGTTATATAAATACATGTCTTTTGTTTTTTATCATTAACCAATGAAATGTTACTTATGAAACGACTCCAAGTCGGAAAATTGGTTAATTTGAAAATTTGGCACTATACATGTAAAAATAAAACAAATTTATTTTAATGTTTTTTTTATATTTATGGAATGTATTTATATTTGAGCGGAAACATATTTAATTTAAATTTGCGACTTGTCTTTCTTATATATAAATATGTGTGTGTGTGTGTGTGTGTGTGTGTGTGTGTGTGTGTGTGATTTTTTTTTATCAGGAAAATAACTTTTTAATGAAAATTTTTATATTGTATGTAATTTGTCTTTTCTTCTGATTAATCGATGAATTGTTACAAAAATCAGAGCAAACATCGGGGGAAAATGTGAAAACTGCGAAAACTAGACACTTTGCTGGTCAATCAAAACACTATATTTTGAAATTATGTCACAATTGCAAGAATAAATATAAATATATAAATTTATATATGGGAGAGATAATACTGAATTTTCGTTTTAAATTTTCGGTTTATAATAGTTAAAATTTGCGACATAAAAATCTGTTTAGACTCTCACTTTTATGTCGATATCATATATATATATATATATATATATATATATATATATATATATATATATATATATATATATATATATATATATATATATATATAGGGACAATTCCTTCTTATTTTCCATATTGCTGGGTAAGTAACTACTTCAAAGTATAAATTGATACGAGAACATCTTTTTAGAGGGGCTACAGAATACATTTGAAATGGGAACGAAATGACTTTTAAGATGAGTACAAGAGATTTTTTGACTCAAGATTAACTCTGTAAATGGAACCAGCAGACGACTGATATGGACATCAGGGGACTTCTCGGCACCAGAAGACGTCTGAGATGGGTAACAAGAGACTTTAGAGATTGAAACGAGAACAACTTTTTAGAAGGGATCAAGAAGACATTTGAAATGGTAACGAAGTGACTTTTGGATTGTTACCAGGAGACTTTCATGGTGGGCACATGACTTCAGACATATGCACCGGAGACTTATAAATGTGCACTGTTAGACGTATGGGATGACGACTTCTAAGATAAGCACCAGACGTCATCTGAGATGTGCACAAGGAGATTTATCTGACCTTGGCACCGAAAGACTTCTGATATAGGCACCGGAAGATTTCACGGCAGCAGAAGACCTCTGAAAAAAAACTGCAGTGTAAGTTTTTTTTTAAAAAAAAGGTTTGAAATGGGAACTAGATAACTTTTGAGATTGGCTCCTAAAGACTGGTTATGTTTGTACCATTAGACAATGGATAAGAACAGTAGAACAAAAAGTATCTTTTCTTTGAAAAAAAGTTGACCATGTTCACCTCATGTCTTGAAGTAGAACTCAGTTGGTAGAGTGCTCGCTTCGTAAGTGGGAGTTCGTGGGTTCGAACCCCAACGGGTTTGATCCAAGACTTGAAAGTGGGTAGTGGCTGTTCTTTCGCCAAGCACTCGGCATTACAAAATGAAAGTCACGGTTCTTTGGATGGGAACTTAAAATAAACAAGGTCCTTTGTCAATGTAGGGCTGGCACGATAAAGAACCCTGCTGAATAATGCCATCAGCGCAACGCACAGGCAAAATTTCTGCACTTTCGCTTATAGCAGGCGACGTCTCAATATAAGTAAACTATTCTTGATTTGGACGTTGAACACCATTACTCAACTCTACTCTAAAGAGCCTTCTGGTGTCCATTTTAAAAGTTTCAGTGGTCTTATTGACAATATTTATAAATATGTAGTCTTTGTTAATACATAAAGTTAAACCATCCTCTATTTAGGAAGCTTCCGGAATAATAGGAAATATCACTTAAAGAAAGGTCATTTAAACCATAAATCAGTTATTATTGTTTTAATGTCTCCTTCAATAACCTATATAGCAAAGACCTGTCATCGCCTAGATTCAAATCCCATTCGGGAAAATGGGGCCTCGGTGGCCGAGTGGTCTAAAGCGCATGCTTACTGATCACAGTGCCTCTCACCGCCTGGGTTCGAATCCCACTCGAGACAGATCCTAGTGTGAGAAAGTTTGTCAGTTCGCTTGCCGAAGGTCGGTGGTTTTCTCCGGGCACTCCGGTTTCCTCCACCATCCCAGAACTGACCGCCTCGAAATAAGTGAAAGATTCTTGACTGGGGAGTAAAACACCGTACCATTACCCTTCCACTCCATTCGGAAAGATGTGAGTGTAAAAAAAGGTTTGTCAGTTTGCATGTGAAAAGTAGGTTTTTTTCTATTGGTACTCTGGTTTCCTTCACCATTTGAGAACTGACACTAACAATAAAATTATTTTAATCGGCGCTGAAAATAAAAATCATTCCACTCTATTCTCAGAATTAACAGAGAAAAATAATTTACAGAAATAAAAGGTAAAACTTATTGAGCTGGATGAAAATAGATATTTAGTGTTAAGATATGTTTGTTATACTATATACGTGTAATATTTAGAGATTATTATATGACCATTTTGATATCACACCCTTTATCAGCCCGAGAGTCCTGATATCAGGACTCTTGGGCTGATGAAGGGTGTGATATCAAAATGGTCATATCATAAACTTTTTATCATATGTTTGCTTTGAAGTAAAATAAACAATTGATAATAATCAAATTTTTAAGCAGTCAGCAGGTTTTATTTTTTATATCTATCATGATCTCATAGATAATTTTTTACCGCATACGTCATACGTCAATGTTACCCTTAGCAACCGCTGACGTCGATCTTCCAACAACTAGGTCAGTCAGTCGCCATATTCGTCCAACATGACGTGGACAGAGGCATTTGTTTTCTTCATTAAAAAGTGAAGGTTGTTAAAATTAGTTTTAAGATCTGCAATCATGCAGTCATTAATCATGATCGTGATGACAACATGGAATCTAAGTTTTTGAACCGGCAGGTGCATCATATTTTGGATATGTTACACTGATGGCAGGGAAACGTCACCGCACAAGTACAGGAACGAATTGGCTACTAGCTTAAATGATTTAATTTTTGGCTTCTGTAAGTTAATTTATTGATGATAGTGATGACAACATATTATTAATTGATATTTTGTACGGGTGAACAGTTCCGCTTCTAACTGATGTCTCATTTTTGTCCTGACATACTTGTCTCAGCTTGAAGCCAGCATCGTTTATATTTTCAAGTGCCGTCGTGCACAATCAGTGTAAACTAGTTGTACCTCTCCGATGTGTTTACAAGTATGTTTGCAAATTCCGAAACTCTTGTTTAAAATTAATTTAAATACAACTGATACATGAAAGAACTGCACACATGCTCGTCGTGTTAACCATAAATAGTCAGTATCAAGCTGAAGCGACACTAAAAATCCGCCATTATCGGAATTTTATGAGGGGTGTAATATCACTTTTCTAGGGGTGTGATATCACTCGGGCTGATATCAACTTGTGTAAATTCGAGTTATCACACATACAAAAATAGTGATATTATTAGTAAACATATGATAAATAAATAAATATATATTCTATTTCTTTTGTCCAGAAATTGGGTATAAAAAGCAAGGTTTGTAAAAACAAATGACGCAAGCAAAGTCCGAAGTAGGCACTAAATGACGCATACGAAGTCCAGTTAAGTCACTAAATGGCGAATACAAAGTCTAGGTAAGGCACTAAATGACGCAGTAAAGCAAATACAACATAAAGTACAGTTAGGACACTTAATGATACAAGCAAAAACCGCTTTGGGCACTAATTAACACATATAAAGTCAAGCTAATGCACTAAATGACGCATAAAAGTCCAGTTTAAACAATGAATGACGCATAAAAATCCAATTTAAACCATGAATTACGCATAAAAATCCAGTTAAAACAATGAATGTCGCATAAAAAGTCAAGTTTAAACAATGAATGAAGCGTACAAATGTCAGTGAAGACACTAAATGACGCATAAAAAGTCTGGTTTATACATTCAATGACGCATATTAAAACCGTTTATGTACACAAATCCGTTTGAAACATTGAATGGCGTTTATATAGTCAAATTTGAACAGAAATGGCCTAAATAAAGTCCGGTTTAGACTAAAAACGAGCGTGTATTCTACAATAAATAACGTACACTTTTTTCTACTATATAAGGCAAAAAGGTACATATTGTCCCTTTTTGAAACTTGCACACTAATGTCTTGTCCATAATAACTGCAATACGATTGGTTCACTTCAAATACTGAATGACGTAAACTTGACCATGGTAACACCCAACCCAAAGTCTCCCCTTCGCATCTATAGCGAGAGAGTAAGGCGAGTGTGCCAATTCATTTGCAGTCATCAAATATCGTACAAGCTGGCCATTGCTATTTAAAAGATGGACATTTTTGTAACTATCGTTGACAATAATGTTTCCTTTTGTGTCACATTTGACCCTTAAAGGTTTAAATTTCTGGTCTTTAATTTCTCCTCTGTAAGTAGTTTTTAGTCCTCCGTCACTTTCCAGTATTAACAAATGGCCATCCGTATTGCTAGTACTGTCAGTGACACAAATATCTCCGTTAGTATTTTCATCTATACCTGTCGGACACGTAAACAATCTGGAGAGTCCGTTGTATTCGTACGTTTTCAGCTTTTTCCCGCTTGTTGTCATTTTACAAACAAGTCTCTTACTTTTGTAACTGGTGACAAATGACAATTCATCCGCCATTGTAACCAAGATGTTTCCATCACGTGCAAGGCACAAACATATTGGTGTGAGTGGTGATGTACTTATTTCACCCTTGTTATCCCCGTCCAAATTCATCTGACAAATTTTTCCGCGAGTAACCATGTAAATGATATCAGATTTGGTTACAAAGTCATTTGCTATAAAATCTAGTTTCAATGTTTGTCTCACAGTTCCATCTAACGATACCGCTGTGTTTTCATAATCACCTGCACAGTGCAACAGAACCCATTCATCAGAAATTGGACATATTGCATAAACGTTCTTTGATTTATGATTGAATTCAGAAACGATTTTAACATCAATGGCGTTTACAGAACTTCTTTTACTAAAAGCTTCCTCGTAATCCTCCGAACCTTGGTCAATTCCATTATCTACAAATCCGAACGCAGCCTGTAGTTTCGATTCGTCAATGTCGCTCTTGTAGAACTTCGATACAGATATATGGACATCATAATCTGTGGTTTTCACGAGATCAAGACGGATGGCGGCTTCCGATTCGGCTGCTATCTTTTCAAGGTCAGATCCGGTTTGCATTACTTCTTTAAAATCCTCACATAAATTTTCCAGATATTGTAATGCTTTATTAAATTCGGTTTCCGTTTGATCTAGATATTTGGCGTTTTTATTAGTATGTGTTTCATTTTCTGCTGAGAGCGTATCAGCAATTTTTTGTAGTACACCTACAAGATCATTTAATCTTTCTTGAATTTCCTTTCCGGTTTTTTCTCCACCAGTAGAATTTTCCTCTTTCATCTTCTTAATTTTTTCTAGAGCAGTTTTTCTTATCGGGATACGTGAGTCTTTAAATTTTTCCAACTTCTTGGATAAACTTTCTTCTTTGACTCTGACAATTTCGTTAGGTTTTTTCCACTCATGTTTTTTATGTTCGTCGGAGATACAGTCTCTGCATATTAATTGCATGCAAGTATTGCAATACATTATGACTTCTTCGCCGTCGTGTATCGAACAACTGGACTGAGCGATAAAAGTTTTAGGCCTGTTAGATTCCTGTTGGGTAATTATTTTATGTTGACTAGTTTCTTTAATTTTCCTATGGGACTTTGTACATACGTTACACAAAAACGCATTACAATCTTCACATTTTGACCTCAAGTCGGTCGTTTCATTCTCACATAAAGTACATATTTTCGTTTCAGATTTCCTGAATTGGATCTCGCCCCCCTCATCCTCCATTTTATATGGCTTGTCCTTTTCGTCCAAAATACACTTCACTTATGCAGTTCATTTCTGATCAGGAACAAAATTCCTGACAAACAGTTTCCTTGTTAAATTTTCATTTTGATCACGTGATGCATCATGTGATGAACGTCGTTATTTCTTTTACTAGTTCCCTGTCCAGCAACTTGCGCTACTATATAATACATATACATATAAGGCAACTATTATTAGAAAAGAGGGAACCATGCTATGACACATCCGCTTACGATGTTTCACTTAAGTTTCCAGTGTATTTTTCCGGAAATTAAAACTAGATTTTAAATATAGTTTTAATAATGGATACAGTACAGGAAATGCATTTTACTATTTATTAAAACTTACTTAAGAAGTTACTTCTTACTTATTTATTTATAATAAAACACAAACATACCAGTCTATGTCCAAATCACAATCCTAAAAACAAAGTAAAAGCTTCGAAAACTGACCATGATTTCAGTTACGTACATAAACTTCCATCAGCTGTCACCAACATCCCCACGTTCAAAATCATATTTTAGAATATATATATATATATATATATATATATATATATATATATATATATATGTGTGTGTGTGTGTGTGTGTGTGTGTGTGTGTGTGTGTGTGTGTGGTAATTTACAGTTCATACTAGCTGATTAAATTGAGTTAATTTACATATACTTATAATTTCTATCGAGACATATTTTTAATTTAAATTTTATGTTATTTTTATTTTATTTATTTATCCTTTTCATTTTTATTTATTTATTTATTGTCGTTTTTAATTTTTTAATCGACATTTAAATAACATCTGTATGACAGTACTCTAATCGTTCTTTGTTGTCTTTATAAAAATTGCTTTTAAATAAAATAAAAAATGCATTTTCGTATCGGTAGCGGAACGGTTATTTTATAAAATGAAATCATCTCACAGCTCTGTTGTCTCAACCCCTGTTGGCCTCAAGTAAAAAAGTTATTTGCATAATAGCAACCAAGTTGTTTACAACCGTGAACTCCCTGGAATTAGTTGCCCTCTAGCGGATCAGGGGCTGTAACTCAAAATTTTTGGATAACGTTATCGGCCAATTTACTGGCTGGCACTTTTCCAATACAATTTAGCTTAGCAGCTTGCGATTTTTATATGCGACATTTCGAGCGAGCACTATAAAGATCGCCATAAAGTGTGCGATACAAGCAGATCAGAAAACAAACTGAGATTTATCATTTGTTCCTTAGAAATTTAAAACGAGCGACGTTTTTTTTAGAATTAGTTTCGTAGCAGCATAAAACGAGCGAAGATTTTAGTATTTTACCGTAACAGGCTTAAAATACACGGGTTTTTTAATTTTTGTTTGTTTGTCTGTTGTTCCATAATTACTTCAAACAAGCGGATATTTTTTAATTTAATCGATAACAACTTAAAACACCGTATTTTTTAATTTTTTTTTCCACATAATAACTGAAAACTGGCAGAGATTTTAGAATTTGATCCATAATTACTTCAAACAAACATAGATTTTATATCTTGTTCCATTACTGCTACAAAAGAAGAGAGATTTTTTAAATTTGTACCATAACAGCTTAAAACAAGCGAAGAAATAAACCTGAGTGAAAATAAAGTTTAGAAAAACTCGCATTGCAAATACTGAACGGGTGACACTGAATAAAAGTGCGATGTAGACTTTTTATTACTGTGATTCAGGGAATTTTTGCATAAATTCGCGAGAGAAACAGGACGCGAATATTTTACAGTAATGCCGAAGTAATCAATTATATGTTTTATAATTCTTCTGTACAAAAAAAAAAAAAAAAATAATAATAATAGCGACAACAACAACAACAGCAATAATTACAATAACAACAACGACGACAACAACAACAACAAATAATAATAATATTAATAATAATAATAATAATAATTATAATAATAACAAATTAGAAAAAAAAAATTAAAATTAAAAAAAAAAACAGATATAAAAAATGAGAAATAAATAGGATTTTCCTTACGTTGAAGGATTACAAAGAAATACTTACGTTAAGAAACGCCGAATGTTTTACGGGTTAAAACTTTTTTCTGTTATTGTCTTCTTCATTTAATTTTCAAAGTTTAGTGTACGAATTTTTCTTGGTCTCCGAATTTTTTTTAGAATATTATTTATTGAGGTGGGGTGGGGTTGATTGAGTTTTCCGGAAATACAATACCCATGACAAAAAAAAGTTAAATGTAGTCGGAATTCCAAGTTATTTTTGGAACGTAGATGAACTTTTTTAAATCGGAAATACACACAAGTTACATGATAGACTTATCGGAAATAGACATGGCCACGGTTATCTTATACAGGTAAGTACGTTATTTTACAGGTAAATATTATTGGTTTTTAGTTATACCTGTATCGTTATTCATCTTGTCGTAGGAGATTGCTGTAATAAGATAAAACTGGTTTGATTGATATCTTTAGGCGAGTCACGTGACTAAGAAAAACTTTAAAATGGACTTCGCTCTCGTACCTGAACCTACCTATCACATCAGGTAAATATCTTTATTCATGCAATATACCCAGATAATGCAGGCTGTATGGTAAGTTGTTTTTCACACTTGAATGAATCTTTTGTAAAATCATTTCATTTTGGTTGTCTCTCTCTCTCTCTCTCTCTCTCTCTCTCTCTCTCTCTCTCTCTCTCTCTCTCTCTGACTAGGTAACATCATACACGTGAAAGTAAAACATTAGTCAAATAGAAAAACAAAATACATTACAATTTAATACAATTGTAGCAGAAAGGAGAAAAATGCAGGGTCGGACCGGGGTTCGAACACGGGACCTCCCGCACTATAGACGAGTGCTCTACCAACTCAACATCTACATACTATTGCTTGACAATCGTATGACGATTATGATTAGATCGCCGGTCCGACCCCGATTTTTTCCTCCCTGTTACATAATAAAGGAGAGGGTTAAATTGGGATTTATCAGTTGAAAATGTAATTTCTCTGTATATATATATTTATACATAAACAAATTTTTTAAACATTGTCATCCGATGCGCTATTTTTAAAATGTTTGTAAAACGTAACTTTATAATCATTTAAAACTATGTATTTGGCTATACAGTTTTTGCTATGAAACGTTATCAAGTATTAAAATAAAAACAAGAAATTCACTGAATTAAATGCCTCGTCTGGTTAGTTTAACTTTAACATATAAACTTTCACATTTTGACACGCCGCCGCCGCCTACGCCGACACCGGAAAAGTAACACCTAAGTCTCGCCTTATGACAATGCCAGGGTCGACAATTACGTTTCACAAGGAAAAAAGATCATTCTATTACATAAAAGTGGAGGAGAGTTGAGTAAGTGTGCTTAAAGCTGCATAAGTTTTCCAAAGAAAAAATTATAACGGTGCTTATCTAATAAATGATGTCCCTAATGAAGAATGTTACATTTGGTTCAACGATAAAAGCTCAAATAAATACAGAAATTACAGTATTTACCCAGCGAGATGCGGCATTTGGGATCTAATATTAGAACATGGTTACGTCATCAAAACCCGGGTCATTTAAACACAACTTTCAAAATGTTGAAATACGATAAATTAAACACAGACATTCGTTGAATTTGTCATTTGTGACTTAGTAAGGGATAAATAACACCATTTCAAATACATCTGGATATTAATGAAGGACAATTAATGCAATCTTTCATGTTTCACTTTCGATTCTAGGCTTTTCCGTACATCCGTGCGCATGCTCCAAGCTCATAATTACCATTGTGGAACACTGACCAACCGGTCAGAGGATTCCGTTTATTTACAGCTAAAAGAAATGAAATTTTAGAAAATGAATGTCACGGATCGTGGTTAGAAGATATCTACTTTTAAAAAGATATATTTTTAGAAAATCAAAAAAAATTCAGAAAATTGGTAAACTTAATGCAGCTTTAACGTCCCAGTCAAGAATATTTCACTTATATAAAGACTTCGCCAGCTGTAGGCGAAAGTGAAGAAATTTTGCCTGTGCGTCGCGCTAATGGCATTATTCTGCAGGGTTCTTTATCGTACAAAGCCTGTCGTGACACGGGACCTCGTTTATTTTAAGTTCCCACCCGAAAGGACCGTGACTTTTATTTCGTAATGCCGAGTGCTTGGCGAAAGAAAAGTCACTACCCACTTGCAAGTCTTGGGTCAGACCCGGTCGGGGTTTCGAACCCATGACCTCTCACGTACAAAACGAGCACTCTACCATCTGAGCTACCGCAATGGTCCATGGGAGTGGAGGAAGAAATTTCTCTAGATAAAGGCGTGGTTTTAGCAAGTTTGTGATTTATGACCGATGACCGATTTCACATAGGATTTATTTGCTCTCTAAAACTGCGTAACTGAGCGTGAAGCTTCAGGTTTTAAGGCTACCAACGAGTATAAATTAGTAATACCAATTTCTATATTTTTAAGTTGTCACTGGGATAAAATTATTTTGTATATTGTTGATTGTTAATCATCATAAACATTATTTTTCTTTACTGCTTTCAAACAATGCTGTGTAACCATAATGTATCTACGATTGGCTTTTTGGATCCTATGTGGCCTTAAACTGAAAATACCATGCCTGATTAACGCATTTTAGAACGCAAATGAATTGAAACCATGAGTTATTAATAAATTATAAAGAAATGAAAGTATTTGACAAATCATACACCGTGTCCCATGTACCAGATTGATCGTCTGTCAACTGTGTTGTAAACCTTGGTTGATTGTTATCTCACCTTACACTTCATAATGACCATCTCGTTGGCACAGTGGTAGAACATCCGCCATCAAAATGGGAGGTCGTGGGGGGGTTGGTTGGGTTAGAGCCAACCTTGCCATACACAAGACTCAAATTTGAGATACTGTTTCCACGCCTGGCGGGCGCCCGGCTTTAGAAGAACATATTATCGACTGTTTCATACGGTGCAAGAATAATCTGACTAGGAAAACGTCATGCTCTACTGCGAAATACGGATTCTTTGAGCTAGCACCTTACTAAATAATCTTCCCGAGCCCGTGCTAGCACAAAACAGACCCCATCTCATGCATACACATACTTATTATAAGATTAATCCATAAAAATTATTGCTGTCGTTGTTAATTGCTAAATAAATGCTAATCCGACGTTAAACAACAAAAAAGCCAACCAACTAACACTATTTAATCATTTGATAAAAACCAGAGAGAGAGAGAGAGAGAGAGAGGAGAGAGAGAGAGAGAGAGAGAGAGAGAGAGAGCATATGGGAAATAATGCAATGGAAATCTAATTGTAAAGAGTAAATATACTATCGCGTTTACTTCCTCAAGTCATTATGTCTATTTATATAATATATTATACCATATACTATATAATTATACATGTTATAAGTAATATAATGATTATTTTACTTTTGTTTTCTCAGATAGAATAGTCCATCAAAATGGGGAAAAAAGTAAGACAACGAAAAGTGCAAGATAAAAATGGAAATATTTCGTCAAATGGAGAGGCAAACAAAACGGAGCGTGTGGGCGGAAATACATCCGGTTCCTTCGTTCTGGTTGGAATGCTTATTATGGCGGGAACTGTAGTTGTGTTTTTATTTTATCCAAACACGTTAAATTTTATTAATATGAAACACGAAAGAACGATAGAAAATGAGATAAACAATGCAGAGGAAAAACAACAAATAAATATTAACAAAAATGAAAATAATATGAACTCAGAAAAACAAATAAATCCAAACCCGGAAGATACATCACCTGATCAACAATCGCCATTAAAAACCACACCCGTTAAAGTGGAACCGGAAAGAACAGTGCGAATGGAGCCAGAACTTCCAAAAGAAATGAGAGATTTTAAACCTACATATTTAAGATCAATGTCCCCGAAAAAAATATTCGCAGACGGAAGAAGGTTACCACCGATAGAACTGTTGCCACAGAAACCAAATAATAGTAGTGTGCGGTGAGTAAAATAAAAAAAAAATCTGTAAAGCACGCGCTTGTCGGTAACATAAGCAACCAATACATTATGCAGACAAGGTGGAAAAAATAAGTCCAATTATACAGTTTACCGAATTAGATATGCACCATGGATATTGATAAAATGGTAATTTTTATGTGTTATCCGAATGGTCTAAAGGAACACAGTGCCTTTTTCATCGCCTAGACCCGATTATCAATTAGATCCGAGGTTGCACAAATTTAATTTGTTACTTTTGTCGGATGTCTGCAAAAGGCAGTGCCTTTTAGCGGTTGAGGTAACATTCGCACTCAGACCAAATTAAGAGAAAATTATCGATAGTTAGTTCCAAAACTGGAGGTAGGTTTTTATTTTTATTTTATTTTTTTTTATTTTATTTATTTTTTTTAAATAGTATTTAAGAATATACGGCATCACAGAGGTGACACAAAAATATTTTTATACCGCGTGCACATGAAAAAGTTATTGCTTGCTCACGCGAAAGCTATCGCATGTTCACAAAAAAAACTACCACGTGCTCTCGTAAAAAAATTTGCGTACTCACGTGAAACTATTGCGTGCTCATGTGAAAGGTTTTGCGTGCTAACGCAAAATTAAGGTTTCTGTGCTTACGTTAAAGTTTTATTGTGCTGACGTAAAAATATCATTTTTGCGTGCCCACGCAATAAATTTCGCGTTCTCACGCAATTACTTCGCGTTCTTGCATGAACACGCGATAATTTTCGCGTACGCACCCGATATCCTTATCGTAAGCAAGTGGTAGCTTTTGTTTGAGCACACAAAAACTTTCACTGGAGCACGTTTGTCACCTTTGTGCTTTGTAAGATTTAATTATGTTAAAATCTTACATTGGTAATTTTTTACAGGGTATATCTGTATAATGAGTTTTTATCGGAAGCAGAATGTGATGGATTGATGAAGGTTCACAATAAACACGTGGAAGAAATCTCCAAGAAAGATCCGTTGATTTGTTTTGATTCCATAGCAACGCTTAAGAAACATCTGAAAGCAGCTAAAAAGAAGATCAAAGTCACACCTAAGGACTTTCAACAAGGTATACTTGTGAATCAAAACGTTAACCGGGATTGTTGGGAGGTTATATTCTGTTAGCTAATCATTTAATGGTTAGCCCCAACCACCCACTGTAATAACAGGGGCGTGGCTTACTATGTGGCAACCGAGGCAACTGCCTCGGTAAAAATCAGATCGTATTACTTGTTTTCAAATTGTGACAGAAACACGAAGAAAACAGAAAAGGATGAGGAAAAGAGAATGCTTTTTTACTTTTTTTAAGTCTCACACCCACGAAAGTTTTTTGTCCGACACATTTCTCAGGATCAACTTGAAACTTTCTCCACATAACAAGCATCATCTAAAGGGGTGTTATCAGTACTTTGTTTTGCAATTCGCAAACAACAGCTATATTTATCAGAGTTTAATGCCCCCTCCAACAACATATTTTTATTTATCACTTATTTCTCCCTTAAAACTTGACACATCATGTTGAAACTTGGTAGGTACATAATACAACAAATGATATAGTGTTTTCAATAAACAAGAGCTATATTTATCAGAGATTAATGCCCCCTCAAATTGTTGGAGATACATACATTTCCATTTTCTTGTAATTTCTTAATTCGGGGATCAAATGTGTGGCGGCAGTGGGATACTTCTTTGTCAGTTTGCCTGCACACTTACAATCTCTATTTTATATAATATATAATGGCTCTTTGTTATACAGAATGGTCGGCAAAACTTTCAGCACATGTATTTTTCCTATGATGTTCCTATACCATACGGAGATGGTCGGCAAAGCTACATGTATTTTCCTAATGATGGTTCTGTATTTTACAGAGTTTGTCGGCAAAGCTTCAGTTCATTTTATTTTCTTTTATTTTTGTTATATATTTTGCAAAACTGATTGCTTACTGCATGTAAAGTCTATATTCATGTTCATTAAATATTTAAAAGACGCAATTATGATTAACTTTTTTAAAATGGAGAATTTCATTTTAAAAAGCACGTTAAAATGCGTAATTCCGGATCACAAATTTCTATTTTTTAGGAACAACATGTTTAAATGCTTCCTTCTCTACACAGTTGAAGATCTGGTTAAAAAGTAACTGGAGTTATAGTACAGCATTTTATCCAGGAGAAAGCAGGTTTTCTAAAATATTTGAACACCGAGTTAAGGAGGCAACGGCTTTGAGTCCAGAAAATGGCGGGAAATTTCAAATAACCTCGTACCCATTAAATATAGGTATCTTGCTTTCATAGTAACAAAGTCCTTTCAGATAGAATACATGAAAAGAAGCCAAAAAGGTCAGACTTATTATTTTAAAAGGACGTAAATTTCTAGTCCTTAAACCTGTTTAACTACAAATAACTATAACATATCTGATGCGGCTTTAAACAATAATTAACTCGCTCTTACCTGCAACCCTCCCCAATGGCTCAGTAATAGAGTGTCCACCTAGTGGGAGTTTTTGGGTTCAAACCCCGGCCGGATCATACCGTTATTAGACTTTAAAATTTGATAAACTGCTTTCTCGTGTGGCGCTAGGCATAAAGATGCCAGGATATCGATTTCTTTCTCCATAATACACACACATACGTTTCACTTGCATACACAAACTTGCTCTTTGAGTAATTACCACTGCGGTAGCTCAGTTGGTAGAGTGCTTGCTCCGTAAGTGGGAGGTCGTGGTATACTCAGTCCAGTATGGTGGGATCGAAACCCCGTCGGGTCTGACCCAAGACTTGAAAATGGGTTGTGACTATTCTTTCGCCAAGCACTCGACAGTACGAAATGAAAGTCACGGTTTTTTCGGATGGGAACATAAAATAAACGAGGTCCCGTGTCACGGCAGGCTTTGCACGATAAAGAACCCTGCTGTATACTGCCATTAGCGCAACGCACAGGCAAAATTTCTGCACTTTCGCCTATAACTGGCGACGTCTCGATATAAGCAAAATATTCTTGACTGGGACGTTAAACACCATTACTCAGCTCCTAGAATAATCTTAAAAGTTTATGTATTAACAACCTTGCTTTTGTCGCGAATAACTGAAAAAATTGTTGATGCAACATTAAACAACACTTCCACAAATCAACCAATAAATGTTTTACACCTGTGAAATTTATTTTTTACAAACAGGATATAAAACACACACAGACTGTGTTGAAAACAACGAAGACAAGAGAGACAGAATGGCCACAATACTGGTTTACCTACAGGATGTTGCTGAAGGTGGTGAAACCGAATTCCCAGGTAAAGATTCATTTAAAAATCAGTTAATAATAGATATATTTTGAAAAAAGGAAAGTGTTAGCCGGAAGAATAAAGGCGTAAGCTTACAAACTAAAGGCGTCTCACCGCTGTGAACCGCAAAAATGAAAGGTTAATAAATGAATAAACTTGAGAGAAGGTCCGCGTTCGCCAGGTGGTTAAGTCGTAAATCTTAAACTCAATGCGTATCGTTGTGGGTTCGACCCCGGTTGACTGTGAGTAAGACAGGTTTTGTCTTGTCCGTACTGGTTGGCTCGGTTCCAGTTTACTGGACTGGGTTGAGTTGAATAATGGTGTTTAACGTCCCTGTCAAGAATATTTTAATTATATCGAGACGTCGCCAACTATAGGCAAAAGTGTAGAAATTTTGCCTGTGCGTTGCGCAGTTGCCATTTTACAGCGGGGTTCTTTTTCGTGCCAGACCTGCTGTGACATGTTGCCTCGTTTATTTTAAGTTCCGATCCGAAAGAATCGTGACTTTCATTTCGTAATGCCGAGTGCTTGGCGAAAGAACAGTCACTACCCACTTTCAAGTCTTGGGACAGACCCGGCCGGGGTTCGAACCCACTGTACTGGACTGAGTTCTCTGGTATGTTTATCTGTGAGGACATTGCGGGCGAGTGTACTAACACTCTAAACGTAACAATAAGGGTGCAATAGGACAATGCAGACAATAAACACTTGCATACTTACGCACCATGTGGACTTGGGTTACGATTAATCTTCACTTATAGCTGAAAAATTGCTGATATGACGGGAGAAAAAAACGACCACCCAACCCTGGAAATTGGTACAAAAGTTACATCACTTTGTTCAGGATACCTAAAATGTTATTTTTCTTTTAAAACGCAAATTGTAGAAGAATGGTATTACATTATATTAAGTAGACTATTGGTGCAACTAAAATCCCCGGCAGCTGATTAGTCTTAAACTGAACGCACTAATTGATCACATCGAGATTAGATTCCTATTGAAACCCTGGTTTAATGTCCAAAAGTTTGTGGTTTTCTCGGGGTTCTTTGGTTTTCTTTACTACCTAAGAACTGACCGTCTCGATGTAAGTGACAATGGAAAAA
Source organism: Tegillarca granosa (assembly GCA_029721355.1). Lineage (NCBI taxonomy): Eukaryota > Metazoa > Mollusca > Bivalvia > Arcoida > Arcidae > Tegillarca > Tegillarca granosa. The sequence continues at coordinate 10,124,831 of CM056608.1, forward strand.
AATCTTGCTTCGAAATTAAAAAACATAAAAATAAAACTTTGACTTAGTTAAATATTGTATTATTATTATTATTTTTTTTTTTTTACAGAATTAGGTATATGGGTTAAACCAAGAAAAGGTCGAGCCTTAGTATGGAATAATATGAATGAAGACGGAAAATGTGAACATATGTCGTTACACAAGGCAGCAAAAGTGACATCGGGACATAAATATATAATACAAAGATGGTAAATATAGTATTATAATACATACATATAGTAACCCTAGCTTCGTTCCGAAGTGTCTCTAAACGCGGTTTTGAGCCCTTGCCTGCTGACAGAGGTGTCTAAAGTTCGGTTACGATCACATGGTACGAACTCAAAATGAAAAAGGAATGACATGCTTTATTGTATAGAAGTGGACATTTGAAAATGTTATCGAAATGCCCCGACCATTTTTTGTTTTTTCAACAACAATCTCTGTTAAAACAAATCATGGGTGTCTTTGGGCGAGCAGTTCTCGGCCCAAACGCTGAGAACACGAACCCCAAACGTTGTTCGAGGGTCGAAATTTCACACTACCTATTCAGCAGGAGTGAGAAGAACAAAGATGGCTGCAAACTAACGGTAGGTAAACAACCGCTACGTGTTATGCAGGTTGTTCCCAGTGTTATGGCGATTTTGCACGGGAGCAATTTTTACTCGTCTCTAGTATTGAAAAAATAGTCTCGCCCAAAGACACCCCATGTGTCGGATTTTTTTACATGTTTGTTATTTAAAAGAACAATTGAAAATATTTTTAAGAGTTGATTAAAATAATGGTGTTTTTACACAGTCCTTCGATTGTGGAAGAAACCCAAATACTCAGAGAAAAAACGCCCGACTTTCGGGCAAGCGGTCTGACACACTTTGTTACAAATTGGATCTACCCAAGCTGGTAGAGAAGGCACTGTGATCCGTTAGCGGAAATGCCTTTCGGCTCCTCCTACAAAGAACACTTTTACTGAATGATAGTTCAATGAAGTTTTAAGGGTTTTTTGTAGCATTGTTTCTTGGAAGCGCTTTAGTTAATGTCTTGTAATGTTAATTTATTTCATTATTTATTATTTTTATTTTATTATTATTTTTTGATACATTTGAGACAATTAATGATGTCCAAAGTAATCCATTTTTGTTCCAGGTATTATTACAAAAGTTTTTATTCTTTGGGTAAGCGGCCCCCTCCGCCACATTTACCGATCCGTGACGAGAATCAACCAATGGTTTCTTGTGATGAATATGAGCATGGTAGCTGTAGATGGTATGATGAATGGAACTATGACAATATTTTGGAATATAAATCTCAGCGATTTAATCTTGTATAACCAAAATGTTAAAGAAATAAATTACTCATTAAGAAAATGTTGTTTATTGTAATATAACACAAGGAAGGAAACGCCTGAATTATTCCACAGGTACTTGTGGACAGGACTTTTGGGGGTAAATTACCGATATTATTGTTATATTTCTCTTAATGTCGGTTTTCCAGTAATTTTGAATATATTTCACCTAAAGTATTAAGAAATAATGTAAAAAAAAAAAATAAATAACAATAATAACGGCAATTTACCCCAAAAAGCCCGGGGTTGGGGGGAAATAAAAATCCTGTCCACAATTACCTGTGAGATTCTAGTGTTAGAAAGTTTATAAGATAATTTGTTGAATGTAGGTTTTCTTCCAAGTTATTTGCCGTATACTCCGCTTTTCTCCACTATACAAAATCTTACTTTCTCGGTTTGAATTCAATAAAATTTTAATGATGACTGAGACGTAAAATACTACATTCATCTATTCCACCTCACTCTTTCCAACGGGGCCACTGCGGTAGCTCAGTTGGTAGAGTGCTCGCTCCGTAAGTGGAAGGTCGTGGGTTCGAACCACCCCGGCCGCGTTTTGTGTATGAAAGTGGGTAGTGACTGTTCTTTCACCAAGCACTCGGCATTACGAAATGAAAATCACGGTTCTTTCGGATGGGAACTTAAAATAAACGAGGTCCCTGTCATGGCAGGCATGGCACGATAAATAACCCTGCCGTATAATGCCATCAGCGCAACGCACAGGCAAAAAATTCTGCACTTTCGCCTATAGCTGGCGACGTCTCGATATAAGTGCATTCCGGTTTCCTTCTTTATCCTAGAACTGACTGCCTCGCTATGAGTGAAAGAGTCTTGACTTGGGCGTAAATCGTCTTTGTAAACTTAATTCGAATTCACTCTTTCTAACTTAATGCTAATTCAAACGTTCTCATGGAATTTTATCAATCTTGTTTGTAGATACAAACCTAAACTGCAAAATACCTGCTTTGATGAGTTTCCGATGTGAAAATAATTATCAATGAAGTATGAAATATATACAAAACAAGACTCAAAATACTTTATTAAAAATTTGAATCAAACACTAACATACCGGTCCATATCCACACCACAATCACAAAACACTAACATACCGGTCCATATCCAAACCACAATCACAAAACATTAACATACCGGTCTATGTCCAAATAACAATCACATTAAATTACCATACCGATCCTTATCCAAACCACAATCACAAAACATTAACATACCGTTCCATGTCAAGACCAGAATCACAAAACACTAACATACTGTTCCATGTCCTAATAATAATTACAAAACACTAACATTCCGGTTCATGTCCAAACAACAATCACAAACCACTAACATACCGGTCCATGTCCCAATTACAATCACAATACACTAACATACCGGTCCATGTTCAAATAACAATCACGAAACACTAATATACCGTTCCATGTCCAAATAATAATTACAAAACACTAACATACCGGTACATGTCCAAACAACAATTACAAAACACTAACACACCGGTCCATGTCCAAATTACTATCACAAAACACTAACATACCGGTACATGTCCAAATCACAATCACAAAATACTAACATACCGGTCCATGTCCAGATTACAATCACAAAACACTAACATACCGGTCCATGTCCAAAGAACAATCACAGAAACACTAACATACCGGTCCATGTCCAAATTACAATCACAGAAACACTAACATACCAGTGTATGTTCAAATTACAATCACAAAACACTAACATACCAGTACACGTCCAAACAACAATCACAGAAACACTAACATACCGGTCCATGTCCAAACAACAATCACAGAAACTGTAACATACCGGTCCATGTTTAAATTACAATCACAAAAGACAACTAACATACCAGTACATGTCCAAACAACAATCACAGAAACACTAACATACCGGTCCATGTCCAAACAACAATCACAGAAACACTAACATACCGGTCCATGTCCAAACAACAATCACAGAAACTGTAACATACCGGTCCATGTTTAAATTACAATCACAAAAGACAACTAACATACCAGTACATGTCCAAACAACAATCACAGAAACACTAACATACCGGTCCATGTCCAAACAACAATCACAGAAACACTAACATACCGGTCCATGTCCAAATTACAATCACAAAACTTCACATACCGGTCCATGTCCAAATTAAAATCACAAAACATTAACAAACAAACGTTTGTTAAAATTGATTGTTAGCATAGTGATAGCGGAGCGGATATTGACCCTGGATTACCCAGAATGCACTAGGAGATGTTTGTGTAGTATTGATGTTTCATAATGATATTGACAATAGGTATGTTCAGTTTATTGTGCATTAGAACATTCTAACTGTAATTTGGGCACGTAATCCATAATTAACATTCGTGATATCAGAATCTAGAATGGTTATATTTTGAATGATTTCTTTCTTAATCTTTCACGACAAATACACCGCTAATTAAATAAAATAACAATGATCTTGTCGGATGATCGTATTGATTCTAGAAGTATGGCAGGTGACCCAATACCTTGATTCGGATTGGTTAACACGTGTCTAACATCTTTTCACAATACGCATGTCATTAATTTTTTTCTATTTTTAATGAAAGTGAAGTGTTCTAGTTTTCCAGTAAATTTTATTCAAGGTTTTTGTAATATTTAACCAGTTTTCTTTTCAGGTAGGGCATTAATTTATTACTTGGAAATGAATATTTAAATTCAATAAATTTATCTCAGAAAATATAAAAAGGGTACGTCATTAAACGATTTCCAGGTGAAGCACCGAAAAATGTTGCAGGTATGAAAACCTGTAGCATCATCAGAAAAGTAATCGATTTATAAATTGATTCGGAATTATTTTCATTGTAAATAAAATTATATGACTGAGAAAGACACGTTTGTATTTGATATACGACAAAATCAATCAGTGTCGGTTATTCTTACAGACATCTTAAAGCTGCATTAAGTTTTCCAATTTTCAGAATTTTTTTTTTCTAAAAATATATTTTTTTAAAAATAGATATCCTCTAACCACGATCCGTGAGATTCATCTTCTAAAATTTCCTTTCTTCTAGTTGAAATAAACGGAATCCTTTGACCGGTCGGTCAATGTTTAACGATGGTAATTATGAGCTTGGAGCATGCGCACGTGTGTACGGAAAAACCCATGAATCGAAGGTGAAACATGACAAATTGTAGCAATTGTCCTTAATTATTATCCAGATGTATTTGAAATGGTGTTATGTATCCCTTAATAATTCACAAATGACAAATTCAACGAAGTTCTGTGTTTAATTTATCGTATTTCACCGTTTTTAAAGTTGTGTTTAAATGGCCCATTACTTCACTTACGTACAGATGAACGTAAAAGTACCATTTTTCCACTTACGTACAGATGTAATAGAAACTAAATAGTATGTAGAAGATATAAATAATTTATTTAGTAATTAAACAAATATCATTTGAATTATCTTATAAATTTCTGTTTTTCTTCGTTTCTGTCCTAATTTTACCGCCCTGAAACAATAAATACAATGTAAATAAATAAATAAATAAATAAATAAATAAAAAAATCGCTGAACAAAATTTTTAAAACTATTTCTTCTTTATATCATACTGAGAACACATTAGAATGAATTTAAACTCATAATTTGGATTTGATTTTAAATGATTGCTGGAATTGCCGCTACAATTTCGCCCCCAAAGTTTCTCTTAGCTATCATGGCTTAAACAGTTTTGAAAAAAAAATGAAGAAGATAAAAAGAGGTAGTTTTATTTTTAAAACCATTGTCTTTAAGCCTTCCGCGCCTTATACAAGCATTAAAAAAAGAGAGACAAAAGTTTAATGTTATTTAAAGAGATCAAAAACTAGAGACAAATCACATACAAAAAATAGGTTGTGGTCCCAAGCGAATCTTTATACATCTATATTTATACTTACGACAGCAGACACCAGCTCTGCATCTGTATCCTTTAGGACATCTACGTCTTCTGCTACAATAAACAATTTCTCCGTTCTGTTGTAGAGGCCGTCTGCATTTTCTTACGGGTCTACTTCCTTTAACAGATCATTTATGCAGTTTAAAATGAATGTAAATCAAATAAGGCCACAGAATGTTGAGGAATATATTGAGAGTTAAGTTTATTTGAGTAATAGTGTTTAACGTCCCAGTCAAGAATATTTCACTTAATTCGAGACGTCGCCAGCTATAGGCGAAAGTGCAGAAATTTTGCCTGTTCGTTGCGCCGATGGCATTATACAGCAGGGTTCTTTATCGTGCCATGCCTGCCATGACACGGGACCTCGTTTATTTTAAGTTCCCATCCGAAAGAATCGTGATTTTTATTTCGTAATACCGAGTTCTTAGCGAAAGAATAGTCAGTGGCTCAGTTGTGGTGGTGCTTACTATGTAAGTGGAAGGTCGTGGGTTCAAACCCCGGCCGGGTCTGACCCAAGACTTGAAAGAGGGTAGTGACTGTTCTTTCGCCAAGCACTCGGCATTACGAAATGAAAGTCAAGGTTCTTTCGGATGGGAACTTAAAATAAACAAGGTCCCATGTCAAGGTAGGGCTGGCACGATAAAGAACCCTGCTGTATAATGCCATCAGCGCAACGCACAGACAAAATTTCTTACCCCCTTTGAGCACAATGCGATAATGTATTAGTATCTGTCATAGATAGATATAAACAATAAATACGTTTTCAATATTTTGTCAAGTTCATTGTTCGGTTCAAATCCTTCTCTTTCCAGATTTATGAGACACTTACAACTGATTCAATATTGCTTATTAAACTGATTTCATTTATTTGGTTGCGTATTATTTAAGGATAAACATTCTAAGTTAATAAAAAAAAAAAAAAAAAACTCGCCGTTTTTAATTTTTTGCAATTAAAACATGTACTTGGCTACAGCCAACGTAACCAAAAATAACAAATTAAAAAAACTATATACAAAGAAAAGTCAAAAAAAAAAAAAAAAAAAAAAAAAAAAAAAAGGAAAGAAAAATAAAAATACATACATGTCTTAATAATAAAAATAGAACACAAACATACAAGTTCATGTCCATTAGACAAAGGTTTAACAATACTTAACTTTTAAGCGGAAACTTGAGTAAATGTGCAATAGTTTTGTTACAGAGTTATGAGTGGACCCTAAACCAATTTATTACGATCAGTGGTTAATAAATACGTATATTTTAAGATGGAAGACGGAAATGTTAAGCTGAAGACACTTATAAAGACTTAAAGATGCATTAAGTTTTCCTAGGAAAAATTGAAAACGGTGCTGATCTTATTAATGATGTTCCTAATGAACAATTTTACACTTGGTTCAACGATAAAAGCTCGAATAAATACAGAAATAACAATAATTTCCCAGCGAGATGAGTCTGTGGGATCTAATTTTAAAGCATGGTTACGTCATAAACACAGAGTCATTTAAACAGCTTACAAACGGTGAAATACGCAGAATTTCATTAAAATTGGCATTTGTGACTTTGTAAGGGATACGTTACACCATTGCGAATGCATTTGGTTATTAATGAAGGACAATTAATACAATTTGTCAGGTATCACCTTCGATTCATTGGAAAACCCGTTCATCCGTGCGCATGCTCCAAGCAAATAATAATCATCGTTAAACAATGACCAACCCGTTAGAGAATTCCGTTTATTAACAGCTAATAGGAATGAAATTTTTGAAAATGAATCTCTATGATCATGATTAGAAGTTATCTATTTTTTTCAAATAGACTATATATTTTTAGAAAATAAGAAAGAAAAAAGATCAGAAAATTGAAAAAACTTGATGAATGATTAACTTTGTATATAATAAAGAAAACCGTATATTGAACCAAGTAAATTCATTAACGATGTCATAATGCATTTTAAAAATTTTATCGTTAAACACATTAAAAAATAAATTATGACAAAAATAAACACGGGAACTTCTGGACAGTTAATAAGTTGAAAATTGTAAGAGTTATCCCCCTTTCTGATTTAAAATTTTAGCGCAAATTTTTATACATTGATGATAATATTCTAAACAGAATTAAACAACTACTACAGTATTGGAGTAGAAAAAAAATAGAACCAATGGATTATAAATTAAACGTTTTTTTTTTCTTTCTTTTTTTTTTTTTTTTTTTTTTGCAACAACGCATCCGCAATTTCTAGATCTATGATCAACATAGCTTTCCAGGATGTACGAGTGCGTGTGTCTGTTAAATAGTAGAGTGGAGTGGAGTGGAGTAATAGTGTTTTACGCCCCAGTCAGGAATCTTTCCCTTATTTCGAGGCGGTCAGTTCTGGGATGGTGGAGGAAACCAGAGTGTCCGGAGAAAACCAACGACCTTCGGCAAGCGAACTGACAAACTTTCTCACACAAGGATCTGTCCAGAGTGGGATTCGAACCCAGTCGGTGAGAGGCACTGTGATCCGTAAGCTCGCGCATAAGACCACTCAGCCCCGAATCCATTAAAGGAATTTTAATAATATAACAAATATTATATCATACCTGCTGGAGGAGAACACCGTACATGGCACCCAAAACTGCAACACTTTTGACAACCAGGGCACGAATAATCGCCTTTACATTCAACAAGACATATTGTTCTTAAATCAGACTTAAATGCTGGACAATTTCCAGGTTTTACGGGATTTTGACAGGTGTGACCGCATCCATTGGAGCAACACTTTTGTACTCCAGGGCAGGAATGATCTCCAGAACATCCCTCAACACAAATCCCTTTCGTTCCTTTTTTAAGTACTGGACAATGTCCCTTTTTTGTTTTAAAAGCTAAAAATATAATTTAATATAATATAATTTGTCCGAATTTTTTATAACATGCGTCTTTCGAATTACAAATTCACATTTTTGTATTTCGGAATTACAGATTGACAACATTGTATGCACAACGTTATCTTAATGTTGTTTTGGAACCATTTTAAACTTTTTTAAAATTCGCTTTTTATTAACAATTTGTTTTATTTTTATTGATTTTTTAGCAATAACCTAATGTTGGTTAAATTTATAATTTGAATTTTTTCGTATGTTTTTTTAAAAATTAATTTCATTTATCGTTCCATCAGAACTCGGAATATCATTAAAAATTAAACATTTTCACAGATATATCTTAGATGTAACTTTTCTTTATTTTTTTAATTGTCCCTATTGTAGAAAAACAAAAATTGATACCGGCATAACAATGTTTTCGGAATTTTTTTTGTTTTATTATTATTATTATTATTAATTAATTAATTAATTAATTAATTTATCTATCTATCTATTTATTTATTTATTTTACCTTTCTAATCGCCCAAGACTCATGTAGTAAGTTAATACTTTATAAACACTTATAAAAAGTTGAGAAGAGTGAGTTGAGTAATGGTGTTTAACGTCCCAGGCTCCGGGTTCACAATCATTTCTTAACTAAGATTTTCCTTAACTTAAATTAAGCTATTTGCAGGATTCTCTTTCTGAATTACAAATAAATCTTTGTGATAAAAATGAACATGGATGTAACAAGCTTGACGTGATCTTCAAAATGATACCTTAATTTACTCAATATCTCAACAATTAATACAAGTATCAAGATTTCAAAAAAAAAAAAAAAAAAAAAAAAATTCATTTCATTTTATTTTTTTAATGTACCATTTAGTAAAATTTTTTAGCCGTCTTAAATTTTGAAATTTATTTAAAACTAATGTTGGTTCCCTCATGTAAAGCATTTCTTAGCTGGATTTGGGTTTATATAATTTTGGAACTTTAGATTCATTAATTTTCAACTGTTTGGCTAATGTTTTTTATCTATCAAACTTTTCGGTCTTAGTGTCACTGATGAGGAATAATTTTCCGAAATGTGCACATCTGGCACAGCAAAATTCAACTGGTAATTGTGTTATATATTTACACCGGTCTATGTCAAATAAAATTACAGTTGGATGGCTTCTATTAAAGGAGTGGAGTGGAGTAATAGTGTTTTACGCCCCAGTCAAGAATCTTTCCCTTATTTCGAGGCGGTCAGTTCTGGGATGGTGGAGGAAACCAGAGTGTCCGGAGAAAACCATCGACCTTCGGCAAGCGAACTGACAAACTTTCTCACACAAGGATCTGTCCAGAGTGGGATTCGAACCCAGGCGGTGAGAGGCACTGTGATCCGTAAGCTCGCGCTTAAGACCACTCGGCCCCGATTCCATTAAAGGAATTTTAATAATATAACAAATATTATATCATACCTGCTGGAGGAGAACACCGTACATGGCACCCAAAACTGCAACACTTTTGAGAACCAGGGCACGAATAATCGCCTTTACATTCAACAAGACATATTGTTCTTAAATCAGACTTAAATGCTGGACAATTTCCAGGTTTTACGGGATTTTGACAGGTGTGACCGCATCCATTGAAGCAACACTTTTGTACTCCAGGGCAGGAATGATCTCCAGAACATCCCTCAACACAAATCCCTTTCGTTCCTTTTTTAAGTACTGGACAATGTCCCTTTTTTGTTTTAAAAGCTAAAAATATAATTTAATATAATATAATTTGTCCGAATTTTTTATAACATGCGTCTTTCGAATTACAAATTCACATTTCTGTATTTCGGAATTACAGATTGACAACATTGTATGCACAACGTTATCTTAATGTTGTTTTGGAACCATTTTAAACTTTTTAAAATTTGCTTTTTATTAACTATTTGTTTTATTTTTATTGATATTTTAGCAATAACCTTATGTTTGTTAAATTTATAATTTGAATTTTTTCGTATGTTTTTTTTTTTTTAAATTAATTTCATTAATCGTTCCATCAGAACTCGGAATATCATTAAAAATTAAACATTTTCACAGATATATCTTAGATGTAACGTTTCTTTATTTTTCTAATTGTCCCTATTGTAGAAAAACAAAAATTGATACCGGCATAACAATGTTTTCGGAATTTTTTGTTTTGTTTTATTATTATTATTATTAATTAATTAATTATTTATTGATTTATTTATTTATTTATCTATTTATTTATTTATTTATTTATTTATTTATTTATTTATTTATTTATTTACCTTTCTAATCTCCCAAGACTCATGTAGTAAGTTAATACTTTATAAACACTTATAAAAAGTTGAGAAGAGTGAGTTGAGTAATGGTGTTTAACGTCCCAGGCTCCGGGTTCACAATCATTCCTTAACTAAGATTTTCCTTAACTTAAATTAAGCTATTTGCAGGATTCTCTTTCTGAATTACAAATAAATCTTTGTGATAAAAATAAACATGGAAGTAACAAGCTTGACGTGATCTTCAAAATGATACCTTAATTTACTCAATATCTCAACAATAAATACAAGTATCAAGATTTCAAAAAAAAAAAAAAAAAAAAAAAATTATTTCATTTTATTTTTTTAATGTACCATTTAGTAAAATTTTTTAGCCGTCTTTAATTTTGAAATTTATTTAAAACTAATGTTGGTTCCCTCATGTAAAGCATTCCTTAGCTGGATTTGGGTTTATATAATTTTGGAACTTTAGATTCATTAATTTTCAACTGTTTGGCTTATGTTTTTTATCTATCAAACTTTTCGGTCTTAGTGACACTGATGAGGAATAATTTTCCGAAATGTGCACATCTGGCACAGCAAAATTCAACTGGTAATTGTGTTATATATTTACACCGGTCTATGTCAAATAAAATTACAGTTGGATGGCTTCTATTAAAGGAGTGGAGTGGAGTAATAGTGTTTTACGCCCCAGTCAAGAATCTTTCCCTTATTTCGAGGCGGTCAGTTCTGGGATGGTGGAGGAAACCAGAGTGACCAGAGAAAATCATCGACCTTCGGCAAGCGAACTGACAAACTTTCTCACACAAGGATCTGTCCAGAGTGGGATTCGAACCCAGGCGGTGAGAGGCACTGTGATCCGTAAGCTCGCGCTTAAGACCACTCGGCCCCGATTCCATTAAAGGAATTTTAATAATATAACAAATATTATATCATACCTGCTGGAGGAGAACACCGTACATGGCACCCAAAACTGCAACACTTTTGAGAACCAGGGCACGAATAATCGCCTTTACATTCAACAAGACATATTGTTCTTAAATCAGACTTAAATGCTGGACAATTTCCAGGTTTTACGGGATTTTGACAGGTGTGACCGCATCCATTGGAGCAACACTTTTGTACTCCAGGGCAGGAATGATCTCCAGAACATCCCTCAACACAAATCCCTTTCGTTCCTTTTTTAAGTACTGGACAATGTCCCTTTTTTGTTTTAAAAGCTAAAAATATAATTTAATATAATATAATTTGTCCGAATTTTTTATAACATGCGTCTTTCGAATTACAAATTCACATTTTTGTATTTCGGAATTACAGATTGACAACATTGTATGCACAACGTTATCTTAATGTTGTTTTGGAACCATTTTAAACTTTTTTAAAATTCGCTTTTTATTAACAATTTGTTTTATTTTTATTGATTTTTTAGCAATAACCTAATGTTGGTTAAATTTATAATTTGAATTTTTTCGTATGTTTTTTTAAAAATTAATTTCATTTATCGTTCCATCAGAACTCGGAATATCATTAAAAATTAAACATTTTCACAGATATATCTTAGATGTAACTTTTCTTTATTTTTTTAATTGTCCCTATTGTAGAAAAACAAAAATTGATAC